>NJPR01000112.1:0-389574 GCA_002946385.1 Rutstroemia sp. NJR-2017a WRK4 | reverse complement strand
AACACACAAAAAACCCAACACACACAAAAACCAAACACAAACAACCGAAGAATATCCCCAGATAAAAGCCCGGCAGAAAAAAAAGAGTAATAGAAGAAGTAGAAAAAATTTTTCACAGAGTTGTAGGGGGGGATTTATGTTTTTTGGAAAGAAAAAAAGAAAAAAAATTTAAATAAAAAAAAAAAAAAGAAAAAAAAAAAAAAAAAAAAAAAAAAAAAAAAAAAAACAATCATCCCAGCCGGAGGATCATCTACAGCTATATAACTGATCATGAATTAGTGATACAAGCTTGTAGTAGGGCGAGAAACCCTAACGGTAACCTTCTAGTATAAGCTAGAGATCTGCTAAGAGATGAGTAGTATAACATGACGCCACTTGCAAAGTCTTTCGTTGGAATATCGCACTCGGTGACGGTCCACAAAAAAGCTATACGATCCAAACCTAAGATTTCCTGGTATGTGGCTGTTGCTCGAAAGGTTAAACACCAGAATCCATGTTTCCGCGGGGTAGCGACTACCACTGTAGTACTTATAGATACTCGAGGTGTTCATGGTTTTCCTTAAAAGCTTTAGGCAGTAGGCTATCTAGACTCTGCTCTTTCTTTCCGTCTTTACTACTTGCAATAAATCTCCAGAGGACGAGAAGGAACAATCAAAATATGGAAGATAGATATATAAGATATCATCTCTCATGTTTTCTCTTTGGCTTTTCTTTCACCTTCACAGACACTTTCTTATCTTAATTGTACGAACTACATTGAAGCACTCAACCTAATCCACCAATTCATATTCTTTCATTTACTATCGACTGCTCATTGTACGAACCACGTCGAAACACTCAATCTATCAATGAGCCAATTTCTCTTCGTTCACTGGTTATTATTCATTATACGAACTACATCGAAACACTCAAACCCATTTGACCAATAAGTCCATACTCATTCATTCATTATTCAATATCTCATCCTAAAATCAATCATCCGGTCCATCACCAGCCCGTATTCGGCGAGGATTTCACTTTTCGTCCTTGCTCTCCTTTTATTGTCAGTACCTACCCCTCCCCCCCAAGCTTCCCCGCCCTCTCTTCCCATTCGATTCTTCCGAACCAACTGGATCAATCATGCATTAACTCCCTCTCAACTCCACGTACATATAATCATATTCCCACGCTAACTTGTTTCCATTCCCTAGTCTTTCTTGCCCTGCTCGTACTGCTTCCAATTTCGATTTCGAGATACTTCTGCCCTGCGAACTACCACCACCACTACTACAATACCAAGAAAAGAAACCCGCCGACCCCTCTCTCCCTCCTTCTTCTTCTCCGAGCCACAATGGTTTGGAACGATTGCCTCGAGGCAGTCAGTGTTGCCTGCGGGAACTGGTTGAATCCAGCAAGGGATTTTTATATTCCGTCGCGTTCTATCCGGGGAATCACCACGACCAGAGAGTCGCGGCCCGGGCCAAAACCCGGGATTGTCTGAAAGAACTCTGGGAGCAAACTTCCGGTTGGTGTTGGGACCACCGATCCGAGATTGCTTGGGCCATTGTCTCATGGGTTGTGGTGATCGTTGGCTGGGTTAATACCCATAATTTCGGGTTCAAGCCCAAAGATGCCGAGCCAGACTGGCCGCTGGTTGGATTGCAGATACTTACTACTGTAACCAACTTCCTCGACTTCGTGAGAGTCTTCTTGTGCGGAGCGGAAAGCCCTGCAGATGATCACCACCTGCCTTGCTGCTCTTTCCTCCGGGGCTGGGGACTGTTACAATTTCTGGTCCAAATACTGTCCTCTCATTGGTATTCTGACCAACCCTAGACCGCCAAACTTCCTGTGCTTGCTGGAGATTATCTGGATGATTCTGTACAACATCGGCTTATGATTGTACCAATCTGTGTGGAAAAACTGGTCGGATTTTCTCTCCACGGGCGCCTGGTGCTTATCGCCTGGACTAGGTCGTGAAAGGTTCTGGTGGTACTGGGCAATTTTGTTTGGGTGGAAACAAAATGGCAGAGAGGTCTGCGACGGATAACGGTGATGGAGAAGAGCAGATGTGAATAGATAACTAAGGGTAGAATCGGTGACATGAAGAATGGCCAGTCAATTAATGAAGTAGAGTGTGGAATAACTGATTGATTTTACCGACTTGGCTTGTTGGCGACTGCATGGTGTTAAATACGTGGCTGTAAATATGTGTTGTGTGAAACTGGTGAAGCGTGCCTGTTCCCGGGTTTGTTTCAGTTGGGGGACTTTTCCGTGAGTCTGGAAAGGCAAGATTAGAGAAGCTCTGGTTACCAGATCATCTTAGGATGTTTGGCCATTAGTTGATGATTGCGGAGGTAGTATTCTTACAGATGCTGGTACGCAAAGACGGATGAGCAAGGGCAATTGGATGAGCTCTCTGTAGCATCTGACTAAAAGGTGACGCCGCATTTCTAGTGCAGCAACAATGGCATATACATTGACTGACCTTCTCACATGGGGGGAACCGGCAGAACGTACAGCGATTGCGTACGAGATGTTATCGTGAAGACTGTTCATGTTTGATTTAGTGGATGGGATTTTGAACATGCATCACGATGCCGTGGATGATATCGGGACAGAAAAACAAAAGTCTATATTGATTAAGCACTAGATCCTAACGTTAAGTGTACCTACCAGTAAATTACTCCAGCCTCCAAAATCAATCCCAAGTATTGTGAAACCATCACTTAAGTGCACTCTTGTCCTTGAGATCCGCCAATCCCTTCAATATATTCTTTCTCCGCCCATCATATTGCACCTCCCTCATCCACTCTTCCAAACCCCTGATCCTACCCGGTAGCACTCTATCCAACATTCTCTCATCTCTCGGCACACATTTCCCCTCGCCCCAGAACCTCCACCAAGCAGAGAAATTCTCCTTCCAAGTCATGCTAGCCTCATCTCTTGCCACATCTGGGCCGGCAGCAAAATTTGCGGGTGCGTTTGGGTACGGCTCCGCGTGGGTGAGATATTCCTCTAATGTAACGTATTCATGGATGGCGGGCTTCCCGGTTACACGAGTAAATGTTTCCGCGATCTCTGCGAAAGAAACGGAGGCAGTTCCAACGCGGAGGTTGAGAGTAGACGATTCGGTAGGATTCTCGAAGAGCCAGAGACTGTAGTGACCGACGTCTGAGAGGGCAATGAGAGGAATTTTGCCGGATTCTGGAAAGGAATAAGTAACAGTTACGAGTCAGATGCGGGTCGAGATCCAACACAAGAGCATCGAAGAGATACAGAGCAAGAAAAAGAAGGATCACATACTGGCAGGATTCCTCCAAACAAATACCCCATCCTCCCGCTCTTGCGGTACAAACATTCCATCCATTAACATATCCGCATACGGCCCCGTCGTAATCAACGACGTAGTCATCCCTTCCTTTCCCTCCTCCTTGTCTCTCTTCGCCATCGCCAAAATAAACTCCCCAACTCTTCCTTTTGCATCATTATGACCCCAATGGTACTGCTCATCCCAAGCCGCATCCCTGACCGCATAATCCGTCGCAGCGTACACGTAATGCTTTACGCCTTCACTGCGTGCGATTTCGTACGCGCGCATTCCATAAAACATCTCGTTCTTCTCTCCGAGCGTGAAGCCATCTGTGTTGACCCATGCCCCGTAGACACCGCGGAAGCCGGCGTGCAGATCTTTTTGAGAATCTTGAGTGCCTTGGATTAAGGACACATGTGGGAGGGAGGCTAGTTCTTGTGCTCGAGCGGAGGTGGGATTGCGAGTTAGGACGCGGGCGGAGAAGGATGTGCTTGCTGAGATAGCTGGATAGTGAGTTTAGTATTTTGATTATCTTAATGAGATGGGAGAAGGGCTGGCAATCGTATGTACATACCTTTGACGACGGGTAGTCCCTGGGCACCCGTACCGCCGATAACGAGGATTTCTTTGCGACTCATGATGTTATTGCTTGGATATAACGATATGATATCTGGAATGAAGTATTTCTTTATTTTTTAGGATGGAGTTTTCCTCCTCAACTTCGTGCCTGCCATCCCTATATACTTCATACCTTCCTTCTTCACATATTTGCCGTCCCCTTAGATTAGTGATCTCAACTCGGGGGTCGGACACCTCTCAAATGCCAAAAAGACAATTCTCCACGAAGTTGCTTCAAGAAAAGCTAAACATGCAGATATCCCCTGCATAGGTATATCGTATCACTAATATTTATTCGAACTTTTTAATCACATTGATCGGTAATCATCTCAGGAATTAGTCATCAACCGACCCCGCACGGAGAGTTCACTAATCATGTATACAATCCTAGATTGGTGCTACAATGCTCCGCCTCAACCGAAAGCTGCATTTTGAATACATTGAGCCGTACGACTGTCGAAAAAAAAGCATATATAGCTTATTTGAGCTTCAAACCAAGTTTGGCTTCGACGAACTCGAAAGCTACTTGGGGCTGCTCAGACAAACGAGCTTAGACCTGTCTAGACTGGTAAGCGAATCGCCAAACCCCTCTTAGCTCAGGGGCGGCTAGGCGCCGAGATAGTCTACCACATCCTCTCCGGCGTAGAAATAACAAGCCAACAACAATATATTGTCGCAAATCCGCCTGTTGTTTCTCCCCCGGAGAGCTATATCTTACTAATCACGTGCTAATTTACATTAGAACGGCAGTCAGTTCTGAATTCCAATGTGTGGTTCCCTGAAAACCCATGTAACCAGATATTCTACTGATCTATTCTGGTAGTACCCGTGTTAGCTTCTGTGCGAGCATGTAGCAGAATGGTCAACTTGCTGTTTAAAGAGAAATGGTTTGTCGAGAGATATTAAAACGTCGATTCTAATTTGTCTCGGTACCATGTTGAGCTAACGTTATAGTAGGTAAAGGTTCAGTTCATTTTGAAATACCAACCCTAGGGCTTACTATACGGGTGTTAGGTTGTCCTACTAAGCTATTGCTTTATATTAAAAAAAATTTCCACCTAGATATATTCCCTTCACATGATTATTTCGCAATCATCTTTTTACATTTCAACGACATTTCCTACAAACCAAATTAAGACTTCAAGCTCATGAGGTATCGCATCGGAACTTGATAGGAAAATTGATCTAACATTTATTTCTTACATGCAATGGAGCTGGGAGTCATTTGGGATGCTCTAATGGTCTTCCCTATCGGCTTTATATGTCTGGTGACGCTCATAATCGGCATTTCTGTGGGCTCCTGCTGCACATGGATGTTTACGAGTGGTTATACGGTGGGAAGAGCAGTTGAGGAATCAATACTGCGTGATCTTTTAGCATGTCCAGCACACGAAAGGTCCGACCGTGTTCTGGACTTATGCTTTTACCCACTGGCAGATAAATCTTTCCCGAGGTACCTCGAGCCTTTCCTTACCGATGAGGTGATCGATCATCTCGAGGCAAGAATCAACGATCCAGCCCCAATACGGAGACGGAACCCCCAACCTCTGTTCAGGACTGACGAGCTGTTTGAATCCGCATATGAATTCTTCGATACGGATTACAGTACCCCATCCATTGCGCAGCCCATGGATTACGAAAAGGGTGTTCTTGCAGTCATACACCAAATTCAAAAGTACAAGATGAAGAGAAAGAACCAGGACGCGAAGGTGCATTCAAGCGGCAAAATATTCGGCAACACTTTCGGCTACAATGACAAGCTGCGTGCACCAAACAATGAAGGGACAGTCTGACGATATTAGGCGGAGCTTGGGTAGCGCACAATCATCTTAGGTGTATTTCTGTATATAGCTGATATTGGCTGTGCTGATTTGGTTAAGTCAGAAATATTCTATCACTTCAAGTTGGTACCTGCGGAATGGAGAATAAAAATCAAGTTCATCGCAACAGATCAGGAACTTCATTCTGCCGTTTTGTGCTATTTTGTGATATCAGAAACTTTCCATAGAATTAGAATGAATGTAGAAGTATCACAGTCATTGGTTTCACCTCAAATTAAACGAAATTCACACTTTTTATTCATGACTTCCATTCTTCATAATTAATCTGACAAATATCCTCCGCTGAAATATTCTATGCTAATTGTGATTCTCAAATACTGGTATCGTCAAGTTAATGTCCAAAGGTCCCTCCAGCGCAAACTCCCTCTCAGCCTTGATGGTAGCTACCAAAGTACTCCATTGCTAGGTCCAGTTCATTCTCAACTCCTCTCTCTAACCTCCTCCTCTTCTACCACGGATCCTCAAATGTATAAAACCGAATGGAGATATCTACCACGAGTGGATGAAGTCCGAAGCTCTGTGTTTGACTGGTCTTACAGAATCATCTTTGGAAGTGAAGCCGCAGGGCTGTGACAGCTTGTGAGATGAATCATCGTCATTTATTCTCCAATGAGAGTGATAATGCTCTTTAAACGAAGAAAAACAATGACGCGCTGAGCAAAAGACGGAACAGTATTCGCTAGGTGTGGCGTGACTAAGCGAGAACCTATACTGAAGAATCAGTAATGCGCCAGTGAGACGATGCCACCGCCACCGTTCCATGTGAACAACGCCTGCACTACGGCTATTCGAGCTATCCGTAGCGAAGTTTCCTGGTCCTTGTCCACAGAACGCTGTCCAAGACAATGCCGCGAACTATCTTCCTGGTGCTCGTAAAGTCGTAATGAAGTTGCTCTAAGCCTCTACCTAGTGCATGTAGACGAGAGAAGCCCAGATTAGAGCAGCAGGTCGAAATCAATGTTTGCAGCCTGCAGGGGACCAAAATCTTCCTTGGAAGAATATCCAAAAGAGAGCAGGGAGCAGGAAGAAATCGTCGGATCAGAGTGACACCAGAGAGCAACATGTACGCAGAAAAGTTCTGCAACAAAGAAAACATGACCTTAGAGGGAGATGCTTGCCAAATCGTAACATCCAGATACAAAGACGAACCTGCCAAGGTCGCTGCTCGCAGAGGGTGAATATGCTTTGTGGGGTGAAACCTGTAGAGAAGAGGATCAGGGACAAAGCCAAGTTGAATTGTAAGAAGAAGTTTCGTTGTCAACATTGTTGAAGCTGAAAGGTTTCTGAAGCGAGACTGCGTCTGTATCAAGTCTCTTTGACATAAAGTTGAAGTATTCCCAGGTCTTGAAGTGACACGATGACACCGATGCCTACAAAGTGAAAGATCTCCTACGAGGTAATATTCGCGAATCAAAATGTATGGGAGCCGAAATGACACGTGGGGATAGTCCTCCCTAGTGGTGAGGTCCGAGGAGAGTATTGCTGTATGACTTCAAATCCACGAAATTGAGAACTTTTTTCTCCATGATAGCATCTTCGGGTGAGTATTGTCGAAATTGAAAAGCGTATTGATTCGAAGAGGTATGGATCAGCTCCGCTCTCGGAATCAGAAGCATCATGAACCGTACCCACGAAGCCACAGAGAAAAATGTCACGGAGATGATGTTATTGATGATAGAAGGCTTTACATTTAACATCGATGAGGCTCCAGGGAGATCAGTGCAGTCGAAGATTGAAGATCTTAGTGGAAATATTGTGAGGCCATCACTGCCCAGCATCAACAAGGTAAGACGGTTGCTTGAATTTTCGTAGTATGCTTCGTCAATGAAAGTGTTTCCTCCTTGATTTATCTCTGCGTGAAGAGTAGATGCATGTCGACCGACTGATGCTTAAAAGATTTGCTTGCAGTAATCTTGAAGTTTTCTTTCCATGACTCCAATCTCGGTTTGATGTAGAATCTCGGTCGACCTTTGAGTTTGGTTGACGATCTCAAACGGCCCCCACAAAGAATCTGTGGTTGCACCGTTCAAGTTAACTTGAGACACAGAATCGAAACGGGAGTACAGGTCCAGGTCCAGTCTCCAAATAACGTTAAGCATCCAGGTAAGTTTGTGTGCTTCCAAAGTGAGTATGTGTTTCCAAATGAGTCTGTATGTCCAAAGTGAGTGTGTGTCTCCAAATGAGTGTGTATGTCCCAATGAGTGTGTATTCCAAATAATTGTGTATTCCAAATGAGTGTGATTCCAAATGAATGTGTGTTCCAAATGATTGTGTATTCCAAATAAGTGTGTATGTCCAAAGTGAGTGTGTATATCCAAATGAATGTGTGTTCCAACTGAGTGTGTGAATTCGACTAGTTGTTTGATTCCAACTGAGTGTCGAATCCAACCGAGTGGTTGTATCCAAATGAGGAGTTGCATTCGAATGAAAGTTTGTTATCCGACTGGACGTGTTTCCCAAGCGAAGTATCGTCAGGGCAGACATCTTCTCCGTTAGGTATTTCGAACTGGAAGTAGCTTCGAAAGAAGGGTTTTATCGAGATTGACTGGAAGGTCTCGAGACTCTAGCGATTACGATTGGACAGGACCGAGAGTTGTGTGTGTGCTGGTCAAGCCCGGATGATATCGTGGATCTTCGGATAGTATTGTGTGGAGTTTGAGAGGGAAGGCTCCTATCGTTGAAGAGGTTCGTAAGCGACAAGCTTTGGTGATTTTGCCTGCCGCTGCTAGAGGCTGACTGAATCTTCTTTGACTTCCCACGCGCATAATGGGTCGATTCAGTCTGAGTTCGTTTGTTTCATCGAGGGTTCGAGGAGGTTGGTTGGTTGCTCCACCGAACTGAAGATGGGAATCTTCGTATGATCTTGTGTGTGTATGATCCCTCGATTACTTGACACCCAACACGTACGCGAACGTGAACTCATTGTGGGCTCGGAATGACGGACCCGGTGGCCGTGATTTCGCTATTTACATGGACGCAAGAATCAAAACAGCCCCATGCGGCTGTACCGGGTGCGACCCTCGGATTTAACGGTCTAAAGCCATGACAACTATCTGTTGCCAAAAGAGTAGACAAGGAAAACAACAGAGTACCCAACGTCGATCAAGCCAACGAAGAAAGGAACCGTCGACTTTGCTTTTTCTTCAAAGGGGAGCCAGGTACCGTCTTCTGCTTGTTGCCGCTCGTCTGCAGTGTAAACGGAACAGACAAATCCGACCACCACAAAACCGGCACAAAGTCGGGTGATCCAAAGTCCGAAAGTCTTCGAATGCTTCGTTGGGAGGAGAGCAAACCCGATTATGGTGAGAACGGTGGTGAGCTGTTGCAATACCGGACCGTACCAGTCAATCTTCTTCCTCTCCTTTCTCAGGCCCAAGATCACAGCAACAACCCACCCAACGCCACACCAAACAGCTCCAACAACGGCGAACCAGAAATCCATTGGGCTGGTATGAAGAACTCGTCGGTATTTTCCGGCGATTTTCAAAACCACGCGGCGTACTTTCGATAGTAGCCACTTTATGAGCTCCCAAGAGTCCACCGACCACTGGGACAATGTGATCGCGACGTAGTGTACGACAGCAGAAAATAAAGAAGACATTTTAAATGTCTTAGAACGTTGTAATTTTTGGAACACTTTGGAACAATTGGATAGACAGAGGATTTGGAATGAACACGGACAACGAGAGAAAGTCGAAAATTGACAGCAGAAAAAAGAATATGTACCTCAAAAACATTATCATCGTTCCTTCCATCAACGGTATACTCAGTGCTTCAAGCAACGTCGAACAATGAGAAGGAGCAAGTAGCTCGCTCCAAGGTTGGACATCGAGTATACCATAACGCAAGAGCAAAACCATTGTCCAACCGAGACTCAACACTCGACTTACTTTGATTGTTCGTTTGAGAATTGGGAAATAAACCACTTTGATTTCCTAAAACTACTTTGGAGAATATTCGACTCTGATAACTTATGTTGAAGTGAAAGCTGTAACGTTTACTGAGAAATCGCGGGGAAATGCTAAGCGAGAAATGGTGGGGAATTAAAAGGGGAAGGAACGAACAAATAGAGATAGGTAGATAGACGAAGATGATTTGGTAGGGCTGATCGCAGAGAAATCATGAAGAAGTACTTTGGAATACTCTCTTCATATAGATTTAGAAAGTTCGTTCTAATTCCTTGCTCAATTGCTCTGCTCGTGAGGTGATTGATTCCACTTGCTGTTTACTCGTCACGTTGTACACCAATTTTGGCTTCTCCTCCCACACCTCGTCAATTGGGCGACCACTCAACGAAACCCAAGCACTCGATGAAAACTAAGTAAGCAAAGAAACTCTAGCTCAGAGACATGCAACACGATCTCAAAACGTTGAAGTGTTTGCTTACTCCATAGAAGCGCTCACGACGTGGATTTGTGAAAATGAACCTCACGTGGAATTAGCGAAAACCGAAACTGGGCTGCAGAAACCGTTAATCCTCAGGGTAAGCTTGTGCACTCCAATATATCTCAAAAAGAACATTCATTGTCCATCAGCGGTTATAGGTTCAGATGTGCAGCGCATCATTTCACGAACAAACGAGGTGGATTTGTCCTCGATGGGATTTCTCACGAGTAGAAAACTTTAAGCGAGTACTTTCCTACCCGGAAATCAAATCTTTGTGTGGATTTTGCGGCGTGAACGATGAAAGTACTGTCAGGTGTCACATGATATACCTAGTCTCTTTCTCTTTTGCCCTTGGCAACCAAATTAATACTCGATCTAGCTCACGTCCCAGTCTGCTTGCGAATGAATTTACGGCTCTGTTTTCTTGGTAAGATACCTAAGTTTACCTTGAGCTGCCCAATTACTCACCTACCCATCTACCTACCCCAATCACCTGATCATCCACCGCCAAACAGCACCCCCCCACCACTCGACATCACACAAACAAACTCAACTCACACATCACACAAACAAATCAAGCTCACACAACCGACCGGATTCAGATCACATAGCTACCTCCAAATCACACAATCAGATTCGGATTATGTAGCCATACCCAGATCACTTTGACCACACAAGCAAACCTAGCTCACACAACCGACCGGACTCACACATCACACAACCAAACTCACCAAACCCATCGCACAGCCAAACCCATCTCACGCACAACCAAAATTTACCTCATACAACCTCACATCACAGCCCGTCTCACACACCCCTCACCACACAAAACAAGTATAAAAATCAAGCACACCAAATCAAACCGAAAAGATTATCCATTTCCACTATCTACCTGCCCCCAATCCCTCTCACTCCATTCCTAGCCTCATTACAAATACCAACCAGTATATACATCAAATCCCCCTCCTCAGCCACCCATGCCCCCTCCCACAGTATACACCCCACCTTCCATTTTATATACAATTTCCCTCTCCTTCCCTTACTTCTTCCTCGCCCTCTTCCTTATATGCCACAATGCACCTCATGATTACTTCATCCCATCCATCCGTTCATCCATCGTATGTACAATTCCAATTCCTATCAACATTCTTCGTTTTCGTCTATTATGTACTCTTGCCGCATGCATTTGTTCTCTCGTTTTCTACCGTGCTATACACAAATGCAATTCCTCATTATCCACAATCATTTCCATCCAAAACAGCGCAGTTACTTTTTCCTACTCCTTGGATTCGCTATCCAAGTTTCTCGTGTTCGTTTCGTTTCCCCTATGTTTCTTTCCACCGTATTAACTCAGACCTTCCACCACACCCCACCAAATCTTCACACCCTTCTTTCCCCCCAAACCCCTCTCCCACCCCCTTGCACAACCCCTCTCTTAGTCCTCTCCATCCCCTCAAACCCCTCCAGCCTAGACAATCTTATAAGCCGTCTTCGCAATATAAAAGCACGCCAGCCCAAACGCCAGCAGCCCCGCCGTAATACACCAAAACCAGGTCAAATCGCCCTCATACTCCTGCCCCGGCACCCAGACGTTCATACCCCACAGTCCGGTGATAATATTCATCGGCAAGACAATCGTTCCCAGCACCGTCAACTTCCCCAGAACATCTGCGGTTTGTTCCTGGCGCTCGTTCATGCGGATGTTGATTTGAGCTAGGTAGTTGCCGTGGGAGCGGGCGAGGATTCTAGGAGGGGGTGTTAGTTTTGAATTGGTGGAAATGAGGGGGAAGATATGTGGGGGAAGAAAAATAAAGAGGAGGGGCAGGAGACTTACTTTTCATAGTGAGATAAATTACCAGTCATAGTAACGATATGATCCTGGATATCTCCCAAATACAACCCAATCTCGCTCCGTGGTGCAATCTCCCAATGTTCATTACAGCGCTTAGCGAAGCCCTTAATAACATCCGCTTTATTGCCCAACAGTCGATACAGCCCCATGACTTTCTTTCGACAATCGCCTACTCTTCTCAACATATCACCTCCACTTTCTCCCGAAGTGAGATCGCCGGCTTCTGAGCGCTTGTCGCTGTCTTTACTGTTCTTCTGACTGTCATCTGGTGAGTGGAGGCGAAGAATCGCGTCGTCGATGTCGTCGACTTCATCTTCGATTGTTTGGATCAGAGGCGCGAATACATCTGTAATGTCGTCGATGATGGCGTATGAGATCCAGTCAGCGGAGAGAATGAGGTAGTCTTTCAATTGTCGGATTCGTCGTCGAACGTTGGCGGGATGTGGGGTGAGGGAGAAATGGAAACTAATGACGCCTTCTCGGAATACCACGACATACATGTTAACCGGCTCCAAGAAGTCCTCGTTATTCATGTCTTGTTCGAAAGAGCGGTAGTTGACAAAGTAGTAGTGTCTGAATAGCTCAACTTTCTCACGAGCTTCCTGCATCATGATGTCTTCTGCAGTCAGTGGATGGATACCGAAGGTTTTAGAGATGACTTTCATCTCCGCATCTGTTGGAGATAGAACATCGAGCCACCAGGTTGGGCGTTCGCCATATCGTTTTGGTTTCTCCTCCTTACTTGGAGAAGGTTTACGTGGTGGGGACTTGGATGCTCCATTTGGTGTAGCATCACGTGAATGATCCCTTGAATGGAATTCCCCATTGCTTTCACGCAGAGATGCAGTCCGTTTTGCCTCCGCTCTTCCATTGTGGTCGATGATGGATGATTGGCGGGTCTCTGATCTCGAGTCCCCGTTGTTACCCGGAGCTTGCCGAGCATGTACATTCTCGTGCCGGGGATCCCAGTCTTCATCGTCCTCGGATTCGGAACTGTCTTCTAGCTCGGGCGGGTCGGGGATAAAAAGTTCTCGGAAGCTTCCACCCGGCTGGACAAGCTCCGAGATCGTTTGACTATGAATAGTGCTCTGGAATTCTTCGTTGAAATAAGTAAATCTGTATGGCGCGTCGTCCTCGGCTCGATGCCAGCCTTTATGGATTGGCCGTAAACGTCCTCCAATGAGCTGCGGTTCAGTAATCTTCTTAGCTCGTCGTTCCTCACTTCGGCCCTCCTTTTCAAACCTGCTCCAGTCGTCAAGCAGGGATAAGTCAGGGAATCTGCTCTTGTGTCGTCGTGAACGCCTATAACCGCCATCTCCCCTTTGAGGAGCATCTTCCTCGGCCATCTCAGACATGTCCACTGGGAAACAAACATCCTCCTCAGCCTGCAATGCGATAGTGTGGCGTCTTCCTTCATAGCCGCTATCTCTTCGGGGCGATCCTGGCACAGAATCGTCTTCGCAAGCAGCCTCCCTCAGCGATCTCATAGATCTCATGCTCCGCCTGCTATGTATAGATCCTCGGCCTGGCGACTGGTCCCGCACCATCATATCTCCAAAACTCATATCCCTATTTATGGCACCAAGTTGTGGGGACCCAGGTACAGACGGAGGATAATTGACATTGTATTCCTCATTCTGGCCACCCAATCCAGAGGGCATTTTGTCGAAGATTGTTTGCTTCTTGTCATTTTTACTTTTAGAAGAGTCGCCAGAGTCGCGTCGGCTGCGCTTATCGTGTTGTAGAACCGTCGAGGTCTTTGATCTCGCAGAGCTAGGTATAAGCGGAGTTCGCTCGTCCGTCTGCACGTCAAAACCCTCATCTCCCGAATTGTTCTTCGATCTTCCAGTGTTGGGTCTTCGGCCCACTGTCTCCGATGATCTAAATGGATTGTTGTAGGTAGGGCGACTGAAGGAGGGGCCGTCGTAGACGCTTTGGTGATATGAACTTTGACCCATGGTTGATGGTCTTCGAGGTCGCATACTTTGGTGATCTCTGTATACAATTCATTAGCAAACGCGATATCTCCGAGTTCCAACATAGGACTGACCTATGGTCCAACAATGCTTCACTTTCAATGCTAGTGTTGCTCAGATTCCTCCCTCGATAGAAGCTGGACCTCGGATCGCTCTGCAATTGCGCGACTCGTTGTGCCGAAGACGTAGGCGCCATTCCGCTCCCATCCTCAGTTGAAGCAGCAAAAGATTGTCTTCTACCACGTTTCTTGCCCCCTCGGTGATTGTTCCTTCTCTTCTTCTTCTTGGCTGCGGGCTGAGTCGGTGCAATATCTGGTCGCAGTGTCGCATTAGAATTGTCAAGATCCTCTTGTGGTGATTGTAAGGCCGTGGGCTCTGGTCGCTGAGGTGGTGGAGCCCGAGAGTTTGGACTCAAGGGACCTGTGCTCCGAGGCGGTAATGGTGCAGACATGGTGAAGATAACAAAACGTGTGTCGGTCTCGATGGATACAATGTCTTCACCGGCTGATACCTGAAGCGTCGAAGTAAGACAAGGAGGAGCCAATCAATTGAACTACTTATTTTTGGCCTTGGAGCTATTGATTGTCGGAGTGCCAATTGAAACCGAGTCGAATTCCCCTCTTTTGCTATGCAGTCCAGTGGTACAACATGCGTGATTATTGTGTTGTGTTTTTGTAGGACGAACGGGGCGAGGTGAAGTGAAGTGAAGTGAGGTGCAGAATCTGATCAAAGAATGTCGTGTGCTCACCAATGGTGTCCGTAACCAGATTTGGGGTGGATTCAGGTCAAGCAGGAAAAGTTGGTTTGGCTGGGCAGATAGGCTATGCGCTAAGGGTACAGCAGCGGGCCATTTATCGAAGCTTGGACCGAATGCTTATCGTCGGCGCATTAAAGCAGCACGAAAAGGGGAAGGGGAAGTGGATGAGGATGAAGCTCGAATCATTTTGCTGGTAGAAAATGGTATTTGGGAAGTTGATGAATGCTAATAAAGAACGGTTTGCGACGGCGCGACGAGCGAAAACTTTAATTGCGACGAGTCATTCACCACCTCGGTCTACCAACAGCTACCAAAATCTAGATCTAGATGTGTCGAAAGTCAGATGTCATATGCTAGGTACTAGTTGTCATTGAGGTTAAGAAATGCAATGTATGCGACTGCTTCAAGGATTAATAACATGAACATATGATGCAGATATGATGTATGAGGCCGTGCAGCTCTCGGAATACCAAGCAGAAATGAGCAACATCCTGGCTCCCTACGGAAGTAAGACTTACAACCTCACTGTTGCATGTTAACATCCCTATCATAAGCGAGAACATGCTGTACACAAATTTACATGTGCCATTGACCATCCACCATATATTCAATAAATAACAATTCGCTGAATTTGACGTCTAAAGAAAAAGAAAAGAGAAGAAAGCCTCTCTGGTGCGGGAGTACGGCAAGGATAAAATTTCCTTAAGGGTCTCGATGATGGTGTAGTAAATCTGCCGGCATGTGTCAGACGTCGCGACGCATGACGGTCTGCCAATCAAGTTGCCGATAACATACGTCAATCCCCCATCGTTAACTGGAGCTACCCAGGTACCGTTAGCTATGTCATTCTCGGCAGGGAAACCAGATCACATGATATGATGTTGTTTTAGAATAACGCCGATCTTCGTCTCGTGGACATCGTAACATCACACGCCAACCTCATCTCTCTTATTTGGAGCGAAGCCGCAGCCAACGATGAAGATTATTAAACCACGATGCGTTTTCTGTTCCTGCTGCCACTGCTATCGCCGAGTCAACACCCTGCGGTATTACAATTTGTTGTGGTAGGTATCCGGAATCGGACATTATTCTGTCGCGAGAAAAGCAAAGACAAATGGCTGCAACATGGGAGGCTTAGCCAACAGATACGATGGCTGATGGGATCAAATTCCTAGAAAAGCATCGAGTGGTGATATATTCACCCTTGATTAATATCCTCGTGTGAAATTAGTAATTCTCACAATCTTGCGGGGTCATAGTGGTACCAAGCAATCGACTGGACTCGTATTCTTCAGACTAGTTGAAAAAACATCGTCAAAATCTGGTACAACGATTCACTACTACTACCTGCAGAGTTGTTCACTCGAAGGCTCCTGAAAGGATAGATCGCATAATGCTAGTGCACCCGATCTGCTCCGAGAGCATCTTCGGACGAGCCCCGACTCGCTGGGCACGGCGGATGGGCCGAACCTGTACTGCTACTGCGCGAACGACTCAGTCAACTACAGCGACTTTTGTGATACGATGATGGAGAAGTAGAATGTGGGTGAAAATGGCAATCACAATCCCGGAGGTCTCGGCGAACAAGAACAAGGCAGACGACAAAAAGAAGGAAGACGACAAGAAAACGTACACGCCGTTTGTGGTCAGGGCCGCTACTGAGTAGACATACAATGAGCGCCCAACGCGGACATCGTGGCGATCTCGTTCGCGATCAAACAAGCTGGTTGGGAGCCTGCACTCTGCTTGGACGCATCTACGTGTGCCATATTTGGCATAACCCTTGCAGAATCTTTAGCCCTGTAATATGGCAGCAGGTGCTCCCAGAATTGACCGCAGTCGGGAACAGGCATGTATGGAAGAAGTGGCACCCGGAGCCCAAAGTGAAAAAGAAAGAGGTCGACGAGTCGGAGAACAAGCAGAATGAATCACCTGTTTCAGAGCAACCAACTATTAAGGATATAAGGGTGTCGCAGTTCGAGGAAAGGATATAAGAAATTGGTTCAGGAAGCGAGTAGCAATATCCTACTGTCGGTGGCTAACTAAATGGCCATGGCCAGTTCCTTCACCAAGGGACAGCTGCTTGCCATTGATCGCCAGTTGACGAGGCAGGCACAGCCACGGGACAGCGTGGCGCTTCCTCCGCTCAACCAGAACCAGCAGAACGAAGTATCCTCCGACAGCATGAATGTGGGTGGAGTGTGCGGCAATGCTCCGGTTAAAGGAAACAAAACAATCTCGTCATGAATAGACTCCATTTCTACACCGAGTGTCGATCTTAAGCAGACATAGTAGTTTAACTGGGGAGATGGGTCTGATGGAAGGTGTGCAAGGTAAAGGAGGAAGTGTAAGTGAAGAGGATTAGGAGAGCCTGGAGAGGGAAGAAGAAGAGAAGATAGAGGAAATTCGGGGAGGAAGAGTAAGAGAGCCGCTGAACCAGATGTGCTCCGCCAGGCGATATCGACTATCAAGAACCGACAAGAGGCCCAGAGTATGTTTTTTCTGTATTGGAAATTCGCACCGGATAATGTGCGAGAGTGTCGCCACATACTCAACTCTGGGTTCCCTTACTCGACACTTTGTAAGGAAGTACGTACAGTGGGCAGTTTATGGATTACATGGACTGCAGTGTGCGGCTCACGACCACAGAAGAATTGCTGATCCATTTCACGGCCCACGGTACAGTTTCACGAGTTTCGGCTGGGCGATGACTGTATGGATTGTCGTTCGTTTTTGGTCACCATGACATTGAGAGCAAGAACGAAAGCTAAATCATGCAGTGTCGTTTACCTACGTCTTTTCCTGTTTTGATTTTATAGTGCGCAAGGTTGATCCCACGATCGATCTCATCATCTCATTGCTCTGCTTCGGGTGGGGCCATTACCTTTACAGATAGACTTATTCAAGTCGCTCATTATGTAAGAAGAGCCCGTTTTCTGTCCTTCTTTTCTTCATAATAGCTAACAGGCCCTTCATACTTTCATCTGAACTCTTCGCAAACTCAGAGTTTGAAACTCTATTCTCTTTTACTTCCTTTTGCCCCGCCATATCAGTAATCATATAGCCGGGGCAGAAAGCGAAGACTCAGACCTTTGCCTTCATCCGATACTCCCGAGCATTACACGTCACAACCATGTTAAGAGCCGCTTTGCTAATGCGACAGGTCATATAGGCCATATTATATTCATTGTTCTTCGGATCTACACGCTTGTAGATTGAACCCAGGACAGAAGAGACATAAAGTATGCGAGGATAGTCCGCATCTAAGAGGCGTGGCGCGAAAGCTTTGGATACCACTGCTGGGGACGTGGCTTTCGTCTCAACTTCCAAGATGTCGGGGAGTACAGAACGGGAAAAGTCCATAGGACATAGGACAAATTCCGGCGTTTTTAACAAGTACATCCAGATGCCCATGCTTGACGTTGAATTCCTTCACGGCAGCAGCGATAGACGCGTCAGACGTGACATGGAGCTGAACCAGAGACACCGCAGCGTCTGGATGTGAAGGCTGGATAGAAGTAAGTGCTCTTTGTCCGCTCAAAGGACCGGCTTGCTATAATAGTATGACAATTAGCCTGGCCAGTAAGGTGCTGGCAGGCAACAGGGCCGATGCCGTTGTTACCGCGCGTCACAAGAACTGTTGTTTTACTTTCCGACCCGATCGAATATTGTAGATAAACAGTACACCAGGAGGTGTACTCACTCACCGACCAACTTCTGATTATTCAAGTAATATCTGAATATTATAAACTTATATAATTAAATATAATTATATACATCTAATTGTTCAAGTGAAATTTGAATATTAGCATAGTAATATATCTGATTGTTTAAATAAGACTTAGATATTGAGAATATCGAAGTTGGAGTTGGTCGGTGAGTGAGTACACCCCCTGGTGGTACAAGGGGTGTTCTACTCCCGCTTATTATATGGAAAGATATTGATAATGACTTTTGATATGTTTCTAGCGCTGAAGAGACTGGATTTCGGCGCCGATAGATCATGAATGATTATGATAGCATTCTAGAATAATTATGGGGACGTGGTCACATTTCGTATAATCCCTGTAACCCCCGCAGAATTGCTCGATCATGGAGAAGTAAACAGTTTCTCGGGATGAACGCTTGAAACTTCTCGCGATCCATAGTAGCTAACAATCCATGTAGCTAACAATCCATGTAGCTAACAATCCATGTAGCTAACAATCCATAGTATCTAACATTCATCTGATCATGGCCGGCGGTCAAGCACTCGAAATGGCAATAGTAAAGAGTTTAACTGATGCGTTACTTTCGTAGAGCAGTTGCCCTTCTAAAGAGTGTATTGCCCTTTTAAAGACTATATTGCCCGTTAGAGCATACCAACACCGCCGATGTTCGAGTATATATGAGCCCGTTGTGTCTGCTCTACAACAACATCATCTCACCCTCACAATCATATCCTCATCTACATCAGATCTTCACTACTTCAACGCCTCAAAAACAAACCACCAGACAATCTTCATCAAGATGCAATTCTCCAAAGTCTTCCTGGCTGTCGCCACCATCTTCGCTACCACCGCTCTCGCTGGTCCCGCTACTGGTGCCTATTTAACTCGCCGGGACAATACCTGCAATGATTCCAGTGGTCGTATCACTGGTTACTGCATCAATGCACCCTGCTGCGAAAGCAATGATTGCTGCTACGAATGCCGCTTAGGTTCTGACTCTGAGTGCGTCCCAGAGGTATAGTTGCCCCGCCAGCCAAATATTAGTGATCGGATAGCATATTAATTCATTTTTTGGTTACAGGTCACCGAGCGCTCTCTCTCGGGCGAATCTGCTTCAAGCCCATTGGCTGAGTAATTGGAAGACTGGTTTATCTTGGTATCCAGGATAGTTTGAGACGGTTGATTCAGAGTGAAGGAGCTGTTGATCTTTGGGGAAGATATTTGGTTTTGGCCGTTAAGCCTTCACACTCTTTTTGTACTATATAAATCAAATTGATATTTTAGTATCGATATTAACGATGTATTCAATATGCAGTGTGAATAATAAAAGCTAGTTGAGTTCATCTTCCATCAATACTTATCTAGAGTATACAAAGAAATCTAATTAGACTTCTGCTGAAGAATACACGGTTCTGTATACTCTTGCAGGGTTTTGCCCAAGTACCTGCACGAAAAACATTTGGGGATGTATTTGCCTTTCTATAGTATATCCCGCTCCTATTTAGATAAATAGGTAGATCCTGGAGGTAGGGTTACCTATAGATAGGTTGAGGGGGTATGATTACCCACCTATGTTCTGTTGAGCAGTCTAGTTGGAAAAATAAATACCTTATTTGAACATTGAATATATTTGGCTTGTGATATTGTGAGTTCGATATCCCGATCAGAGAAACAAGAATACCATTAGAATTCCATTGTTTTCAATGAAAATATATTAGAGCACGATTTTTCAAGATACTCTGTTCTATTTTATACTTCGCCAGACATAATATTATCTAGGCCCACAATCTGTCTCAAAAGCAGTAACCGGAGCCTCCAAAGTCAGGAAAAACATTCTCTACATAGCCAAGAACCCTCGATGGTAACCATCTTATGTATGGTGTTCTTCAGAAGGATACATCCAAGCGCGCATCGCATCAAAATCCCGACATGTATGCCACTGATCCACGTCCGCGTGGCGGACACGCGGTTTCTCTCGCAGCGTTCGCGGTACTGGAGTGAGATCAAGCTGGCACACGAGTAGCTGATGCACCTGGTTCAAGCAGTGCCCTGAGTCGCATTAGAGAGTCGGCGCATTGATCTAGTAGAGGTGATCACTTACGCAGGTGTAGGGAAAGTGGCTTTGGCTCAGTGCTATTATATTCCACTGCTTCTTGGCCGTAATACTCAGGCGACAGGGACTTGCGGATATAGTTCTGAGTCTCTGAGTTAGCTTGAAGAAACAGAGTGTGCTAGAGATGCGTCTTACTAGGCAGTGAAGCGTGTGTAAGATGTTAGTCCTGTAAAACGAACGCAGAAGTTAGATAGAGCCCTTCAGCGCGGAATTTGTAAAGCTCACTCTAGACGTATCGTCCCGTTTACCAGATCCTGCTCCAACAGCTTGACCCCTCCCGATGGCCAGTCTTTTGGGTCTACCTTCAGGAAGCGATCTGGAGAGTACAGCCGTTAATCAGAGAGCTTCTGGCTCCGGCGAGAGTGGATGAATGTACCTTTCAGACGGATGGCCCAATGATAGTCCATGTCGCGACCTGGCGGACCAAAAAAGTCGGGCGTGCCAGGCGGAGGGGGGGTGATGGACGCGGTGCCATTCTCATCGTACACAATCCCCCCATGGAACTTAACCCTCTTCAATGCCAGCGTGTTTTTGTCGGCTCCTAGCGTCTTTTAGTCCTCATTACGCATATGATGGAGAATTCGTGTTCCACTAACGTATCTCAGTGTGGAATCCTGTCTCATAGGTACCTAGTCCGCTATCACAGGAAGCAGCTGTAGTATCTGCGATGAGCATAAGCGTCATTACGACTGCTAATACTAGCGAGAGTAAATAAAGGCATATGGCGTGGCATCTTGAGATGGACGTGGAGGTGGAATCCCAAGACTTAGCTGCACCGTTGTCTGCCCCGTGTGTCTTGTCTGGCTCGTCGCTCTCGAGACTGGATTGAGACAGATTCTTGTAACCGTACGGACCACCAGCCCTCAAGCGTGCCATGAAAGAAACCATTTTTTCAAGTTAAAGAAAATGAGCAGGTGGAATGACTGTTGAGAATTGCAAGTTGTAACAGTATGGAGGGTAAGAAGCCTATATCAAGCTCTCTCCGAGCAGTTGGCGTGCTCAGTTGTGATTTTGTCCGCACCACGGGGTTGAGTTGCGCTTCGGTGGCCGAAGGGCAGTTCTGTTCGCTTCATTAGCCCCAAAGCTCGGCAGTTCACTTTCTAAAGTTCACCTGGACAGTTGCCCCCTAAAACCATCACTTCGGTTCGGAGCTCCGCAAAGTATAACCAGCATATGGCCGGTTGGCTGGATGATTTCCCACAAAATGGTAAGAAATGCCACTGGAAGGACTAATTGTCGGCAATACGGCGAAGATTTTACTTCCGTTCCGGGTTGGTTCAAGCGAAGTGCCACCCCATATCGCCGAGGTACATCGCCGAGCTATATAGCCACGTGATGATGAAACCCCTTGCTAGCGTCAAACAAGCTTTCGTAGATTTGGAATTGTGCCAGGGACAAAGTATATGCCAGGGACAAAGTATATGCTTGGGAAAAAGGTATATGCTGTCGCCAAAGTTTACTTGAGTAGTGAACTTTATTAATATTCCCCAGATTAAGCAGTATCGTATTGCCTTAGGTATATTGTAAAGGGCCAATATATATCATGTAATTCTCCCTTGCAGCTTGGCAGTTAGAAGAGAAGACTTGGCAATTAAACCGACGAGAGAGTGACTGACTGATTGAGAAACTACTTCTCGACTATTGATTTCACCATAGGTGATGCTCCAGGGCGGCATGGCGGGAAAACAAAATTTGCAGCCCATGCTGATGTTGCAATGGGCGCTGGAGAAAGTGGCTTTAGAAGAAGTTCTTCAATGGCCGGTCAGTGTTTCCTCACTTTAGCACATGTCGTGCTTCTTGCTTCTTTCAAACCTGCAGAATGCTAAAGGGGTATCGGACCTCCTTAGACTGTTCTCCAAAGCTTCCAAGAGTTTTTGCGACGAGGGACCTGCCAGCAGCGGGAGGAACTTCTCCTGTCAACTCCAGCTGATCCTTGCATCACTGATCCCGATCCACTTCTTGAAGACCGAACCATTATCACCGGACCGCCACCCCAACCACGTCACCGGACTGGAAAGAAGCGACGACTGCCATCGCAGATGTGCGGTCCAAGAAAGGCTCCCGCTCGCAACTGGAAAGCTTCGATACCACCGACTGAAATCACCCCAATAAGCCCTCCCTCGTCCATAACTTCCCAGGCAGCCTGCCAGCCTCGAGAAACTGCCAGAGAACGAAGTGATGATGGGGAAGTCCAGATGGAAACAGACGTGAATGTATGCCGATCAATGCCAAAATTGACAAAGTCGCAACAGCTACTGGGTGCGGCGAGGCGATTTTTCGAGGCGCGGCTGGGGCCGAGGAAAACCCGCGCCCGATATCTTGTTCGCGCCGTCCAGGGCTTTCTGGAGGCTTCCCCGTTATCACCCAATTTTTCGATGGATATGTGGAATGAGAAGTCAGCAATATTTTCGAAGCCGCAGGGGGGCGGATCCACAGAGCGTTTTCGGAGTCTCTACGAGGGCCACCGCAAGATCAAACGAGGCGGCGACCATTACCTCTTAGCGACACCTTTCTGTTATATCTATTTGGAACATGATCTCGAGCAGATTATGGCCTCGCAGGAACTCGTCTTGTCGCAAGGGAGGGGCAAAATGACAGCTGCCTTTCAACTGCAAGCAGAGAGTATCTCGATCGCCATGGACACTCTGCGAGCAGAGCGCAAAGCCGGTCGAGGGTATATACGACTTTTGATGGAAGGTGGCCCCGGATTCGTGCTCCGTATGGGCAAAAATGTGTCGACCATGTAGGGTGTGCATTTCCCTCTTTGCAGCTTTAAGTGCTAATTTCTTCGGTCAGATGGGAGCGAAAGCTGAGCGTAGATGATATTGCACTCATCACAGAGTTCATCAAGAATCATGCAGTTGATCTCTACAACGACATCAAGTCCTACGACAGAGTAGCGGTTCAAGGACTTCTCTATGGTTTCATCGCATACGGTTGGACCCACAGTGAGATCCAGACTACAAAAAGCTCTCTCTTTGAGGAACTACGGCGCTACGTCAATTTAAGCGATGGTCAACCTGATTCAGCATCCGAGCAGAGTCCAGCACAGTCACCCTTGAGCCAGAGTGACCTCGCTTCTTTTGAATCTTCAGACCTAGACCTTTTCTTGGCTCTGGAGAGCCAGATGGCAGAAAGTCCCGAGAATTACCTTGAAGGCTTAGACCCGGGCATCGTGGACCAGGAATTCGAATTTCCCGAAATTCTTGATCCATCCTTCGGTCATGACTTGTTAGAAACGGACTATGACGCGACTTTCAAGTCGATGCTACCATGTGTCCCTCGAACACAAGATAGCGTCAGCCTATTCCGTGAGGTGTCTCCCGAGCTCTCCGGCTCTGAAGTTTTGGAGAATTGGTTATAGCACTTTTGAGGGACTGGTTGTAGCACTTTTGAGTTAGGCTTTTGATCAGGTTAACGAAGGAATAAAAGGGCTATTTGGAACCTTGAGATCATCGATACGAAAATCTTGTATAGTATTTGAGCTTCCTTAGCAATTCTTCAGTTTCGATGCTGTTTCGATATGCGAAGGGAGGATTCAATAGAATCAATAGAATCTCCATCGAGAACCTTCGTACGACTCCGAAATTCTATTTAGGTATCCGGTGCTCCTTATAGGGGTCGTTACGACCTTACACCGGTGGGCCCCGATTCCCGACAACAACCTATCCATTTACCTATATAGGGGAGGTATAGGCTATAAGGGAGCCTGTGACAGCTAACAGGTAATAAATTTCCTCCTTTGCCTACCTATAGTAGTGGGTATTTATTACCAGTAAAAGCAGTTTCGGAAAATCGCATAATAGAACTATTACAAACTATTATCGAGTCTATCTCCATCCATTATATTTCCAATGAACATAACTCGAGTTAGTTAAAGTGATTACTAAACTCTCACGGCTTAGACGATAATGCGAACGCAGTTTTTAAGGGGCAATATGCCCCGGAAAGGCTTATATCTCGCGTCTTACTGAAAAAGCGGGGGATGAGAGGTGAATCGGAAAGTCTCGCGAGGATATACGTTTTAACAAGATCAATATAGATTTTCGCATAGCAGCATTTCTCTTTATTCAAAGCTACAAGGAGTTGGAAACATACGTTGTCTATCGCAGAATCTCAAATATCCGAGGCCAGTTCCCAGGGAGACTAAGAGATGAGCTACATACATCCGATTTCATCGTTTTAAACTCAAGCTGCCCCAAGAAACAAGACTGTTCACGCGAAGGACTGAGATGAGAGATGTCGTTGTGGGAAAATAGTGTAGGCCAACCGCCATTACTAGCATCACGGCGAGAAACTTTAACTGACAGAGAATAACAGACAGACCACAGCATTGGCCTTTTGGAAGACGGAGAGTTCGAGAACACCTCCTCCACGACAACGGAAGATGGCAGCAGCGATGGACGGCTGTCACCGCCGTTGTTACATGAGGGGAAGTCAGGGGAAGATTCGCGGTTGCTCTTAGTTCAGGCGTGGCAATATCGATTGATTGGTATCGGATTGGCAGCTTTATTCGTCGTTTTTGGGACAGGCTCAGCCATCAGCGCAGCACTCTCTACTGGATCATCGGCCGGAGGAGCCGTCAATATGGGATACTGCGGACTAACAGTACAAGAGGCCCAAGACAACGGCTGTGTCTTCGATCTGATGATGTCCGGCTGGGTACATCCACTTTGCTACGACCAAGACTTGTCGGATGAGTTTCTGCGGGTTGGGAATTTCACCTTCTACAAGGAACGTGGCGCTATCAACATATTGCCAGAAGCTGAAGCTAGGTTAGGTAACTACGACTTTCTATATACGAATGGCACTTACCACTATCAACATTGTGCCTACATTTTTGCCAAGAATGTACGTGCGAATAAGAAACCTCCTCTCGTTTTAGACAACAAGTCGCGTTCGAAGGAGCACGTCGAGCACTGTTGGAACCTGCTCGGAAACCCCAATATAACTCGACTTGTGCTTGCGACTGGAACAAAGATCCAAGGCTCACCGTATAAACTTCAATGTATCAGCGGAAATGTGAATTTACCTTTGAGTGCACCATTTCCCTTTAGATGGGGTGGATGATTAGAGCTTTGGTCGAATGGAGGAGAAGGTGCTACACCGCCGCGGTTCTATTTTCGATGGAAGGAGAGACAAGCAAGACGGCTCCTGCAGGACTTCAGATTGTCTATAGAATACGACTACGACAGTGGTGGTTGGAAAATCATGTGTTATTTCACCTGGATACAAAAGCGTAGTGACATGGTGAATGGGTGTGTCACAACGGAAATTTCTAGAAAACTGTGAGAAATTTCCATGCCTACCAGCCAAGAGTACGTTGAGCCAACCTTCTAATCAGACCTCTCTTCTGTATAATTATGTACATATTCACACTATATTGTGAAGCTCCCCTAGCTTACAGCATGAAAAATAGCCCATACTCCATGGTACCTTCCGCAGAGTCCCTTTTCCTTCCTTCCTTGTACCAATTGCAGCTTTCACTCAGGTCAATATTTTGGCAGTGCGGGAGTTCTTGAAGTTCTGGATCAGATCCCAGTTCCGACACATATGTATAACATCCGACTGAACGAAGCTTCTACCATGTGCTTCATACCATATGACTGGTATCGGTGTCAGATCAGCATGACACATCAGCTGCTGTCTGAGGTGATCTAAGCAATGGTCACGGTGTGCTCTGTCTGGGTATCCGTGTTTGCTCTGCTTGTTATAGTAGTGGTCCCGGTCAAGAGCTTTCCTGATCTCATCAACGCAGTGTAGAGCATGATAGACATCCACACCTACAAGGTAGCCGACCTGAGGATCGTTATACAATCCATGGGGGCGTCCAAATGCCATTTCGGCTTCTGCCTCTGTGACTGTGATATATCGATCTTTCAGCAGCTCCTCCCACGCCGCGTCCAATGCGTCAGTGGGTGGCCCAACATATGTTGGCTCTGCAGGATTGTGAATAGCGTAGCCAGTATTGTTACGGTACCAGCGTGGTCCTCCATAGAACATCTTTGGTGTTTGTTGAATGTAAGGCTTGAATATGTCGAACTCGGTGTCAAATCCAGTTGCGAACGTCCCAGGCGTGGTAGCTTGACGATGATCTGGTCCAATGTGCCAAACTGCCCGCAATCCAGCAGTAAGTGCAAATGCACCAGCGAACACCCATCCCATGCATAGGAAAACGACTGTTTGGGCCCCGATGCTTGAACGTGGACTTCCAGTCCCATCCTCGCTCTGGCGAAGCTCTTCGAATTTCATTGTAACTTGGTGATGGCGTGAGGGGGTTAAGATCCAAGGATACTGATCAGTTAAAATTCTTCTGAATTCCTGTTATCCGCGAAAATATAGTCCCATTCCATCGTTGTGCCCCAGGAAACCTTTGAGGAGGCATCACCGTTTGACATCTTTGAAGGGGCAAACGTTCGAGCGAATGTGCTTGTCAAAATCCTCTTTACCCTCATCTTTGTCCGAGAATTAGTCTGGTGATAAGATCTGCTATGACTTGACTACTTTTTTTCATTTCAGTCTTCATTCCACTAAGAAAATTTATTCTCCTTTTTTCATCTGCCCTCGATGGATTCTCATGATGAATTCAAAAGACAGTCTTTGGACAATGACAATGAGAGTAGTGCTTCTACGCTGTTTCTACCTCGCCGTCAAGCACACCAGCAGAAGCCACGATGGAAATACGCTTGGTTCATATACTTTGGCTTATTGACCATGGCCATACTGACATGGACATGGGGATTGGTGTGGTAGTGGCATTACAAGGAGAAATCACCCTATGCCCTGACACTCCGAGGTCACTGCGGATGGAGCATAGATGAAGCCAAGGCTAACGACTGCATCTACGATATCATGTTATCTTCATGGGTTCCCAAACCATGCTATGACAAAGAACTTTCTGATAAATTCCTTAAAGCCAACAACTTCAAATATTATGAGCACAGTGACGCCCTCGTTGAAATCCCAGAGGAAGAGGTTCGCAAGGGGGAATTCACCAGGATATTTACTCGCACTGACTACCACACGCAGCACTGCATGTAAGCAATCAATCTATACCGAGTCTCTCTTCAGCACAATTTTTGTATCACTGTATCTGTATCTCTATCAGAATTTCAATTATACTGACCTTTTCCTGGTAACACGCAGCTACCTCTGGAACAAGCAAATCTTAGCTGCAAAGATGCGACGCCCTGTCTTGGACTCGATAGCAAGAAGCTAGCAACACATAGAGCACTGCTTCACCCTCATTACTGCAGTCACGACGAACAACTACACGGCATGGAACCAGCCTTTGACTGGAACTCCAATTCACGTCAGGCCGATGGACTTGAAGTGCTGGGAGGGGTAAACCTGTTAGCAAGCGGGTGAAAAATGGAGGTTTCTTCCGAAAAAGTGAAATCGGGGCCTGCGATAAGGTTACTTGCTTTTCTCGCTCTCGAAGGCGTCAAATATACGTAACGCGCCCAGAACGACGCCACTGCAGGGCTACCTATCTTTTTTTGCGGACAGTTAAACGCACTAGTGAGCGCAGCAACTCCGTCTTTGGGATTTAGGTTGTTCATCGGGTCATCTTTGGAATTACGTTGTTTTATGCATTCGAAATGACAGGCTGTTGGGGGGGGGGCTGGGAGAAAAGCAACGGAAGCTAGTTTTATGATTGTTTCTAGGTTACAACTTCAAATATTTTGGTAAAAGGCAAGGAACTTGGCTTTGTGTATTTGATTGGTTTTGTATCAGAGTTCTATTAAAGATATACTGTAACTTATGTAAGATTATACAATACTCGAGCCTATTTGGTGATAAAATAGCGACGAATCCCAAGTGCATGATGCTTGAAGCTTTGAGAATTATGCAAAGTTGTCCAGAATTCAAGATAGAGGTCTGATTTAAACCTCGTCTATAAATTAAACTAAAGTACAGTGAGCAATATATTCTTTTCTACTCTCTCCTAGGGTGGACTACTGCATCCTCGGGTCTGTTTGTGAGGAAACCGGAAACCGCAAGGAAACTCCGGACTCCCCTACAACAAAAATAGTGCAATACTTCAAACATGTATCAACCATACAAAATCGTACTAAACTTAATACAATCATGAGGGCGCCCGGGCTTTCTACAGGCGTTTCCCTGCGAGCCGCAGCAAAAACCCACCCCACCTTAGATTTCTACAGCAGGATCTCCTATCCCGCACGATTACGCACATTCTGCCCATGCTAATATTTTTCCGCAGAAAAAATCTTTGCTTATGTTGTCCAAAAACTGCAAGATAGGATGAAGTCTCTGGTGCGAAGTCACTAATATTAAATGCGACACGTGCAATGGCATAAAACATGGTGAATACTCCACCTTTCTCAATTGGTTTTCTACGTCTAATTATGTGGCAAAGCAGCTGAGGGAGGGTGGAAAGGCACCTTTGGAGTTCGGGTAACTGCAATGCTCCCATTGTATCTTGCTTTGGAGAACTCATGGAGAGTCTGGAAGTTCCTACAGGTATGGACCTGCTTAGGATTGATGTACTGCCCGCGTTTATCATGCCATTCACTTGGTGATATGACACTGGTGCCCTGGCACATGATAACTTGCCGTAGATGATCGATACAGTGCACTTGGGGAGTGTAAGCTGATTGTTCCAGACGAAAGGCTTTGAGAGATTCCGTCTTACGTTGGTGTACTATGCCCCTATGCTCTTCTTCGGGATAGTAGTCGCGCCGTAGAGCTTTTCTCAACTGATTCTGTTGCCCGAAAGTTCAGCAGTCGTCCCAATGACAGGATTGTAAACTTGTAGGATAAGACAAACCAGGCAATGCAGGCAATGGAACATATCGAGACTGATAAATTGAAGACTTTGGTCAGATTTTTGGATCTATCGCAAGCTTTGCAGAACTTACGTTCCTGTCCAGCCACCTCGGATCCTGTCCCGATACCTATCGGACTCGTCCCCCCAGAGCTTCTTAGCTTCATCTTCAGACACTGAGAAGTAGTGAGATTCTCCTCCTATGATCGCATTCCATGCTTCGTCGATTTCAGTGCTGGGTTCACCGACATAGAGTGACGGATGGAGAACCTCGACGCCTTCGGGTGTGAAGTCAACCCCGCCCGTAAATGTCGTTTTGATGAGTTCAAAAATATGAGACGGCGCTATCAAGCAGGCTTTCAGTTAGAATAAGATGGCAAGATAAGAGTGCTCTGGCTGACGTACTGACGACTTGTTCCTCGTCGAAGCCGTTCTCGAATGAGCCCCAAGGAGTATCCCGTTGCCTCTGGCCCATCTTGTTGCCCACCATGAAGGCTATGGCTCCCCAAAGCATCATGAAGAGAATACCTGCTATGATTACCCATTCTAATTTTGTTGCTATAGCCAATTTGGCTGGCGGACGTACCAATGTGGTGTCGTGCTCATTTTCGTTTTTCGGAAGCAAAAATTCCTCACTCTCCGCAGCGATCGTATCATCTCCCCAAGTGCGGTTAAGTAGCATTGACGAGGGAAGAGACATGTTGGCACGAAATAGAGATTTGAAAGTGACAGTATTCAGGAATTCTTTATAAGGAGATCGTTTGGGGTCGTAAGTGTTGGTTGGGATTGTTTGGAGTAGCAAGTGCCATCTGAAAGCACGATCCACCTAGCGCGCCGGAGCCACAACCGCAGCAAGACTTTACACTAGAATTTTAAGCATCGAATGCCATACATGATTGAAATGTAGAATAGCGCTTAACTTCACATTACCAGTGCAATGTCTGTTCCTGCTTTTCATAGGGGCCGGCATGCATTTTTACATCGACACTTTAGGACCTTCTTCACTTACCCAGCATGCTCAACAAAGGATCATTACTCGTTCTTGCTTCCCAATTCGTTGCGGTAGCAGTCCATGGCTTGGCAAAATCGCTGGAGACACACTCGATAGACCCCCAACAGATCCTCCAAGTGCGCATGTTCATCACTCTAAGCATTAACAGTCTCTTCCTTAAACGCCGCTTTCCCAAGGAGCTACCTCTAGGCAGGAGAGAGAACGTTGGAAGACTGCTCGCTCTGAGAGCCGTAGGAGGAATCTGTGGTGCAGCTGGGTTCTACTGTAAATGCTCCATCTATTACATTATTCCTCCCAAGATGGGATACTGAAAAAGAGGAAGCGCCTCCCATCATTAAACAACCATTAACTGATTATGCGTCAGACTCTCTCGAATATCTTCCTCTGGCAGATGCGACCATTTTGAACTTCCTCGCACCTTTAGGAGCCAGCTTCTGCAGTGCCAAGAGGTTGAGCCTCATCCAGGTTACGTCCGTGGCGATCTGTTTCTTCGGTGTGGGACTGATTGCAAAGCCACATTTCATCATTCAACTGTTCAACAGCGATGATGCTACCGATCGAGAGCCACCACAGACTCAGCTGGGCTTTGCTTTCGCTATGATAGGGGTAATCGGTGGAGTCGTAAGCTTCTTTTACATTCCGATTCCTCTGATTCCCACTGACTGACTGTGAGTGCGCTTACTCTGCAATTTCCAAGATCGGGGATCGATCCCATCCACTTGTCATAACAAACTGCTTTGCCGCCGGCGTCCTGCTCGTAAGCAGTATCTGCTTCGCTGTTGTCCCCGCCGTTACTACAATTTCAACCTTGGATTGTTACAGTGGTGTGTTCTTGGTTTGATTGGGTTATCTGGCGCTTTGATGGTAACACTATGTCCTGTGGCTTTGGAACTCGACACTGATTCAACGTGATGCAGGAGTATCTTTTGACAGCGGGACTTTCCCAGGAAGAAGACGGCTCCGCTGTCCAAATGATATACTTTCAGGTTGTTCTTGCCCTCTTGGTGGATGGTCTGGTGTGGCATGTCGTGCCGGATGTTGCTTCATGCTCGGGAGCACTGCTGGTTATTTTAGCTCTTTCTATGAGCCAAAATGTTCCTCAGAAAGAAAAGGATCTTGCAGATATTGAAATGGCAGCGCGCTTGTGAATGTAGCTATTAGAAATAGGGAAGGGATATGGGCATAAGATCTGTTGGAACCGCTGTAGTGGGGCAGGTGGTGGGGTAGGTGGGCCTATACCCACCACCTTAAACTGAACGTCGTAGTGATCGATTAGGCTTACGAAGCCTATGACTTCAGGCTTGCGAAGCCTGTAGTTCAGGCCTACGACACCCGTGACAAATAGGCCTGGAAGGCCTATAAATATAGCTAGTCCTTCCCACTGTAGATAGCCCATCAGTTCAATCAAGTCAAGTATTCTACCACCTTATTATTAAAGTCCCTTAAGCATTTACCCGCTGTGCCTCTGTACGTGCCTGTATAAGAAGATCAGGAGAAGTCTAAGTAAAAGTCATTCTGCGAAATTTCTATGAGAATGAGCCTCCCGACCTTTAGAGTATAAGCAGCCTCGTAGCTATCATGATTACAGTAACATAAAACCAGAAATATAAGCGGAATCGAATGGTGGGAGATGGAATTAACCAGAAGCTGCCTAGCCGAAGTTAGCACCTTCGTCGCGGCTACCGGTATCTTCAGTTGAGTTGCCTCACCATAGCTGCGTCGGCTTGCCTGCCGACTATTAATAACGATATACTTCGCTTGATACTATTAGAAATGGCAATGACCCACTTTCTCGTGTTGTTGTTTGTGGCACGTGCGGCACTTGATACTGGTGTTAGAGGGGGCAATGTGCGATCTAAAAAAATACCGCTAGATTGAGTGATATATACTGCGACTGCTCCATATCTTTGGCGTACAGACGCCCTGATTCACTTTACGTTCATTGAATTGGCAGTATGCCTTTTACTAACCCATTCCGAAGCAAATTTTCGCCTGTTTCGACTTCTGAAGATAGCTCAGTGGAAGACTGGGAAGGAAACTTGCCACGGCCCGGGTTGGGAAGCTCCTCTCTCCGGTGTCTCAGTTGGATAATTATTTGTCTCTCTGCCAGCCTGAGTCCTGTCCTTTTGCTCCTTCTCATTCTTAACGCACGCTTGCCAGTGCCGTTAAATTTTTCTGAGGATGACCTATCCCGACACATCTTTGGAGATAGTATGATCACAACTCAAAGGGCTTCCTGTCTATCTAACTTGAACTAGTTCCTTGGGTACCGCGCACATTCCTAGACGACGAGAGATACGTCCAAGAGGATCCATACGAGGGTAAAGCCTTCAGTTTCTACAATTCAGAAGACTTTGACTTCGAGCGTCAGTCTACCATTTGGGACGACCTTTATCCTGGCAACCTGATCGCCATCGAAAACCCGGAGAAATTCAGCCTCGATGGTGGAATAGCCTTGAATGACGCAGTTGTGGCGAACTCGACTGAGTTTCCGCCTGGCAGCCACGCATTTGGCCTGGCTTTTTTGCATCAGATACACTGTGTTGTGCGTTCAATACCTGTCAACTCGGGAACTAGAGGCTAATGGGTGCTCCTAGGGTGCTATAAAACATTACACACTATTACAGAAGCAGGGCAAAGTCATGACGGCGAAGCAGTTTCAGCACACAGATCATTGCCTTGAACGCATAAGACAGGTTCGTGAATCTTTTCCGTGCAACACATTCGTACTAACTCTGCATCTAAAGCTGGTTGTGTGCAAAGCAGATCTGACTGTTCAATACCCGAAGGGCTTTCTCGGGCAGGGGAATAGGCAAACGCAGCATATGTGTCTTGACGAAGAAGTATTAATGAGTGCAGTAAGGAGTCATACTATCATTAAAATAGACGGGAGATGGGCATGGCGGTATAGATGATCATAGTTACTCGTAATGTACGAGACGGGTTCAAGTTGCCATTTCGGATTCTCTGCTATTGTAGTTATATACTCATTACAAGTAGAGGTTCAATATATAAGACTCCATCTTTATGGTAAAGCGTAAATTACTACCGACCTTTAGCTCTAAACCGAGCCAGGATGATTTCAGTGGGTAAGAGCTGCTAGTTAAGGGGATTGGTCTGCTACCGTTGCTTCTTGAATCACATAGACACCGCATCTGTGTCAACTACGAAGGTAAAGAGGCGTGAAAGGAAGATCCTACAAGAAATTTTTAATAAGGTAGTGTGAGTGGGTGGCACATAGCCTAACAGGAACACTTCAAACGAGGCCGACGTTCTTGCTTGTGCTCACCATATTAAGAGGAGATTACACGGTGCCAGTGGAGAATATCAGTTGTTGTTGTGGGTAAGATCGATTATCACGATGAACATATACCCAAGTTTCACTGTCGATCTGTATATACGGCAGATACCTTCCTTCTCCTCGAGTCAGTTCCGCAAACTTAGGCTGCGAAATGGGTACCCATGGGTGGGTAATTTCACCTCTTCAACCCACCATATACTGTAATATTTAAGAAGTGGTGATTATTCTCAGCCAACTATGAGATCCTGAGGACCTTTTTTAAACCATCTCTAGCCTGTTTGAGTGGCGAAATTTACATGTAAACAGTGCAAACTGAGACTTTCGGTACATTTATAAATAGACCTGGAGGAACGGAAATGAGGGCATTCCCACGTGAATCTCATCCGTATGGGCGTCTCACATATATATAATCAGGGGGGTACATTGCTGATTCACCCCCTATAGGGGCTCTTGACAGAAAACTGATAGCGAGTTTCCTCCTTAACTCACCCGATAGATACCCATTAGTCATCATAACCTACCTATGGATACTCCAACCCAGGTCCCAGTGGTTCCCCACGTCACCCACTAGTTACGGAACAAGTCTATGGATGTCGAACGAGTTCTGGCCATCGCGCTATGTGATGAATGTATACACCTTCAGTATCCCCGTCGCCTCATCCGCCTCCAGCTCGTCGGTCACCAGCGGCAGCAGTGACGTAGAAATACCCTTCTCACCGACGAAGTATATGAACCGCAGGTACTATAACGCGAGGGCGTTGCATGAAGTATGCTCGAACGAGATCAGCCACGTGTATAGTAGTAGAATAAATTGTCACCTATAGAGAGGAGGCTAGAGAAGTGAAGACAGCGCTGTGCTGAAGCGAGGTATAGTAGGCACTGGCTGGAGTATCTTGCGACCTGTAAGGGCGTACAGCCAGTCGTACAGCCAGGCAGGAAGAAGGGTGTAGGGCAGTGAAGGTAGTTGTTGATCCAATCAGCACCTTTCGGGCACCTAAATGTAAATAACTTCGGATGAATCCCGAAGTAGTAATGACTATAATAAGGGCCTTATGCCCATAATGAGAACGACAGTCATAACTTACAACGTCCCACATAGTGCACCCTTATTGAGTGCAACCGTGGGAGGTAAGTGGACTCACAGTAGTTAAGGTAGTTAAGGTAGTAGCTACAAGGAGCCTGGGTAGAAGTAGGCTGCGCAATAATAATCTGCTCCGTTCGAATATCCTGAACCGCTTCGTTCCACGGAGTGGAGACCTACAAAGACTCCATAATCCGTGAAAATCCGTGGAGCTCCGCCTGATCTTCTCCGCTTTTCCAGGATTCAGGATCCTCTTTTCTAAAATTCCAATAATCCGCTCCGCCTCCGGATTAATCCGCGGATTCCCTTGAACCTAAGTGGTACTACTACGGGGTTTCCAGGCCGCAGTTGCTAAGCTAAGCCTAAGCACTAGGTACTTAAAACTTCTCTTCTTCTCAACTTATACTTGTCTCTTCTTCATAGATTTGTACAAGTACCTTTTTGCTCTACGACTGAGAGTCCCACTTGTCTCACAGCTAGAAAATTAGAGAACATCACTCGAAGGGACTTATATTTTCCGATCGAGAACAAAAGCTTCAAAATCTGATACAACGATTCACTACTACTACCTATAGAGTTGTTCGCTCGAAGGCTCCCGAAAGGATATACCACATAATACTAGTACACCCGATCTGCTCCGAGGGTATCTTCGGTCTCCAATGTCCAATAGCCACGAGGAGAGTTTGCAACGACGCACAGTAGAGTATGGGCACCGTCTCTGAAAGGTTTATCAGGAGAGAGACGAGCTTGGCCCTATTTACCCACCAATGCACCACCGTCTTCACGTCGTTCGATGATATAGACGAACGAGTAGAAGAATGGGTGCGGGTGCGGGTGCGGGTTGGGCAAGACTATTCCGAATTCTAGTTGAAAACACTCGTAGACTATGCCGTATAAGATATTCTCTCCGGTAGCCGTATTGAATATGGTTCCGATATAACCATCGCCCATAACAATTCCTAGGATCCGTTTCTTTCCGGGTATGGCTGAACATCATCCGAATAACATCAAGAATAGGGGTACAAGAAAGAACGTCAGATCCATGACAAAGAAACTCTTCACTTCATTCCATCCATTAGTCTCGAAGATACAAACTCAAGTTATATTCTCCAAACTGACAGATACACAATCAAGTTTCATCATCTACTCAAAATGGCTCCAGCACAGCAGAGAAGATCAAGTGCAAGAATTGAAAATCGTAACAGAGTTAGAAGGCAAGCTGCCCATCAAAGAGCATCAGCAGCGCCATTGGCAGGCCCGGCTCCGCGCAGACCGCGTCGTGCTGAGCCTTCAATCGCAAATGCTCCTAGGCCTTACGGGGTGCAGCCTCCAGAAGATGATGGACAAGAAACCGATCAATCCGAGGAATCCAATCATATGAGTGTTTACTCTCTCGACTCATCCATAATCGACGATCATCCTCGCGATATGAGAGCGAGAGCAGAATCGGCCACCGACTCCGACGGTTCAGTTCATGACGAAGGACCTCAGGGCCCAGCCCAAGCCAACAATGCAGCTCATCAAGGTCAGTTGGAGGAAGCCTTACTCCAGGCGCAAATTCAAGATGACAACGACAGAGCGGAGTTGCAAAGGGCCTTACAATTCAGACCAGTCGTCGAAGAGGGCTTCATGCAGGGTCAGGGTCAGGCAAACAACCCCCACTTCGGCCAACCGGCCCACCAAGTTGTTGATGGGCCTGGTAATGTCCATCCACAACATCCTGGATTGAATCAAAGACAGCAGCAAGGTGATGGACCCCAAGATCCACCACCCCCATATGTACCGATGCAAGGTGGAGTACCCGACATGGTCGGTGGGGCACCCGGCATTCTTCCTGGCAACGTCGGAGCGCCCGGAAGAAATTTTGTGGCAATTAACCCACAGAACCCGATCCTCTGGGAAGGTGACAGGCTTTACATAGCTTTAGTACGGGGATATGCTTGCAATCCGAATGGCCCCGAGGTCAGTTTTGGCTACCAAATTGTGCGAGTGACAAACAAGCCCGGCCACATCTTCCAGGTACGTTGGATGCCCGGCGAAAGAATCCAGGCACCCCTAGGATCATGCTCCTGGGCTTTGGCTAAACATGCGACTGTCGTGGATTACGGACAATCGATTCTCAATGATGGAAACGTCGAGATATTCCTTATCGGTAACGTTCAATCGTCTATGCGACTCGAACAAGTACTTGGTCAGGTTACAGGGGACATCACGCTGCCTCTAAATGAACGTGATATTTCTTATGAGCGATTGAGTCGCTTTTTCGTTCGTATTGTATTAGATTGTCTACAACGATATAATCATTTCGAAATGGTGGTGGATGGCCAAGGCCGCCATGCTGCTGGACGTCGGGCTCCGCCGCTTCTAGATAGCGTGCGGGGTGCCTCTTTGCTAGAAACTCCGTTTAGATGGGTGGATAATGTTTTTACACGCTTCATCCGAAGTTCTACGATCGTTATCCCGTTCCTGTAGACAAGAAGCGAAAGACGATTTATCAAGCTAGACACGTTAGGAACGACACTCTGATGAATCAGGCTTTTTATCTCTTACATTCTTCTCTTTATATGTCTCTAGTTATTACTCGTGGATTGCGGCTTGGCGTTGCATGGTTTAATAAAAGTTTTTATAATTTATAAAATTTTTGATGATTTATTTAAGTTTGAAGGGAAGTGACGGACACTACCGATATAGTTTATAATGAAACCAGTTTTAAACAAATCAAGATGTGATGAAGTGACTACATATGAATGCCAACTCAGCGGACTGCTGCTATGATGGAGGACGTGAATAGAAGCCGTACTTGTGAAGAGAATTAAGCTTGTCACGACCACTACAAGTTTGCTCTTGCGTAGAGTGGCCCCGTGATTTTCTGACTATTTCCTCAAACTCTTTACGAACATTAAAAACAATGCAGTGCCTACATTATTGACTGCGTAAAATAACAGCACTAGAAAACCAAAAGCCAAGCCACTAAGGTTATCTTGAACAACTACCAAGTAACCAAACAACGCCCGAAGTTGGCGAACAGTCCTTGGAACAATATAGATAAACTGCTATAAGTGCAGGAGTCACAAACGCTCCTTTGTCTCAGATAAATCTATCGTCTGCCCGGATCCTTCCAGCAGATTACCGATTCAATTCCATCAATTAAATACGATTCTCCACGAACATTCGTAAACATGGCTGGCATACCCCGCGGCGAGATAACTCCACTTTGCAAAGATCGCTACTGCGACAAGCAGAGAGAGCACGCTCAGACCATTACATGTCCTCTTGAGTTCAAAAGAACTAACGAGCTCTACCTCTGTCTACGTAGAGACAGAATCACACCAACCGGAGGGGATTATTCCTGGTTCCTCGCCCAAGCGATCCATGGCGCGCCACGAGCTTGCACCTTCCAACAATGGGAGCTAGATCCTCAGCCCGCAGATCCGTATTTCCGAAAATGTGTCATGCACAGAAGCATTGTCCATTATGCGCACCAGTTTCTGGACAGAAAAGGAGAGAACAAAGTCTTGAGTTTTTATCTCGGCAAGGTTGAGTCAACCGCCCGTCTTGAGCAGGCGATGATTGAATGGAGTGTATTTGTTGATGCCAGCTTGCACCATTACCCTTACGAAATATTGAATGACTTTTTCGTGAAGGAGGCACTGAAGCAGCTAGTGATCCATAATAATCATGTATTGGACCGTAATCAATCTTGGGTAGGAGGTGTGTCGGCGAACATCGAGCCAACGCCAGATCCAGAGTGCCGCGATACGGCCAGCATTCGCCTCAAGATTTACGAATTTCGCACATCTGCTTAAGGCCCAAGCCTCCCAGCCTTAGAGATTATAACCCCGCATTTGCGGATTATGGCTCGGAACTGAATCTCGGATCGAATTTTTAGAAACAATGAACGCGTTGCTTTACATTTTACAAATACAATGATGCCCACAATTATATTGAAAGTAGTGAAAATTATGAGATAGTGCAGTTGGAAAATGAGAGTTGAAAATTGAAATGGGTGGGATCGGATCTATCTACAGAACTAGGCTGCGAAATAGATATCGTACCCATGGACTATTGTATCTCTTCTACCCACCTACGGGTACCCATGGGTGGGTTTTACAGCTGTCGGCCTACCCAACAGGGGTGGCATGTAAAATAAATAGGCTTGTGAGAGCCTATGGGTAGGAAAAATCCGCCCCAACCTACCCAGTTGGTACCCATCAGTCAGTTCAACCCACCCATGGTTGCCCCAACCCGGCGGGTAGGTTCGTAGCCTATACAGAACTGATTGCAGTGAGTATTAGAGTTCTGTATCCTCAGCCAGGTGCGAACGAGTAGCAAAAAGAATGAATCCGAATGAGCGTGCAACGCTCATCGGGGACTCCGACGTAAGCATTTGAACTCCCAATGAGAAGCAGAAATTAACCCAAGCCGTTTAGCACGAAGATATCGCAGTTCGAGAATAGTATATAACAATAATTACAACCAGAAGAAAGATAAGAAATCCTAGAAGTCAGGGCTAGGGAAACTGTTCTCACAATGTCCTAAGAGCCGCTGAACATACCTTAAGAACATCTGAACAGGTCTTAAGAATCTCTGAACAGGTTCAAGTAATCGACTATATCTTCCAGGGCACAAACAATTTCGAGAACATACTTTCGTCATTCCACAGTCATACAAACACATCTAAGTGAAGTAACTCGATCTAGAAAAGTCCAACCAAACAGTGATCTATCAAGTAACAGCGTAGCCTACCAAACTTTACAAAGTTACAATGGTATCTAAAGCACCTGAAACAAGTCAAAAGAAGGGCAAAGCTACAATGGGATCTCAAAAACCCGAAACAAGTAAAACGAAGGGAGAGGACGCCAACCACTTACTAGGTCAGATGTTCGGTATCAAAACTGCGAAATACCTACTGCGGCAGTCGCGTTTCAAAGGCACCAATGAGCTCCACCTTGTATTAGGAATAGATCGCAATGGCTCTGACGAAGACCACTACTTCTGGTACTTTGTTCACATGAAGCAAATTAATGACAAGCAGTACACCGAGAGCATTTGGACCATGCTTAAAAAGCCTCGGGCGGGAGACTTCCTAACTCTTAAACTCGAGCGAAGCGAAGTAACTAGCGAAACCGCTAGGCTGCACCACAAGAATTTAGCATCCATGAAACTGGGGGACGTAGTATGCAGCGACGCAGCCATCGATCTATTTTTCTCTAGTTACAGAATGCACGAGGGAGCCGGAGCCTCCGATCTCACCTACGAGGAGAGGACTCGTAAAGATCATGCCGAAGACGCATTGAAAGCATTGAACAAGAACTTTGAAAAAAGCTGTGCTGATTGCAAGGGACTTCCGCGCGAAACAGCATGTAAAGCCTGCAAGAGCAATTCAGCAGAGCCTATTTTGGACACGTTTGTAGACGGAGAAATTCTTGACCACGACATCTTCAGAAGATTCCGCAACCCTGCGTAGATAACCTGCCCACCGGATCTCATAGCCGGTCGGCTTGACCACCTTTCGAGTAACTTTTCCTTTGTCACGCCGGATTCGCCGTCGAGACAATACAAGTGTGATCGCTGAACAATAATAACCATCAAATCCGACCGAAAAATCATTTTTTCCCTTCCATTGCATATTCCATCGTTTTACTGTGTCGTCATAAGAATGAACCAAGATTCCATTGTGTGTTCCGCTTGAAACTCCAAACCAACAGCCCCCAACGTGAATTGATATGAAACGCAGAACACGGATTTATTACCATATTCACTCCCGAGCCGCGTGTTAATTCACTACACTGCCACAGCCAGCCATGCTAAGGCTTCTCATACGGCAGACTGGTACATCTTCGTCTATAAATTGTACCTGTACCTGCCATTATTGACCTTACCAATCGCTTGAAACCTTAACTTTAATTTCTACTACCACAGCAACCCAAAAATTCGCAAAGATGCTCACCTGTTCGCCTCGAGAAGTCTTCGATATTGATCCAAGAAGAGAGGAGTCCATGACATGTGTTGGCTGCGCGGTATCAAACCCCGAGCAACCGAGATGCCGCAGGGTCATCGGCCGGGAGAAGCGAAAGGAAGCGAAACTGATTCTGGACAAGATGGAGCGTATTGATGTCTCCGATCAAGGCGATGATCTTAGCGACGAGATGGAAGAACACATACAAGATTTACTTGACCTTCTGCTGTGCTTCCAACATGACAGTAACAGCAGTACACCACAGGATGAGCAATTGTTCAGAAAATGGTGCCGAAAGCTGCAAAGGTCAATTAAGTCCGACCTTTCCAGCCGTCAACGAGAATCTCGTCGCCGATCGCACTCTCCCAATCAAGAAACCCTTTTGATTCAGGAAGAAATCGCGGAGTTGGATTCGATGTTCGCGCAGCTGAGAGATATTTTGACACGAAAGATGGAGTTGTCGCGTTCTACTCCCGAGCGAGCCCAGCCAGTCGCGCGACAACTTCCGGTCGCTTCCCGAGCTGTAAATTCACAAAGCACTGCCATGGCGGGCCGAAGACGAGAAGAGGACGCTCGTCCAGATGTGCCGAGACAACAGCATGCACCTGTCAACTCTCTTCAGCAAGCAGTCGCAGGATGGCGACAGCAAATACCTGCAATGCCTCTTCGAGAGCCCACGGAACAAGCACAACACCATCTGCCTGCCTCGAATGTTCGAGAGCAAGTCGAACCACAGCAACAGCATTCAACTCCTGTGCGAACTCGTGATTCAGCAACACCAACTGTACCCGTCGAGCAGCCAGTCCAGCGATCACGAACACAAGCCACGGTGACTCCTACCATCCAAGAAACTGTACAGAGAGCGAATCTCGGAGCACAAGCACGCAGCGCAGTCCGCACCGAATCTGCAACACGACCACGAGGCGTCCAACGCAAGCCTATCGAGGACTGCTACGTGTGCACGGAACGAATCAAAGGTGCAGAAGATGCAGTCTGGTGCCGCAAGGCTTGTGGTCAGAATCTGCATCGCGAATGCTTTGAGGAATGGCGTCTTACATATGATAATGATCCCGATCTCACGCTGCGTGATGCACCCACGCGGTGTGGTTACTGGTAAGTTTGAAAGGGAAATCTCCGTTGTATTCATTGCTGACTCGAGAATAGCCGCGCTGAATGGGACTTCACGCAATGAGAAATGGTTCGAAACTGATGTTGGCTGATCTTGTAAGGGGAAATTAGAGGTAAGACTCTTTGAATGAACAGACGAGAAGGACGCTGATAAAACATCGCTAGATCATAATCGTAATCCGCCTTGCAGACGCAGCACTTCCTGTGCCCTTTTTCGAAAATTCATTTACGCAATTCCTTCCAAGCTCTAGAGAGAAGATGGAAGTTTTTCCCGAGTAGTTGGGACATCGATTTCTTCTTTCATCTGGGGTGATTCGGTGTCGTGTGATAGGTGCTCCATAGGATCATTCTGTTTAGATTTTGTTTGGGTGCTGGGAATTTTTGCAACAGGAGTTCTTTTTATGTTACGACGATGTACGACCGTAGATATTTCTTATTTAAACCGATTTTAAAGACCTCTCGTGCTGTCCATTGAGGTCGCCCGCCGCCCAACTGTGAACTTAAAGTATAGGCTGTCCATCAAAATACATTGTACATCTAGAAGACATTTGGAGCAACCAACGGCAGAACATAGCTAAGAGCAGCGTAGAACATGGGATAAAGATACACCTGGCATGTCACCTTTCTCTGAAGCAAATCAATAGAGTTGCGATTGGCGACGTGGGAAAAGGAGCGGTCTCATTGTTTCAGAGCAATGGAAGATTCACTACAATCCCATACTCTGATAAGGACTAAGCAGTCTGCAGCCAAGGGGTGCTAGTGTCTTAGCTTATCCAATCCCGCAGGTGTCTCTTTGCATAGATCACTGAACCGCAGCGAAGAGTGTAACCTTGGGTGTGTTTTCGAAAATATGTGACATTTCTGACAGACACGAATGTTTCGATAGGATGCGAATTTTTCCGCTCCCAGAGCCTTCGGCAGGGCCGATTCGATATCTTGCAGTGTACAGGAGAATGGGAGGAGATTAGACTTGCTGACTTCTCCCGTTGAGTTTGGATGGCCATAAGCATCACGTGAGTGACATGGATACAGATCCCGAATGGAGTAGGCGGGGCTCCGCCAAGTCGAGGAGTTCGGCTTTCGGCGTAGATTGAGCCGGGCGGAGGAACGTATATTTGGAAGACAGATGCCCATGGTCATATTCCCAGAATGCAGGTTTCCTCAATAAAAGCAACTCAGATAACAGAGATAACGATCGAATCACAATGCCACAAGAAGTCGACGGATTTGCAGCACGAGATGTGCATAAAGCTATCAATTCACTGATAGTCCAGATGGTCCATATCAAGGATGAATCTGGAAAGTTCCTCCTAAGATTGGATGATGGCAGGGTAATAGATACCAAAGGCTGGCAAGGATGGGAGTGGACGCATGGAGTCGGGTTGTATGGCCTCTGGAAGAACTACTGCATCACGGGAAACCAAGACTCTCTAAAGATTGTTGAAGAGTGGTTCCAGACCAGATTCGAGGAGGGAGGCACTACGAAAAATATCAATACAATGGCCGCGATGTTGACGCTGGCATACGTATATGAGCAGAACAAAAGCCCAAAACTCCTGCCGTGGCTAGAGAATTGGGCGGAATGGGCCATGTACGAACTTCCTCGGACAAAATATGGTGGGATGTCTCATATGACATACAATGCCACAAACTCGCAAGAGTTGTGGGATGATACGTTGATGATGACCGTGCTCCCGTTGGCGAAGATCGGAAAAGTCTTAAATCGACCTCATTACGTCGAAGAAGCCAAGAGACAATTCCTCCTACATATTAAGTATTTGTTTGACACAAAAACTGGGCTATTCTTCCACGGGTGGACGTTCGCAGATGGTGGTCATAACTTCGCCAAGGCTTTATGGGCGCGGGGCAATTCATGGCTGACTATTGTGATCCCCGAGATGCTGGAATTGTTAGATTTGGATGAGAATGACGCATTCCGCATCCACCTTGTCGATACTCTCAAAGCCCAGTGTGAGGCATTGATTAAGTATCAAGAACCAGGTGGCTTGTGGCGCACATTATTGGATCAGCCGCTGGACGAGGGTTCGTATGTGGAGAGCTCCGCAGCGGCTGGATTCGCGTATGGTATGTTGAAGGCTTTGAGACTGCGCTATATCGACGGCAATGAGTACCGAGAGTCGGCTCTTAAAGCTGTGAAGGCTGTGTTGGGAAAAATAAATGATGAAGGAGAATTGTTAGACGTCAGCTTTGGCACTGCCATGGGACATACCCTGCAGCACTACAAAGACATCGATCTCACGAGTATGCCATATGGGCAGGCAATGGCGATTATGGCTTTGGGAGAATTTTTGAGGGTGTTCATTTGAGGGTGTTCATTCGTGATGGATTTTGTTTGCGGCGGAGTAAGGTTACCAAGTTGTAGGATAAAAGCGCGGAGAAATTGTATCCGCTCCGTCGCCCAGATTTGAACTAGCTCGTAAAAAGCTTATATGCACTGCTTTCATGTGATGACGGCCTGGAACAAAAGAAGAAAGCACACCGAGGTGTACATTTTTACCGGAGATCTAAAACATCGAGATTCATTCTTCCACAGCATGCCTTGGAAAAAGCCTTGTGCTGCCACTCGCACACCACTGTGCTGAGTTGAGGCTAAAGACGATTGCCATCGAAGGTACCCTTCCACCTTCATGGGTTGCTTAGCTGTCGCACGATACACTTTTAAGATCGATTTTGCATCGCACCATGCATCTTATCTACCCCAGAAATGCGAACCATCGACTTCTTCGGCAGGTGCAACATCATTACTAGTGTGGGATAATTTGCCGTCCCCCTATCGGAGGCCCAACGCAACCAACCCAGCACCCCGGTTCGAGAAAAGGACCGATCCATGAGCAGGGTCCCTCCCCCACAAATGAACGACGTCTGCCACGGCGGGACAACCCTTCATTTCATCGCATGATCTTCCTGCAGGAAACATACGCAGGTCCGAATTATGACTGGTGATCACAGATCCAATCGCAGGGTGACTTCATGCGCCCGCAAGGACGGGCCCGAGCCTCGTGCAATCATCACGGGTCGGCGACTCTGGATTTTGGACTCAGGCTTGCACAGCTGTCGTCTGGATAAATAGAATTTGTTTTTCAGATCTCATGCCCCTTAATCTTATGTTTCCTTTCTCGCAGATCCTTCCCAGATCCGTCCACTGTGAGGCAGCAGTTAGGTTGTCGATATCTATGGGACACATAATGATGGAACGTTACTAAAGTCAGAAGTACCATTTGAAAGCACATGTGCCTTCCGATACTTGAATATAGCACACGAGTGTATGCTCCGAATCTCCATTCTACCCTATGGCTTCCCCCACAGTCATCTCCGAAGTTCGAAATTGTCTAGGACAGTGGAATGGATGATGCTGCGATTGGAAAAGCAACATGATACCCATGCTGGACCGGTTGTGCGTAATTTTGTCTGCAAGATGATTTCCATTGAGATGCGATGATTCTGTAGACTGTATCTCCGAAAGGTAGAAGGTACTTATATCTAGGTGATTTCCATGTACAATACATCTACTCTCAGTATACAATTCTCACGTTCTCTCTTTACTACTTTCTTGTTCACTTATTGGTTACGATGTTCTTCCCGACTCTTTTACTATGCTTGAGCTTAGCTTCCCAGTGTCTCGGCCAAGCATATTGGTACGAGACGATTACTAAACAAGGAGTCGCTCCTTACAACCCACAGGGAGCTTCCTATCAAGTCTTTAGAAACGTTAAAGACTTTGGAGCTAAAGGTACGTGCCGGAGATTGCTAGCCAATGAACTTACATACTCACAAACAATCAGGAGATGGTGTTACCGATGATACGGCTGCTATCAACGCAGCAATTGCAAGCGGCTCTCGTTGCATAGCTGGACCTCCTGGTGTGGGCTGTGCATCCTCTACCAACTCACCAGCGGTGGTTTACTTTCCTGCCGGAACATACTTGATTTCCACCCCCATTGTCCCCTACTATATGACCCAGTTAGTTGGAAATCCTAACGCTCTTCCTACCATCAAGGCTACAGCTGGATTTTCTGGCATAGCTCTTATCGATGCAGACCCTTATGGTTCTGAAAACCCCGATTATGGGACCACCAACGTATTCTACCGCCAGGTCAAGAACTTCGTCATTGACACAACAAATATTCCGGCAACAACCTTAGCACGAGGAATTCATTGGCCTACTGCACAAGCAACAAGTCTCCAAAATATGGTGTTCAACCTCAACTCAGGTAGCGGAACACTTCACCAGGGAGTGTTCATTGAAAACGGTTAGTCTCCAATCATAACCTAGTGCTACCTTCCCTAACAACCTTAGGCTCTGGTGGCTTTTTGACAGACCTTGTCTTCAATGGTGGACAGATTGGAATGAATGTCGGGTCTCAGCAATTCACATCGCGCAATCTTACATTCCACAAGTAAGGCATCACAACCACATGATGGCAATAGCTTGCTAACCTTGCTAGCTCTGGAACTGCCATATACCAACTTTGGGGTAAGTCTTCCTACTTTATTCACATGAGAGGCAATAAACTGACGGATTAGATTGGGGTTGGACATATATGGGACTATCCATCAACAACTGCGGTATCGGAATTGATATCTCTGATGGCGGTTCTTCCGCCCAGCAAGTTGGATCTGTAACCGTCATTGACAGTATCATTACCAACACTCCTGTTGGCATCTTGACTGCTCGTAGCAGCACATCCGTCCCTCAAACGGCCGGAAGCTTAGCTATCGAGAACGTTGTCTTCACCAATGTTCCAACACTTATCAAAGGTCCCAGCGCCGCTTCCCTCGCAGGAACCACCGGTACTACGACTGTGGCTGCCTGGGTCCAGGGTAACGCCTACAGCCCTTCAGGACCAACTTCTACTCAAGGCCCTGTCACTGCATTCCCTCGTCCAGCGTCACTCCTTAGTGGTTCAGACTATTACACTCGTTCCAAGCCTCAGTACGCCAACCTTGCTGCCTCTCAATTTGCAAGCGTCCGTAGTGCTGGAGCCAAAGGAAATGGAGTTGCCGATGATTCTGCCGCTATTCAGAGCATCATAACCTCCGCAACTGCTGCCGGTAAAGTGGTCTACTTTGACTCCGGTATTTATAAAGTCACTACCACTATCAATATCCCTGCTGGAGCTCGCATCGTGGGAGAAACTTACCCAGTTATCATGGGCGCTGCTTCATATTTCTCCGACATCAACAATCCCCAACCAGTCGTTCGTGTTGGATCTACATCTGGAGAAACCGGAGTCGTTGAATGGTCCGATATGATTGTTTCCACACAAGGTGCTACTGCAGGTGCAACTCTCATACAGTGGAATCTTGCTTCACCATCTAATACACCATCTGGTATGTGGGACGTTCACACTCGAATTGGAGGATTCGATGGCAGTAACTTGCAACTTGCACAATGCCCGACTTCAGCCGTCCAACCGAATGCAAACTGTATTGCAGCATTCATGAGCATGCGAATCACTAATATTGCGAGTGGGCTCTACATGGAAAATGTCTGGCTCTGGACCGCTGATCACGATATTGATGACCCAAATGTCTCTCAGATATCAATCTTCACGGGCCGTGGGCTGTCAGTTGAGAGTACTGCCGGTACATTCTGGTTGTAAGTATTCTGTTCTTTTCTCTTTTCTTCCACTTTACTCCATCTCCATCTGTTTTGAACACTGCTCTCCCATTCTTCGGCCCCACTCCCTAGTCACCACCTACTAACCATCCCCCCAACAGAGTCGGTACAGCAGTAGAACACCACTCCCTCTACCAATACCAATTCGCCAACACCAAAAATATCTTCATGGGCTACATCCAAACCGAAACCCCCTACTACCAACCCGCTCCTCAAGCAACCAGTCCCTTCCCTCCCGTCGCAACCCGCAACGATCCCGACTTCGCCACTTTCTGCGCCGGAAAAGCTGCTAACTGTTACGATGCATGGGGTTTGAGAATCTTAGATTCGACTGATGTGATGATTTACGGCGCTGGGTTCTATTCTTTCTTCGATAATTATAGTTTGAGTAAGTCTTGCGTAATATCAATCAATCGAGAATAAACAACTAATGGACCAAATAGCTTGCTCCTCTCACACAACTACTACGTACAACAGTAACTGCCAGACGCAAATCTTCGGCATCGATGAGGGTGGTAGTAGCTCGCAGAGTTATAGTGGAAGTACGGTTTATGTGTATGGGTTGAACACGCTGGGTGTGCAGAGTATGATTGATATGGGAGGGAAGAGTGTGGCGAGTTATACGCAGAATACGAATGTTTATGGGGAGAACATTATTAGGTTTATTAGTTAGGAAGAGGAAGAAGGAGGAGGTATTTTCGGAGGGCGAGGACGAGGAGAGGTGAATAGGGAGGGTGGAGGGTAAGGTTACTTTTATTTGCTGGAGGAGCTTATGATTCATGTATATAATTATGTTTTAGGAGTTAATTCTCAATTGTATATGACTGCAATCTTGCCAAAAGCTATCATCCAATGCTGGTGGGCAACCTTGTGCACATAGTTGCACGTATTCGGCCTATTCCTAGTTGACCAATCTACGCAGAACTCTCATCTCCGAGGGAGTTTTCAGATATGTAATTAATTAGCAAGCAGCTTATTTTCAAAAGGTAATTCGTCTTTACTTCAACGGAATTATCAAGCAGGTGAATCTTACTGCAGCCTGAGAACGAAGATGATGCAAGTGGAAGAACTGTGGATTCACTCAACTGTGGCACCAGAATCATTTCATATAGGCATCTGTCGTACAAATGGTTTTTCCCGTCATCTCCCGTGTAAGTCAATGATTCTCAGTCCCGCAAAAGAATTTAGTTGCCTAAAAATTATCAATCACCGTCCACTCTGCTGGGAGATATTAGTGACCCTACCTCTCCGGAGGAGAAAAAACAAGCCGATTTGGGACAATATATTGTTGTTAATATCTGTTATTAAATGAATATCCCTACTGATTCTATATAATATAACATGTTTATTGGCTAACTATCTTTGAGAAATTGTTGTTGGCCTGTTATTTCTACGCTGGAGAGCCTACATTCGGGCCGACCTTAATCCGAGGTGGGGTTCTCAAGGTAATCTTCTCCACCATTACAGTCACAGATCAACAGCTGGGAAACGTCAACTCCTCAAAAGCCCATCTCCCACCCCGCCTAAGTACCACAAACTGCCATCTTGCGCCCGAATACCTCCAAACCCTTCTCCCTTCAAAAACACAGACAAACTCTTCAAGATGCAGATCAAGTATGTACCACATTTCAGTCTTCGAGTCTCTATTCCATGCGCACCCGCTCGCTCATTCTTCTGCCTTGGGCTACACAATATTCTGGATCAATTTCTAACATACATACAGAGTACGGACTTTGACCGGGAAGGAGATCGAGTTGGATATTGATGACACAAACACAGTAAGTTCACTCTACTCTCCTCCATCCACCAATACCTAAACTAACTCCCCCCCGCAGATCGAAGAAGTCAAAGGCAAGGTCGAAGAAAAAGAAGGCATTCCCCCAGCGCAACAACGTCTGATCTACGGTGGAAAACAAATGTACGTCGCGTCGATCCAACCACCACTCTCCACCCATCCCACCGCGAAAACTAACAAATAATCCACAGGGCGGACGAAAAGAAAGTATCCGAATACCAACTCGAAGGCGGCGTAACTCTGCATCTGGTTCTTGCGCTTCGTGGCGGGAAATGCTAGGACTGCTATCTTTTTTTCCTTCTACGACTTACTCACGGCTGCCTGATTTCTTCCTTTTCATTCCGATTTTCTCTCTCTCGCCACGATCCGATACCTCAGCGTCCATTGTTCTATGAAAAAGAAATACACGATTCACACGCTTTAGATCGCAAATCCAAGACTCTTTTGTTCTCTTGACTCATTGCTGCCATCGCCCGCTGGGAGCTTGCTCGGATGAGTGATCGGTGTTGTGTTGAATATTCAATTGTGCTCGGCTCCCCGGCGACGGCTTAGATTCAAGAACTCGCATACACTATGTCTCGCATTCCCCTTTCGCGACCCGCTTATGAGCATATATTCAGGCAGCAGCGTGATGGCTAGTCTGTGGATTTATTCCCCTTAGGGCGACGACGATTATGACGTGCAAGGGGCTCAGACAGTGCGCATCCATATACAGCCGAACCTTATGCTCTCTCGGGCGGAATCTAGGCTTCGCAGAACGTCGTCTGGGTCTGGATGGGTAACCGATGCATGCACAGGAGGTATTTAGAGAGAAATAGACAAAATTCCCGATTGTGAATGGGCACTCTTCCTCACTCGATAGTGACAGACAGCAGCACACATGAAGTAGTAGAATTGTCAAATGTTATTGCATTAACCTTGAAAAACATTAGTCAAATCATTATCCAAGTACAAAAATCCCTCTCTTAAGGAGCTGTCGGTAACTCCGTAGCTCCATCCATCCCAATGTAGTAACTCCATATCAAATTTGACATTGTCCGTACTCTATATATAACCCTCTGAATAACTCTAAAAGAAACCCCTCATACCATTCATCCAAACCATATTTCCAGTATCGTTCCATATGTAATATATCCATCCTTCCCCACGATAAACGCCCAATCCCATCCCTACCAATACCCAATATCCAATGTAAAATTCATATCCCAGCCAAGTAACCCTCCCTATCAATAAAAATCCCCAAATCCCAAAATCAAGACCAAAATAGTACCCATCTACCTCAACCTCGGCTTCTTCCGACTAAAGATATCGACCTCCCGTTTCCGCGGAGCCATCATCTTCGTCGGTCTCGGCGTCGACGATCTCGAGTCCGCGGGACTCGGACTTGGACGTGCGGAGCTAGCCGGTGATTGCGTGGCGGATTTATTGGAAATCATGGCGGAGATCATGTCGGATGGTTTGGATGATGCGGCTGAAGATGATAGTTTGTGTGTAGATGGTGCAACTGGTCTAGCTATCTTGCGGGGAGGAGGCGATGGTCGGAAGGATCGACTGTCGGTATCGCCGAATAGGTCTTCTGTATCGTCGTCGTCGTCGTTGAAGGCGTCGTCGTCGGATGAGCCGACGTATGTTTGCTTGACGCCGGGATTCTCAGTCTTGGCACCGGCCATGGCGGCGCGGAGTCTCTTTTCGCGTTCTTCGAGTGAGGGGCCACGGATACCGCCTGAGATTGCACCGCCGGTTGTGCGATGCTTGGCGAGAATTTTGAGAGCGGGCTGAGCAGCGGTGCGGTAGGCGTTGCGCATTCCTTCTGGTGCCTTTTTGACTTGTCCTAAGCGTCCCGATAGCATGTTCGTGGGGACGGAGAGCTTGGTTCTTTGAGTGATTTCTTTGGCTTCGCGACGGGCTTTGGTCAGTACACTTGCTCCATCTGTCATCTTGGTCCGGCTTCCAGACCCCCACATCAGCGAGCTGGGGGCAGCTTTGGCGAAGCCTTTTCCTTTGAGCGGTACACCTCCATCATTGGCCCTCATCCTGGGGTCCCGAGGAATCTTTGGTAGAGCACCAATATCGACGACCTTGCTAAGATGACTCTCCTTGTGCTTCTTCAAACCTGCCATTGTATTCCTGAGAATTTCACGGTCGCGTTCGATCTCGATCTTGTGTTCTTTCTTGTATTTCATGTAGACTTGATACCACTTGACAGGGTTCTTTGGGACATAGTTCTTTGTCTTCGAGGATGGAAAATCTCGAGCGATGAAGGCTTGCCAGAGTTCGGCATCTTCGCCAGCGATGTGCGGACAATTAACTTCGAGGGTGTGAAGCTGTTCGGGCGATTTGATTTGCTTGAGGATATGTCGAATTTTCCAGTATTCAAGGTCTCCAATGTCTTCGAGCTCTATGAGATTGTTAGCATTGGAAGCGCAACTTATCAGGATACAAAAGCGGCCTTACTGTTGACATTTCTGATACATGCCTTGGTGGCAGTACTAAGTAGTGACGGTGCCCCGGTCATCCTGGCACGTTCTGGGGGAAGAAGTAAGGTAATAGTTCAAGATGAGTGGTGGTCGCAGGCTTGCATCCGTCAAACAAGCAGAGGTCGACTGAGATATTGCGACTGTTGCGGCTGTTACGACTCGTTGTAGAATTAGCCAGATTAGAAAGATCTGCAAGATCAGGCAAGCTCGGATGAGAGTAGTCTTGTATCTATGTTTCTGAGAAAAGTAAATTAAAAATAAGGGGGGTTGTGAATAATTGGTAAAAATGTAATGATATTAGTGAATAAAGAAGTGGAAGTCTGGGGGAATTTATACTTCATTCAAGTGAAGTCAGTCGCGGCTTAAAGGGCTCACTAGCGGCCGCATTCAGCCCAAAAATAAATGTTCACGGCTAGTGAGCTTTCCCATCTTCATCTAGATCGAAGTCCACAAAATAACAACCTCACCGATTTCACAATGGCATCTTATCAGCTGCTTGACCAACGCGAAGAAGATGAGCTACATAAATCTCGACTCCTCAATGTCGAAGAAAAGCCTTTCAAGCGCATAACAAAACGTCTTCTTGCGCCTGGCTCTCTAGTAATCACACCTAGCAAACTACCCACACCTCCCCCAGACGCGAGCGAAGAGGCCGCAGAAGCTGAACGTCAAAAAGTACTCGACGAGAGACGCCAATTGCGCGAAGATGTACTGCTCGATTTTGCAGCGTTCGACAGCAGTATCGCACGTATTCAATTCCTGCGCGACAGCAACGAACGCGAACGCGAACGATACAAGGCCGATAAGGAACACATTCTCCAGACAGCACAAGCGGTGAGGGACAGCACTGCGCAATTAAGGATACAGTTAGAAGAGGCGAAGAAGACTTTGGAACAGAGAAAGAAGTTTGATGAATTGGCTGAGAAAATTACGAATAATGTTTTACTGCGACCGCGAAAAGACCAAGAAATTAATTTGAGAAAGTTAGAAGAGGAATGCAAGGAGTTGGAGAGGGAAAGCATGACTTACGGAGAAACGTGGAAGGAGAGAAGGGAACAGTTCGGCAGGATAGTGGAAGAGGGCATGCAATTGAGGAGATTGATTAGAGATGAGAAGGAAGAGGTAGAGAGGAGGGAAGGTATGGATGGTGGGGAGGAAGATGGCGAGGTTGACGACGACGACACGGCGAGCGGAGAGCAATCTCCGAAGCATACCAGTATCAGCGGGAATGCAACACCAAGACACGATAGTCCAGAAAGAACTGGACTGAAGCCTCGGCCACTACCTTCTGGATCAATGTCACGGGCCGGGTCAAGATCAGGTTCTAGGAGCAGGTCACGGAGCCGCCTACCATCCCCAACAAGGTCGGAGAGGAGAGAGCGCAGCAGCAGAGGTGGGGATAAAGAAAGCAGAGAGACTGAAGACTTGTCTCAAGACGCTGTCATGGTAGATACTGGTGCGAAAGTTATGGAAACAGATGTCGCAGTGGACACACCTATGGCTGAAGCAGACTCGACACAAGGTACGCCGCAGGTAACAGTCAACGAGCCAGAGGAGGGGGAAGCTGGTGACAAGATGGACACTACATAGGGACATCATATCGCATTTGCTTCCATGTACAACATAGTGTACCATACTGATTTTAGCTATTCATGTCCCAAATCGTGTCTGCGATCATCCATAATCTCATTGCCATGGTCTGTTCGCCTCCCATGCCTACATTCATGAACGTAGTAGGTACTCTGATCAACCTAAACCCCCATCCTCACCGCTCATTTATTTCCAGCAGCTGCCTGCTTTGCCTCTTTAACCACCTCCTCTGCCTTCTTAATCTCCGCATCGTTGTCCGATCTCTTGATCTGATCCTCCAGCTTCAATATGGCATCTGCAATTCGTTCGCGCAAAGGTGGGAAGACGGCTTTGGTTTCTTCGATTGCGGCTCGCTATTACTTAATTAGACTTATAATCCAACCTATTTAAAATAGACTAGAACAATAAATAAGTAAACGAACCTCCTGCTTCAAAGAAAACTCTCGGTTCTCATCTTCCTCTGTTCCCTCTTCTAATTTCTTCAGGCGCGCTTCTTGCGAAAGGAGCTCTTTGTGGTATGAGGCTTCTTCTTTCACGAGTCGGGAAACCGAGGATGTTGCGATGGAGAGGGGGGATGGGGGTGCCATTTCTAATTTTGAGATCTTTACGTCGGAAAGGGTTTGCAGAGGGAGGGGTATTGGGAACTGAATAATTTACGGGGAGGTATGGACAGGAGGGGTCCAGGACGGTGGAAGGCGGCAGAAAAAACGCCTTCTCGACCCTTTGGGTTTTGTGGGGAATGTGGGCTATTTCTTAATCGGACATCTAATTTCAAGGTGATTTGCAACGTTGGATTTCCTTGCTCACGGACAGCTAATGTCGAATATCGAAACCCGTTGGTGTGGTCTCTCGTACATTGAGATTAGAAGTCTGGTCTTCGTGCTTGCCTACCCATCAAGCCACGAGACTTGTTCATATGGCGACTAGCTCACATCTCGAAGTCGAGAACGGATTAAGCAACAAAGAGGTCGTGGTCTCAACGACCAATAGAACCCTCAACTAAGTAATGGGTGAATACTTGATGCCGAACCTGGGGAAGTAAACGATAGACTTGGCACCAATAGCGGTGTCTTAAGCGGCTAAATCTGCCACTTTCGCCCAGTGTGCTACAGACCAATAGCTGCGGCATTCGTGTTACACGATCTAGTGATCATGAGAGCCTTTGTTATGACAACAAATTTGCTGGGATATGAAATTACCCGGGCTCGTTAAGCAATAAGGGATCTTGCAGCTGCCATGACGGCACTCACCGTTTCATCGTTAGTGCCGTTTGCTCATGCCCGTCAACCTTTCGTCGTAGGGTAGTTGCTTATTGTATGTACAATACAGATGTCAGTGTATACACTCCGATACTCCCTAGTGGCCTATATCTACGCCTTTGATCACCTAGTCATGCTGATCATATGGTGTCGAATGCCGAGCAATTTTATAATTGTGTATGCATACCTTATACTCCACGTTAGAACAAATCCGCCCTATCATCATGGTATGTCGATTGTATTTGATACTAGATGGCTAGTTGTACTTCACTTCTTATCCCAACACTGTAGTATTTTATGTTTCACAGGTGCTCCAATACACTTTATCCAATTTTGCGGGTAAGACAGAATTACTCTTGTCTCACATTTCGTGATACCTTTGGTGGCGAGAATAGTGGCCAACGAGTAGCTGTTTTGACAAAAGTATAAGTTACTTTCCGTTGATCGGCCCTTTAGCTAGTCGATGTTGTCGCGCTGGATAGAATATACCATCACACGTTCCATAAACAGTTCTCTCGAACCTATTCCACGGTCTTGCACGCGAACAAAGACTATCACAGGTCCATGTCAGGAGAAATCTTCATGAACCATGAGACGAACTACAAGCTATCGTGAGACCCTCATTTTTCAGAACCCGGGGTAGCGCAACCATTCTCCGCATTCTTCGGCTGTCTTCATTGTCTCACAAATTACATCTAGCCTGGCGTCAACTGAGGATAACGGGGACATTCACTCCCCCGTCTGGTGTACATGAGAGCTTAGTGATTAACAGAATCTCTTTTTGAACATGCATTGAATGGTGCGTTTCCTGTAAGTGTTCGTGGCATGCGCGCCCAAAGCCTCTCGTTAGAGTGAATTTGAGCAATGTCCTAATCATTCTTCCAGAATAGTCATCTACCAAGTATTTAAATACATGTCAAGCCCGCTCTGGATTCGATTCTGAACATTGGTATTCATCCTTTCACTTGAAATCATGCGAACTCAGTTGAATGTCTTCCACGCCTACGCGGCGGTATTCTTATTGTATTTGTCTTCCTTCGTTTCTAGTAGCCCTGTATCAAAAGTGAACGCGGCCGCGGTAGCGACACCACGATATGTCTTCGCCCACTTCATGGTATGTTACCTCCTAGCATTGCCGAAATATAGGAATACTCACAGTCGATACAGGTCGGTATTGTCCAGGACTACACCCTAAGTGACTGGAAGACGGACATGTCATACGCACAAGAGATTGGCATTGACGCATTTGCACTCAACTGCGCCAGTATTGACAGTTACACCCCGACGCAACTAGCTCTAGCCTACCAAGCTGCCAGTGAGGTTGGCTTCCATGTCTTCATATCTTTCGACTTTGCCTACTGGAATAACGGCAACACAAACAACATCACGGACTACATGAATAAATATGCCTCGCATCCAGGCCAAATGCAATATAATGGAGGTGCGGTCGTCAGTACCTTCGTCGGTGACAACTTCAACTGGGCTCCGGTAAAGGCCGGTACCAACCACAGTATCTTCGCCATACCCATGATGCAAGACCCCGTCGAGGTTACATACCTTCAGACCGGGTTTGATGGTGCTTTCTCATGGCTTGCCTGGCCTACGGATGGAGGCAATAGCATCATACCGGGACCAATGACTACTGTGTGGGATGACAAGTTTTTGAAAAATCTTGCTGGAAGGCCATACATGGCTCGTAAGTCAGCTGCCTCACCTTCCAGGTTCATTACTGACTCTTGATAGCTGTATCTCCGTGGTTCTCAACACACTTCAACTCTAAGAATTGGGTCTTCATCAGTGAAGAACTCATCACAGATCGATGGAATCAGATGTTGACGATGCAACCTGCATTGATTGAGATTATCTCCTGGAATGGTGAGTTCTTTTCCAACTCTAAATAAACTGGGACACTAACAAAAACCACAGACTATGGTGAATCACACTATATCGGTCCAGCGGAACCTCATCATACCGATGATGGCTCCTCACAGTGGGCTGATGGTTTCCCTCACGACGGGTGGCGTATCATCTCCAAGCCATACATCGCTGCGTACAAAGCGGGCGCTACTACACCATCGGTTACACAAGACCAACTCGTCTATTGGTACCGACCAACGCCAAAGGATATCAGATGTACAAACGACACTCTCGGTCCCCCTAACGGCATCCAGTATCTAGCCGATGAAATATTCGTCACAACACTCCTCAAAAGTCCAGCAACGTTGATTGTTACCAGCGGTAGTAATACCCCAGTCGCCATCAACGTACCAGCTGGAATTGTGACAACCAATTTCACTATGGGTGTAGGCAATCAGTATTTCCAGGTGACAAGAAACGGGTCGCCTATTCTAAGTGGTTATGGAGGTTTGAACATCGCCAATACATGCCAGAAATACAATTACAATGCATACGTGGGATCTCTTAATGGAACGAGCAACGCTGGTCCACCACCAGGCACAACAACCTCGACCAGCTCACAGCCAACCACGACTTCGACTTCGACTTCCAGTTCAAGCACATCATCACCGCCACCAACGACCACCACTACTTCCAGTTCCACATCCACAACATCATCATCAACATCCACAAGCAGCACTTCAACCTCAACCAAACCCACAACCACGACCACCAGCACCTCCACCTCAACATCCACCTCCTCAACCTCCTCCTCCTCCCCAAGCCCCACCCAACCCAGCGTCTGCATCGCCGGCACCGGCCCAGGAAACTACATCGGCCTCTGCTCCTTCTGTTGCAACTTCGGATACTGTCCCCCAGGCCCATGTACCTGTACTGCATACGGAGCTCCAGTACCGGCTCCGCCTACTACGGGCCAGAACGGGTATCCGTTGCCCGGCGAGGATAATTCGTATCTGGGGTTGTGTAGTTATGCTTGTAATCATGGGTATTGTCCGGGGACGGCTTGTCGGTTGGGGTGAGTGATGTGGGAATATCGGGGGAGGGATTTGGGGTAATTGGGGGAGTTTAATGGGGAGGGATTTTGCAGGAGGTAAGGGGGAGGGAGTTTGGGTAATTGGGGAATCGGCTTGGTTTGGATTGGGGAGGGGAAGGGAATTGTACATGCATGGGATACCAATATGTTTATTCGATAGTACAGTCGGTCTTTTATTCGTAAATAGTTTCAACTTCATGTTAACGACATAGAGTATCACAGAGGTGTACTCTATCATTGGCAGTCGTTCCTACTCTTCTTTTTTGGTTTCCACTCGGATCAAAGTAGTGAACAGGACTTGTGCCCTTCGCGTCTATTAATCAGCCGCTAGCTTCGAGCATCCATCGCAGAGTTCCGTGATAATTCTTTCGGTCCATTTATCTCAGGCGACAATTATACTGGTTAGCATTCACAGATAGACAACAGCTTTCTATGGCATGTAGACGATATGATGCAGTCCTGCTCCTGTTATCGAAGAGAACGGGATAACAGGACTACAAGCAGCACGCAGCGTAGATGCTTTATAAAAGTCCATATATCGATATGGATTGACTCAAGGCAGTCCCGAAGATCTTGCATATTCATAACTTAGCCCGCACGCACATAAAGCAATATGTAGACTGCTCAAAGCTTTACTTGAAACATTGAATTCAGATTATTCACTGGAAGAAGCGGATAGCTAACTACCGTTTGACAATCAACAGATACGACGTAAATGAAAAGCGCATGGTTACGGATGTACAGTCATCCGGCATAACTCTTTTCCTTTCATTCCCCCGCAACAAAATAGGACTTCAAAATACTAAGGTGACCAAGTTTTAGTTCCGCTGACCATCGGAATCAACGAGTTCGTCACATCCGTCTGATCTCTCCACGCCGACCAGTTATGATTAAGCAATCCTATTCACAGATTAGTCTCTTTCTCTCCTCATATCAACCATCCACCCAGCATCAATTCTTTCACACCCGAACAAAGAAAAAAGTAAACTCACCCCACGACTCATCATAATCCTGCGTCCCACTCCTAATATAATAACTCCCCGCCAACACCCACACCATCCACCCGCCCTTCACACTCCCCAAATAACTCTTCAAACAAGTCGAATACACACTCCCCCAATCACTCCCCGTCTGCGCATGTCCCCACTCCGTCAACACCACCGGCATCTGATTCGTGACTGCTCCATTCCTGCCCAAAGCGCTGTATCCAGCACTAACCAAACTACTTTGCAGACTACTGCAGCTGCTCGAATCAGTAGCGTAGTTGTGCAACTCCAGGACTAACTTGTTAGCGTACGAGAACGAGCTTTTGACGAATTTTTGACTAGTGGAAGGGGTTAAAACGGCGGCGTTTGGGATAGGCGAAAGGTCGGTGTCGTAGTTGAGCCCGGAGATGAAGATCAAAGGGATGGAGTTCGCGTTGTGGATCGCGTTCATTCCGGACACGATGTTGGTGTACCAGGTGGCCCAGTTGTAGGAGCTGCTGTCGAGGGAGGGGTTGCTGGTTGGTTCGCGGAGTTCGTTGCGGAGGGACATGGAGACGAGGTTGCCCCATGCAGCGCCCTGTGTGTCTGTTAGAGAAGGTATGAACTGTAGGAGACGCCGAGGTCATCCAAGATGGTGCCTTGAGAGGGTGTTTATTAGGGGATGCAAGACGGAAACATACCCTCTTTGCCATATATGCTAGACCGCGCGTCCAGTTAGCTACATTGAAATAAGTGTCCCCAAACCAAGAATTTCCATCTGTAGTTCCGCAGCACCAAATAGCTTTCGAGACATGGTTGTCCAGATGGACATAAATCTGCTGCTTGAAGCACTCAGCAGCAACCGCATCGAAGACCTATCTCCAATTAGTCTCCATTCCGCCTCCTGAAGTTTCCAACAATCAAGAACAAAGAATACGAAGCAACGAACCTGCATCCTTGTAACCCCGGACCCCAACCCCGGATTCTGTTTCATAATCTGCGCAAACACACTCGTCCCATTCGTCTGTCCCAAAGCCTTAACCAAGCTATCCTTCACCGTAACATCTTTCTGCCCATTCGCATAATAATCATCGACCATCTCGATCGCATAGGTAAGTCTTATGACATTCATACCCAGGCTCTTGATCTTGGTCACGATGCTTGCGATGGATGCATATTGCAGACCTTCAGGAATCATGGTGTCGGCTGCGCCGGGCCAGTTCACGCCCGCATAGGTTATGTTGTGCCCGGCGGAATCGAGGATCCAGCGGCCGGAGGTGGTGAGGGGTGCGTAGGGCCAGGATGCACGAGGGGAGAGGGGGTTGCAGGAGGCGAGGGGGAGGAGGAAGAGCGAGATGCTGGTGAGGAGGGGGAGGAGCTTGGTGAGGTACATGGTGGGCTATGTGCTGGAGGACAGGGCTGCTACTGAACTGGGAGGGAAAACGCATTTTTGCGGGGTTGCAGGCTGGTTATATATATGAGGATAGTTGAAAAAGCATGATGATGTCGTAGAGGGTAAACTCCATCGCAGCCGTGCGGGGCCCGATGGAAGATTCTGATCATAGCCTTAATATTACACTTGTATACGGATCAGGTTATGCATTTGCTCTCCTCTCTGTCACCTGTTACAACTCCGTATAGCCGTCCTAGTTTTAGCCCCGCAATAAGTCGTCAACCACCTTTCGTAGAACCCCAATCTTGGTATGGCAACGTTCTACCGCATCCCATCTCGTATATAAAACCGAAGTATACTCGCATCCAATTGGAGCGCATACATTTTATATCCAACTCCGTATAAGCTAAAACTAGTAACTGCCCCATATACCACTACTAACACAAGCTCCATGACTCGGCAACACCAGATCAGCAGGTGCAAACTCTATATGCTAAGCTGGTAAAAACAAGGAGTAAATCAACGTAAGAAGAAGAAGATAATTTAGGCTCGGGGAGGTCGGGGAAGGGAGCAAGTGCCGGCAGCTATTTTGTGGGGTGCTTCCGCATTGCATACTTGCAGTGGTGGAAAAATTGTGCGGGTGAGCTGGTGGGGTAGCGTGATATGTGGAGCAGGGCACATAACTTTATGCAGGTTGTGCAACTTTGTGCGACCTTGGTTGTTTTTGGGACAAGACCCACTGGAACAAATGATAAATGATGACAGCCTGCAGATGAGTTTCCAAGATATTTGAGAAGCTGAGCACACATGATAAGCCTACATCTATGCCGAGAGAATAAATCCGAAATCCTGCGGTCTAACCGTGGTGTTGTTGCAACTTCTCGCAATAAATCTTGCGCCCAAAGAACATCCCTCCTCATCTTTTATACTCCAGTGCATCTCAGAGCACAACAATCAACTCTTAGAATCCATCATAGGACTGGTCCTGGACTCTCAAACATATGCCCAGACACTGACAAAACCGTTCCTAATCCTTTATGCACCTCGGCCTGAAACGGTGCGAAAGCTATCCGCTCTCCGTCAATTGCAATGTATCCATCCGATTGATTCTTGGGAATGATTCGGTACGCTTCCACTTTCCGATAATTAACATAAGGTAGCGCAAAGAACTTTCCGTTCTCAACAGCAGGCATGAGTTGCAGAGCCGCGAGTCGACTTAGGTTGGCGTAGTCGACTGTCACTAGGTCCACACATCCGTCACTAGGGAGTGCGGCGGGAAAATAGTTTACATCGTAGCCTACCCAGGACATCTGGTTTCGAGATTAGTGAGCGAACTCTTCATATCTACTAGGTCAGTATTTTACTCACATTACCGCAATAGAAATTCCCAATATTATCATGCGGGACAAGTTCCCATCCTTCCGGCAAGGGATCCTTTACAGTACCAAACTTCAATTCAGGTAATCCTTCTTCTGATGTCAATTCTGCGTCTCTCAGCGCTGCTAGGTCATCCTTTCGGTCCAGCGCTTCTTTGTGGAGTTTGACCATCTCAGCCTTGTCGTATGTTACCACTTTCGCTGCAATATCACACGGATAGAGTTTCTTCTGTAGAGACTTGATCACGAAACCGTAAATGAACCGGGTTCCCCCCATCCATCGTAAATGCTCGGTGCCTAGATCGAACTCTGCCACAATTCCCAGAGCTTGTGATAGAAAAGATAGTATCCGGGTGTCTCCTTGTGTGATTGAAACAAGGTCGAGAGGCATCCGCAAACCTTTGACGATAGACACCGCCGCTATACTTGCAGATCTGATGTTCCCATGTAAGCTGCAATGCAGGCCATTCCCTGAGCCACATGGTATATGCGCAACAGCCATTTTCGCCAGTGCCTTCCTCGCGTCTTTCCGTTTCCCCAAACCATTGAACACCTCAAAGGGAAGACCATCCCCCGAACAACATATTATCACATCATAAGCTTCGATATCCAGATTCTCCGCGATACTTATCGCCTCTTTGGCTTCCTTGGTCACCTGTACATCCAAGAATAAATGAGCCGCATCCAGGATTGGTGCCACTTCCTTCGCATACATCCTCTCCGAATATCCTTTCCCGCTCTTTGGATTGATCAGCACCTTGGCTCTTTTCTGCTGCTGCGATTTGCCGTAAGCGCGAGATTTCAGCCTCACGATCCATGATTCAACTAGGTCTCTTTCTTCTTCTATGGGGTACTTGAGTGTTGTAGCCTGTAAAGCCGTTTTCGAATTCTCTTTCGCGTAGCTGATGATAAGCTCGCTCTCCGTCATCTCAGCCCAGAGAACATTGCGAAGTGAAATGGCACGTGAGGAAGCCGACCCGACAGGCTCAGAGTAGGCGGACGCATCCAAGGTTACTGAACGACGAGAAGCTGCCGTTTTGGAACCTTTCTCGCGTTTGCTTGCAGTCTCGGCTCCTGAGTTCGTATCAGCATAATTCATCTATTGGCAATCGTGATACATACCTTTGATCAAAAGCGACTCGGGACTCAAGGTCAAAGACACATTCTTGTTAACAAACAAGGTTGATTCTATGTCGAATGCGAATCCATTGCCATTTGTACCGTTCGTTTTTGAATGCGCCGGCGGATTCAAAGTCGTAGTAGTCGTAGTAGTAGAGGAAGCCATCTCGAACTACTGTATCTTCAATCAAGCGTCGCCAGCAAGGTGCAGTGGACTTATCGCAAGTACAATAACGAACGTGATACCGAGGAGGTCTGAGATTATCCGGACCGAGCTTCGCTTGGCCTATGTACGTGAATCTGATAATGGACCAGCCTATTTATCCTTCGTCATATCATGGTTTTCTAGAAGTCGAATTCGAAGAATTGATCGATTCCAAAAGATCTTATCTGCACACGTAAACCTTCTGATATTCGTTTTCTGTTTTCACCACGGTTTGATGAGATGAAACTCGTGAAGCTGGTGCGACGCGCTACTTATAACCTTACCTTCCTATCCTGGGCTTGTTTTCGCGAATACAGCACAGAATTGTAAGGTTGCCCGGAACCTTGGCGATTGGCAGGGATAGAGTGGGACACCATGATTTCTATCCGATGCGTCCGGCGTGGGCGACCAACGACCATCCCTCTGCTTCTCGATCTTGTTGTCCCATTTACTTCGTGATGGCTTCGACCGTTGATGTTGATGTCGATGTCAAGATGACGTGCTAGAAGCGTCACCTTAGCAACGTGTTCGCATGCGGGAGATCCCTCAACTGATGCGTGAGTAGAGATGGGGCAGACCACGGTCTGGCATGTCGAAATTGAGCGGCCTCTTTGTGTTGATGCCGAAAAGATGTTACTTTCGACGACATTTTGTTGCCTCTAGTGCGACGCCTTCTTGCACTACTGTGATTTCTCGATGTCACGTACCTTGCACGATCAGCTGATATAACTTTCCATCAGCACTCTGTACACGAACTATCCTGAGAGTATGGAGTTCTGGACCCTTTCCAGCCATCTTCTTCATAAACACCTCAAATCCCACCTTACAGGCTGCCTCGACCGCCGATGCGGCTGTCCTTCTAATCAATTCCTCCACTTGCCGCCGCGAAACATGATAATTCGGATGCCCTACCCAGATTTAGAGTTTAGACAAGGGACATCGGAACAGAATTTGGGTCCGAGGCTCCCACCTCCCCCCCATTATCAATACCGGCCGGGATTACTACCAGGACACAGGTGAATTGACTGCTCGTCACGCTCTAGAGAAGGGCTTGCAGATTTCACCTCAGATTAGACCGGTAGTTGGTGCGGCATTGAAGAGGTTATTGCGGGTTTCTTCTCACAGCGCTGTAATACTATCATTTGACTGCGGTCTCAGTCTCGCTTTTCGGAGAACTAACATTCAGTGGATCACATAATGTGGTGAAGCTCGACGGAAGCAGCCGGTAGCCGAAATTTTAACACTGGCCGTATATAATTTAGGAGGCTGAAAGCAAATGGAGTATGGAATTGATCGCGATATGTGTCCTTGAAGTTGACTCTTGTCGCCCTTAGGTAGTTTATGGTGTCTTTTTAGAAGAAGACAAGTGTTCGGACGTCCAGGCGAGTTAATGCCAGGGTGTAAAAGTTAATGATATTCTCATTAAGAAGAAATCGTATATACTACAGTTTAAAGTATCAAAATTCTAAGTCATCAATCCTGCACCATCATATCAAACTTCATCTAAACCTCTATCTCAACCATTAAGCCCCTCACTCCGCTGCACACTATACTCCTGCGTCACACTAATCCCTCCCCTCTCCCCATCTCCCTCTTTCCCCACCGTCCCAAACTCCGTCCTCGACTCCACCCTCGTCTCCCACCTCGCCTCCTCCAGATCACTATCCCTATCCGTCTCTCTATCCGACGTATGCGTCGTATTCTTCAGCTCAATCTGATCATCCCGTAAATTCTTCCGCGTCTCCGGGCGCGTAGTCGCCGAGTTCGATTTCTGATATCCGGAGATATTCGATCGTGAGCCGGATAGGAAGCGGAATGGCATGATTCTTTGAAGCACAGGTCGTAGAATGGGTCCGCATCCGATGAGAATTGCAATTCCGGGCTCGCTCGTGCTCCAGATGTCAGTTTTGACGACGGTGTAGGAGAAGTCGCCGTAGAAGTCAACGCCCACGAGGGAGATTATTCGGAAGATGCTTACGATCATGTCGCTACCGCTAAGGTTAGTGGTCGGATAATATAAATTATATAGTGCGGGATGAGTTTGTTAAAGTTTTGGAGGACGAACATGACACCAAGTGCAAATATCCCACTAATGGCGACCTTCTGCCCAACGGGAAGTTGTAATTTCCAAACGATCGGGAAGGGAAGCGCCCATATGATCACATCGCAGAGCAAAGCCCATGCTGCGATCACGATATATAAAGTTAGTTGATTCCCGCATTTACCTCCTTCAATCTCTTTGTCCCAATTGTAGCGGAATGGAACACAGATGGCAGCAGCACCTATGATGACGAAAAGGCCCCATGCTACGTTCAGGCAGACAACGGCGTAGACTGCGAGATTGTTCTGCTTAGTCGTGTTTTTCTCGGGTGTGATACATTGGGTTGACCCATGACTTACCGGCTTTCTTAATTTTTTGCGTGAATATTCGGATGAAGAACATACAAATAGAACAACGAATCAGAGTCATGGTAATCCCGTATGGTATCTGAATGACTGTAATAAGCTGTAAAATTAGCGATGCGCTCACCCGAAATTCACTTGCAAATCATACCTGAAATAGCTTCAGGCGATTGGACTGACTCAATGTCTCCATATGAAAGCCCACACGGCCGTTTGTCGTCACTGCTCGTCCGTCAGCTTATCTATGTAGACAGCAAGATAGTTTCATGAGTAACGCACTGAGTATATTGACCGCTGAATGTCCATAATAGCCTGTCTAAACGTTCAGTTAGTACGTATAGCCAATATATAGCAGTTCCAAGAGGTATGAGATGTACCAGTCCACCCAACATGAGCCAGTCATCAATACCTAGCGACACGCTCTTTATATGTCTCGAAATGAACCTTCCAATGACTGAAACCGTCGATATAATCAAAAACATGATCGTAACTCCAATGATTGCTCTTGATTCACTGCTACCAAAGCCCGCCACTTCGCGAATCTCGAGAGCCATGTTGAAGTGTCGGTCTCCACGACGACGAGGACAAGGATGAGGATGTTTTTGGAGCCTCAGTTGAAGGAGATGATGTATAAAGGGAACCCCTAGGTGTGAGGGAAACGGGGTGAGTCTTCGACTAACAAAGTGGGAATCAAAAGTCTTTAAGATGCGGAAGAGAATGGTCACGAGGATGTAATATTGCCATAAAAAGCAATCAAAAATGCTGCAATTACGAAGTGAATTAATTCTTCCTTTCATCCCATCTTCACACTGGCTGAAGATCCGAATTGAGTACTCGACCAAGATATTGAATGACTGGGCACCGTTTTGCTTGGGCCGTAACGTGCCCCTACAGTAGGTGCATTTGCACAAGGAGCTGGAGAAGACCCACCAGTTCGACCGTCTGATGTCTAACCCCCGGATTGTGAAGTAAATGTTTCTGGAACTAACCGAACATTGTCCTTTCTATCCACTTTAAGTCTGTTTTTCTCCAGTATATTTCTGTCGATAACTGACGCGGGATGTCATATCAAGGGTCGAGGACCGGTTCCCTTGCAGCAGATCCACAAAATTCCTGGTAGGCTTCAAACACTAACCCGCAGAATAACAATTTAAGCGCGTTCGTATAGTTCGAGGTAATGAGCAGCCAAAATATTTTGATGATGACCTCCGCCGCAGCACCTTGGCCAATCAAACCGGTCGAGGGTGGTATCTTTCTCCTCGAACGCGAGGTAGTCGGTTAGGGGTCCTTCTGCTTGCGTTGAGGGAATTCCTCAAAATCTTAGGACCATTAACAAACACGACATCTATTTCGGATGATGAGTGAATATTGTGCTGTCCGAGCCGCATCGAGAGTAAGCCAAGTGACAGTTCTTCGGATTGCAAGGTCGAGGTTGCATGCGGTAGCTGCATACCATGTTGAAGATGCAATCCTGCCGCATTCCTTGCCTGGTTCACCAAGGCAAGCATGCTGGAATCGAGATCGAAGCATGAACAGGAATGGTAATCGAATTTCGCTCCCATACACAATCCTATATCAGCTATCGCGACTCTAGAACGGATGAGGAAATATACGGCGGCACAGGGAGAACAGACCATGACCCGCCATGTGCTACCCCTACCTGTCGAGTAGTTCGGCGCTTAAGGAATCCCCAATCGGGTGTATTGATATTCGTTCTATTCTGTTTGAGGTTAGATGCTTGTCCCCCCCACTCTTCTTTAGACGTCCCAGGAAATGGGTTCCTGTATATCACAATCGCTGGCATCGAAGTGTATATCTGATGTAACATCACTGCCTTGCTCTTTAGCTGTCTTCCGAGCTAGGAATATTCCATTGCATCTAGTTGTGTGATGAACGGCAAGTGATTTGTTTATTTTTAGGATCGTGACGTTGGAGCGTTTCCTTCCGGGTACTGGACTGCGTTGCTCAACGTATCGAGAGAAGCTATTGCGAATGGGGAGTGACTGCGGAATGAAACGACTTCCTGCAGGCATCGAGGCAACCGGAGACAGCCATCTCATTGTTCTAGGTCGCAGATCTAACACGTGCAATTGCTTCACACTCAGCATCCCGCACTCAGGATAACCAGCAGCATATACGCCGGGGACCCTTCTCGCTTCATATCAGCATATCCGCAGCTCCCATCAGTGCTGTTGACTGGAAATCATACGAAGTAAACCCTGATAGGACAACCTCTGACCGGAGTAGTCCTCCGGAGCACCTTGTGTGATAGTATGTGGAGGTCATGGGCTCCACTTAACTTGCAAGCAACATCGAATGCTGGTGGGGTAAACAATGTACGGCGCTCTCAGGCTTGGAAAAAACCGGCCCATTTGAGGCACAGGCCACCATCACCAAATAATTACAATTTAAGATATGCAAAATGCGAATTAATACCTAGTCATTTGGCCTAAAGCTCTTCTACAGCTATGTAATCTAATTGTAAATGATTGATACATGTTTTTAATGGTCTCCTGGTCCACTTCCTCCTCAAACACCTTTTTAAAAGATGATGATTAAAAAGGTGGTTGTGATTAGAATCACGATTTTGGATGATGATTTTAAAAAGTGGCCTGTGCCTCAAATGGGCCGGTTTTTTCCAAGCCTGAGAGGGCGTATATATTAACTAAGATAAAGGGACCAGAAATGTTTAGGAAATTCTGAGCCAGAAACAAATATGTATGGCTCAGCTGCTGTACCGTACGCGTGAACTACAGTACAATCATTGATTTGGTATGTCAACTATTTCAGAAGTTGGAAGAGCATGAATAATGAAGTTACACACCTTGCCAGCTTCTGTGATGGACACTGCACAGACGTATATAATATAAAAATGCTTTTATTTCATTAACCATGCATATCTTTAACTTAGATACAGCTCATAATCCCAAACCTTATGATTCTAGATCCAAGGACCATTCATCAAGGTCGATCTATACTCTACATCATCAGGGTTTGAGTATAACGGCAATCCCACATGCTCATTCAACCAATCCAACACAGTCTTATGCCACACCAAACTATTCTCCTGCTTCAGAACCCAATGGTTCTCATCAGGGAAGCTCAAAAACTTGCTCTCGACACCTCGTACTTGGAGAACGTTGAACGCAGCAAGACCTTCAGAGATGGGGAGTCTGTAGTCTAATTCGTTGTGCACGATTAAATGAGGTGTGCTCCATGCATTGGTATGGTTGGCGGGGTTCCAGCGTGCGTAGTTGTCGAAGTTGTCCCACAAGGTACCGTTGAAATCATGTTGCATGAACCAAAGCTCTTCTGAGGAGTATTGTGAAAGAGTTGAGAAACAACCGTCGTGGGTGAAGAGGGCCTTGAACTTGCGACCGAGTGGGTGGCCTTGGATCCAGTTCATCATGTATCCACCGTAGCTGGCTCCAAGTGCGATGGCACGGTCTGTGTCGACGTAAGCTAGGTTTGACTCGATGTACTCCCAGCCCTTTACAAGATCGTTGTATGGTCGACCACCCCATTGGTTTTGAATTCCATCAGTAAGGTTCTGGCCGAACCCGGTGCTACCGGTTGGGTTGAATGCTACGACGATGTAGCCCTGCTCAGCGAAAACAGCCATGTTCCAGCGGGTGCTCCACACATCTTCAGTGGCACCTTGTGGGCCACCATGAACGTAGAATGCTAATGGATAAGTCTCGTTCTCCACAAAGAAGCTTGGCTTAATGATCCAAGCATGGACAACATAGTCACCATCTCCTTGGTAGTAGAACTCAGAGATGCTGCTTCTTGACAAGCCGTAAGACTTGAGGCTGTTGAGGTTGGATGAGATAACGTCAATTCCCGATGAAGCGTTGCTAGCGACTGATACTTTTGGATCAACAGAAGAGAAAATAGAGTTGTCCAGGAAACTCGTGCTGCTAATGAGAAGTTTGTCTTTACCCAATGGGCGGAAGTCAGATACACCACCGTCCTTGTAGATCAGCGATGGAAGATCCTTGGCGAGGGACGGATCGGAGGGCAAAGCAAACAAGCGAACTCGTGCATAATCCTCTGCCTGTGCGTAAAGAGTCTTGCCATCCTGGCTGTAGAGGAGAGCGCCAGGACTACGATCCCATGCACCAATACCATCTGAGGTTGCATAAAACTCAGTTGCAGTAGAACTGTTGGTGATGTCGACTGCCACTATGCGATTCTTGTCGCTTTCGTAGGCAATGTTCTTCATACGAGCGAAGGCTAGAGACAAGCCAGATGGAGAGAAAACAGGCGAAACTGAGGCACCTTCGAGCCCAGGAGTTTCGATAAGCTGCAACTTCGGGCTGGACTCGGTAAATGTCTTGAGCGGAATGTAGTAAACATCCGATTTTGTGGTAGTAGCTTGGTTCAATGTGGGATCTTTTGCAACGAATGCCAAACCTTTGGAGCCAATGTCGAAGCTGTAAACATGTTAAAATCAAATTCGTCCTGAGAACTGGGATACTCACTTATCAGTCCCGCCAAATGGAGGAACTGGAGATTCGAGTCCGGTTCCATTCAAGGCATTAATGGGTTCGCTCAGAACATAGCCAGTGGAGTTCGTCGACAATGTCGCGTACCAGATGCTGTTTCGCTCCTGGGTTAAGTCTAATACAATGTTAATAGCTGAACGAGACGGATTCTAGGCTTGTGCCTTACATGTATCCCAATGTCTCACAAAGATCTTGGTATATGCCATCCCAGTGGAGCGGGGGGTTTTTGCAAGCTCGGGATTGTACAAGGTGCCGTTTGGTGATGCTTGACCAGTGAATGCAATGCCTAGGGTGCCATTGCCGATACTAACCATTTTAAGGTTGTCTACCGGTCCAGGGACAGATCCTGCAAGGACGGGTCTAGATGTGTCAGCTCAGGAAACTGTTATAAGCAGATAGTGTCCTGCCACTTCCGACCCCAGACTACACCTGCAGGAACAAGGGGAACTTACTCTGCGCCAGGTGCTGTCGCATCACCCACAAGGAAATTTGTTGAGCCATCATCTTCGGACTCGAACCAGATGACCTTGCTTCCATCACCGAGCCAATTGGCGTTGCTGACAGCGCTTGAGTTGCTGAAAAGCCAAGAACTCCCATTCGAGAGATCCATCACGCGAAGCTCATGAGCGTTGGAGTGCTTTGCGAATGAGTAGGTGGCCACAGTATAAAAGGCCAATGTGCCATCAGGGCTCGGTACTGCTGTTCCTCGTCGAGGAGCACTCAGCATGACCTCGGGGGTGAATTGCGAGCTGTTGGTGTAGGCAGCATTGGCGAGTGCTGTGGACAAGCACGCCACGAGCAAGAGTGGACTCCTCATAGTGAGCAACATAGCTTTTGCTGTCTTCGAAACAGACAATGGGAAGCTTATGAGAGGATGAGTAGTCCAAGCAGTTGCATGGGCAAATGCCGGGCTTATATATGTTTGCCACCAACGACCACCGACATTAGCTCATATGCCGTTATCTGCGGATCCCGATGTTGCGAATAATGCCAAGACTCCGCAACGGTGAACATTTTGCAGCCTACTGGAAACCATAAGTCATCAGTTACATGAAAGCATTGCAAAGTAACACAGAGTGCGGAGAATCCTGCTATCGGAAAACCATGTTTATCGTCATTTCATTTGTCCAGCAGGCGATCCCCTTGAGCTGGTGGGTTGAGCCGGTCTGACCGCCAATTAAGAGACAGCTTTCCAGCCTCGGACGAAGCGGTTTATTCGTATCGAGGCCGGTCGGAACGGAAGCTAGGAGCTTGGGCGTAACGCGAGGGGAAAGTCGTAGTTGATATTTGCAGCCGTCGCCCTAAGAGGAAGGAGCCAAGTAATGCCAATGTTTTCCAAATTTCCAACCTCAAAAATGGAGACTTCCGACTCGTCTGGAGCTGCACGTGACCGTATGACCAAGGATCACTACATGGTGGGGAAGAGTTCGCGCAATGCTTTTCACGCCTGGACAAAGAAAAGACCTTGGTGTAGGATCAATATTAGAGCAACTTGGAAAATGCGAAATCAACTCAATTATGAGCTCAGAATCTCAATTGTTCTGTGAATTACTATTAATATTTGAATCTTGACCCTATCTTTTACTGTCTGTTTCTAGAGCGTCGCTAGGCATCGGAGAGCAATGCTGTTAGCTACGTAGGTGTGACGAGTTGCAAACTCGGCGGCATGAAAAGCTGAAAGACGTGCAGAGCAACCTGGCAGCCACGAATAAGCGTTATGGCAAGCAGAGCTACCGTTGGCTGTTGTGGATGGAGTTCTTACTTAGCCTACCTCTGAAGAAGCCCATAGAGATCTAGATAGCAAATCTTTTTAACCTGAGTGGAATGGTCTTGGTGAACTTCGCACCTTGCGAATATTGTTATAGAATACATGCTACATACGCTTGTAGTACAGTGGGGAGTGCATTTAATCATCATTACCTTCCAACCAGCTCATTCATTACGCCTTTTTGCTCTTGTCCTCATATCCCTCCGCCACATTTAAGCCCAGTCCCTCTGAGTCAAGATACATCTTGTTGCGTCCTCCAGCCTCCTGGATAATCTGTGCAATAGCCCTAGCGTTCTCGATTCTCTTCAAATCGACGTAAGATCGACTCTTCTTAATCGCGTCACCAATCAGCTCAGCAGATCGTGCTTCTCCCTGAGCCTTGACAATCATAGCCTGTTTCTCTTGACGTGCCTTGTCGACGACGAAAGCTGCACGTTGCGCTTCTTGTTGTGCTACCTGCTTGGCTTCAACTGCTGCAGTGAACTCGGGGGAGAAGGCGAGATGCTACTGTATGTTAGAACAAACTGATTTTTACATAAGGCAGATTATATCATACTGTTAATGAAACATCATCAAGCATGATGTTGAATCTGGCAGCTCTCTTCGACAAATTCTCTCTGACCAATCGTGCGACCATCTCACGCTGGGTGATCAATTGACTGGCATTGAATTGTGCGACCACACTCTTTAGGACTTCATTAACGATCGATGGCAAAACTCGCTCGTCATAGTCGGTACCTAAGGTTCGGTAGATTTGAGGAAGGGCATCAACGCGGGGTCGAGAGAGAACACGACAGGTAATGTTGACCATTTGTAAATCTTTCGTGCCAGTGAGGGAGGCGACATTGCGTGGCTTCGCTCGGACATCGTAGTCTATGGGTGTCTCGAACCATGGGATCTTAATGTGTGTTCCTGAAAACGTGATGCATTAGTTGCCATCATTGAAAAGAGGGCCCGAGAAAAGTAATTCCCTTACCTTCACCATAAATTTGTTTCCCAACACCGCCTATTCTGGTATATTTGATAGCTCTGTGACCACCATCAACGTTGAAGAGGGCATTGTTTCCGACCATCAAAAGTGCCACCAATGCGATACTCCCTCCAACTGCATTGGCTAGGCCCTTTGGTGCTGGTCCGCCGCCACCTCTTCTGCCAGCATCATTGGCCATCCTCTGAAGCCTCTTGAACATATCCTGGGGGTTATTCGACATCTTGCTGATCTGTACCAGGCTAGAAACAAGCAGTTAGGAAAACTTGTGGAGATTACCCAGTCGGCGATTGTTGACGATGAGGGATGTTCGGGAAGCTTCAATTCGAAAAGCGGTTCTAGTGCATTTTTTTAGCCGCGCCTCCCCACACGAGCTTTGGCGTCAGCAGCCTTAGGGAAGTTTAGGCTTTTGGCGAAGCGCGACCAACTTCTCAGTCTCTGCTGAACCTTTATTAAAAGTGTCACATCAAGAAGATTAATTCATCACAGGCCGCCATTTTCCTTTCCGACGTACGGGACATATCCTGATTGAGAGTGGCTTCGGGAGAATACAAGGCGGGTTTTAGGATAGCCAGGAATCACTTCTTCAAAGACTTCTGTGCCATTTCTTCTCTGCAAACAAAAAAATACTTTGGTGATAAAAGAAGTGATTGTTCCAGTTTCATTCCTTTGAAAGATCATCATCTCAGCCAAGGCCACCTCAATTGAGGTCTTTCTTACCATCTGCAATCTATCCCATACCCATTACCAGCTATCCTACCTTCAAGATGTCAAAGCCGCCTTCTAAATCTGTGTTTGTGGGAAATATCCCTTATGGTAACTATGCTCGTCTCTACTGCATAGCTGTCATTACATGCTAATAAATCACTTCATAGGCCTTACCGAGGAACAAATAGTAGACATCTTTAACAGCGCGGGAAATGTGGTTAACTTTCGACTTGTTTATGATCGCGAGACGGGGAGACCCAAAGGCTTCGGGTTCGCAGAGTATCCTGATTCAGGTACGTGGTACAGCGCGGCATATCCGAAAGGCCATGGGTATATTCTGTTACACTGCTAATAATTCGCGTTTATAGATTCCGCTGCTTCAGCAGTACGAAATTTAAACGATTATGAGATCATGAATCGAAAATTGCGCGTGGATTTCTCAAATGACGGCGGTGAGGACGATAATAATGTAAGTGGAATTGCTATATCTCGATAGAGAGGTCGACGACAAAGCGCAATAGATGCTAATCTTTTATTCCACAGTCTTCGCATCCAACGTACCAACCTCCACCACTACCTACAAACGGGCTGCCAATACCCCCTCCATCCCTTCCAATGCCTCCTGCAGCTTCCTCTCTACCACCTCTACCTGTAGGTGTCGATCTTCCACCGAATCTTACGTGCCCAGACGCTATCTCGCGGACTTTGAGTACTCTTCCACCCAGTCAACTCCTCGATGTCCTCTCACAGATGAAGACTTTGGCTTCCACGGATCCTCAAAAGGCTACAGAACTCCTCCACCAAGCCCCTCAACTCTCTTATGCGATTTTCCAAGCTCTCCTCTTAATGGGTCTCGTCCAACCTGAAGCCCTCACTTCCGTAATCGAATCATCGGCCGTTGCTCCTACACCAGCACCCCCTGTCAATGTCCCACCACCTGTCGTTGCACCCGCTGCCCAGTATGGAGGTTCAGGATATCCGGCTGGCTATCCTCCACCACCTCCCCATATGGCTGGTCAAATGGGCATGCCTATAATGAGCGCAACACCAGTGCAAGGTTATGCTCCGCCACCTCCACCACCTGTACAGCAACCAGTACAACAGCCTGAGCCGGATGCGAATGCGTTGATGGCGCAAGTTATGGCTATGCCACAGGAATTAATTGATAGTCTACCACCAGCTGACAGGGCACAGTTGATGGCATTGAAGGCAAGCTTTGGAAGGTAGAACCATGCTAGGACTCATGGGCCAGGAGAATAGATTGGGGATGGAATTACCTGTGGACGGCGCATTACCGTGGTGCGCAAACCATCAGTGTAATTTGATATTAAAAAACGGTTTACATTCAATGGCGTTGATGGTGGTCGCGATTTGGATGATATTGGTCAATAATTTGCAAATTATCAGATGATCTTGTCAAGTACATATCTTGCTGCCTTCCGCGATTCCTGAATCTTTCATTCCGTTACAGATAGCTGGCAGATTGTACGCCGCCTTGCTTGTGAACAAAATTCTACCGTCATGCAATCATCCTAGCGTGCCGTGCGTGCCTAGTAAAGGCGTCGTGGGCGGTGACGCACCTGAGAGAGCGCACGTGTGATGGTGGGGGTTTTGACCGAAAAGTTCACCGCATTATCATTCTGCCAGCAGAATCGTAATCGGCCTAGCATCTTAGTCTGAACTCAATACAAATTTTATCGCACATTCCCCTCTCTCCAGGATTTCATACTTGAGACATATCTAAAATATCCTCTCACTCCAGCAATCAAAGCCATTAGCCATGGACAAGGTAGTAGGTCTTCTCGGTGGGGGGCAGCTAGGGCAAATGCTTTGCGAAGCCGCAAATCCTCTTGGAGTGAAAGTCGTCATTCTGGATGCGCCAAACTCCCCCGCGAAGCAAATCAACGCAAAGAATGAGCATATCGATGGATCTTTCATAGATCCGGAGAAGATACGGATATTGGCAAAGCAGGTGGACATTCTAACGGTTGAAATCGAGCATGTGGATACACTCGTGCTGGAGGAGCTCGCAAACGCTGGTGTAGAGGTGCAACCGAGTGAGTTTTCTCTATTCTTTTAGCAGTTGCTCAGTATCATATGATCTTATACTAATTCAATCTCAGGCTGGAAGACTTTGCGAACCATCCAAGACAAATATCTGCAGAAAGAACATTTGACACGAGCGGGAGTACAAACGGCATTTTCGCAAGCAGTAGAAGCTGGGACTCTGGAGGAATTTGGTCGCACACAAGGATATCCGTTCATGCTCAAAGCTCGGAAGGATGCCTATGATGGACGAGGAAACTGCCCAGTAAAATCCGAAGCGGATATTCCAAACGCATTGGAAGTTCTGAAGGACAGATCACTCTACGCCGAAAAGTGGGCAAACTTCCAGAAAGAACTTGCGGTGATGGTCGTGAAAACGGAAAACGAGGTATCCACGGATGGAAGCTCTACGATTGCATACCCGGTGGTTGAAACCATTCACGAAGACAGCATCTGCAAATTGGTGTATGCGCCAGCGCGCGCGATCTCGTCGGAAGTACAACAGAAAGCCCAGGAGCTTGCGCGAAAAGCGGTCGGAAGTCTCTGGGGAAAAGGTGTCTTTGGCGTGGAATTGTTCGTAATGGAAAATGGCCAACTTTTGGTTAACGAAATTGCTCCTCGACCTCACAAGTGAGTATTTGCACGAAGTTTTGTGTCCCATTATAAAAAGCTGACAGTTACATTAAGCTCCGGTCACTACACGATAGAAGCATGCCCTACTATGTCACAGTACAAAGCTCAGCTCCTCTCGATCTTGGGGATCATGCCATCGTTCCCAAATAACACAATCCCGTCTATGTTTCCAGCAACCATCATGCTGAATATTCTTGGAGGAGCTTACAAAGACTCCCACAAACAATTGATGCAGCGCGCTGCTGCTATTCCTACTGCAAATCTTCACATGTATGGCAAGGAATCTAAACCTGCTCGAAAAATCGGCCACATAACTATCATCGGTTCTTCCATGACGGAAGCCTCTAATACCATCAACCCACTCATTGCGATTGCCGATGCTATTCGTGCAGAACGCAAATTCCTTCCTTCGCAGCCATCCCAGAAATCCCCCCCACCACCAAAGTCGGTCGCTGTAACCATGGGTTCTGACTCCGATCTCCCGATTCTCAAGCCTGGTCTCGCCATTCTGGATTCACTAAACATTTCGTATCACCTGACTATCACCTCTGCTCACCGCACACCGGCTCTCATGTCCGAGTTCGCAATCAAAGCTGCTTCAAACGGTGTGAAGGTCATCATAGCAGCTGCTGGAGGCGCTGCCCATTTGCCAGGAATGATCGCTGCACAGACTGCCTTGCCAGTCATCGGTGTTCCAGTCAAAGGTAGCACTTTAGATGGTATGGATTCTCTGTTGAGCATTGTTCAGATGCCAAGAGGGGTACCGGTGGCTACTGTTGCGATAAATAACAGCGTGAACGCAGCGTTGTTGGCGGCGAGGATATTAGGAACTAGTGATGTTGCGATTTTTGCAAGGCTGGAAGAATACATGAAGAAGATGGAGGATGAAGTAGTGGAAAAGAAAGGGAGGTTGGAGAGTGTAGGTTGGAAAGATTATTGAGCACTGTAGCATAGAGGCCTAAGTAGGTTGATAATAACAGAAGAAGGCGTTGGGATTTGCTTTAATTAGATACCTTGTTCATATAGCAAAAAATGGAGAAGGTCGTTGCTATCTATATTCTCATCGCCAATTTTTCGGAATCAAGTCAATTCCGCGAGTGGGGCAAAATCTTGGAAGCCACTTCCTTTGGGCAGCTGATGAAGTACCACAAGATGTCTTAAGATAGAGAATATCCAAGGACACGCCCCTCTCGTCAATACACATGTTCTGTAAGAACACTGCGTTTCACAGATCATCCAAATTACGAATCATTTTCGAAGGCAGTGGTAGGTAGTTGGGTACCTCCACGAGAGCAAAAACGTCCCATAGCTCGAAGAGGAGCTTGGTCCAGAGCAACGAGTGGTGTGTCGTCGGTCGGTGACTTCAAAGCTCTCAGAATTCCATTTTCAGCATTTGTTTCTGAGGTTGTCTCTCGCGGAGTCGTGTTTAGCATCGAAGTGGGTTCGAAACAATTATTTGCGTCTAGCACAAGAATATGATGAAGGTTTCAGAGCCTACAAGGTCAACCCGAGCGAAACTGATCTAAATTCGTTAGTATAGTGCTGGATGAAAGGGAATCCCAAAAAAGAACTCTGGATATCCCTCCTTGCTCGAGTCTCGACCAAATTCTTTCGCGTTACTGCCTCGGGGTCCGATCCTTCCTGGATACTTCTTCCGCATCTTTTCCGGGCGACTTCGCTGCACGGATCAGAAACCGCTGAGATCTTTTCAGTGGTCTGTTAAAAATCTGGTTGGGCTATTCAGAGGTGGTGACAGAGTTAAGAAGGATAGAGGTAGCTGATGCTGATGACTTTTGTCTGGCGTATGGGGGGGTTGAACATCAGTATGGGAGTTCAGCACTCATTGATATGCCATTATACATTGTCGATCATGGAATCAAGTTTGAGGGGTATTTTCCCTCGTGATTGATATATTGAAAGTTTATTAAGATGAAGGAAAAGTTACATCATTGACATGCCTGTGAAGACACAGTGCGCTTTGATCCCATTCCTGCTATTTAAGACAACTCTGAACGTTAGATTCAATGAAAATTAGTTCGTAGTTATCTTTCCGGTGTGGCCAGTCTCTAATCAACGTCAGTTAGCTTCAGCAGAGGACGGTCCGCCACCCCAAGAGTGCCGTCTAGGCAGTTTAATAAGAAGGGGAATATGAAAAATACGACGCACAGCGAGTGAGAACCCCTAAACTAAACTACTTTCTAAACTTTCAACATCTCCGGCCACCTTGTTGCTGCTCCGTTTCATTCCTTCGAGTTTCTCGATTTGCTGTTCGATCGACCGTAATTTTTCAAGTGTCTTCCTTTTGGCCTCTACGAGTGCTTGCTTAGCCTCGTCAACAGTATCGTATTGGACTGTAAGCGTCTTGTCTTCGACCGCCGCTGGCAACCCTTCGGTGGCAATCTGTCCACCAACACCTGAGAATAACTCAGGAAGAGCTGATAGAGAAGATTTGTTCGGAAGTTCTCCTCCGAATGGGAGGCTTTGCGTCCAACCAGGGGCAATGGCGCCACTCGACCCCCAAGACAGCTCATTAGGGATCTGGGCTAGATTCGAGCTCCCTGCTATATTTCCAATCGCTTGACTAGTGTCGATTCCCGGAAGTGAACACAACCAAGCATCCATCCCATTTGAATCTGGAAAAAAGCTTGCTATGTCATCATCGCGCCTTTCTGAAGTAGAGCTAAGTTGAAAATCAACATATGCTGGTATATGCGGAGTCTGAGTACGTTAGCAGGAAAATTCTTCCATGGCTGAAGAACTAGATAACGCACATAGCCCGATGCCCTTTCACTTGCCCCAGCAATGGGCGCCGACTTCACTTCTCCGGAGGGCTGCATGAGATCTCCTAGCACAATTGGATTCCAGGGGCCCACTCCAGCGGAGTCATAATGGGCTTGTGCGCTCATTCTCATTCTTGCTGCTCCATGATGCCCTCCGAAATCGTTACCTGCTTCCACTGTATCGTGAGTAGTTAGCGCAGCGTATATTCCACCAGATGACATCCCACCATTGGGCACCTGCCCTTTGACTAGCTCTGGGTGGGAGTTAATGATGTGAGAGAGACGCTTCTCTCGTCGTTTGAAAGAGTCGATGTATTTAGCACAAGTTGTGATAGGACATGGGAACTTCTCAACGGCTATTTGGTTGCCATGTATATCCTGCTCATGTGCTTCGGAGCAATGTCTCTTCAGTGCTGGTATATCCCGCAACGTCTTAAAACATGTTCCACACCTTTTCGCGTCTTTTATCTTGCTTCTAGAAACACTATCGTCGTCAGTATATGTATATGTCAAGATTATATGTCAAGATAAAGAAGTGAGAATCGCCACAGTTGTGGTAAAGAATGGGCACTCTGAGTATGCGCTACACTGTGACCCACTTTGTCTGTAAGATTACTGTATCTCAGAGACAAGCTTTTTCGGGTTGCTCTACGAAGAACATGTCGCTACCGTAGGCTCTGCCTTTGGGCACCACAACTTACTGAAAAACTACATACCGAGAATTCTGACCAAAAGTATCTATCGAAGCTTTTGTTGCAGCTGTGCGGGACGTACGGGATAGGTTGTCTCTGATGGAATCGTAGACCAAATATCCCTTGCCGTTAGCTGAAGGTATCGCGCCTAATGTATTTCTAGGCGGACCTGGAAATGCAAGCTGAGCTACCTCTAACGGATTGCACTTCTCGCGCTTGTTCTTGACCGTCGTATCCACTCCAACGCCAGCGTCTGGTAGAAGGTTCTCGTAGCTTGGGGTTGTGTCAAGGGGGTCGGGTTCGTTCCTAAAATATATTCAATTTAGCAATCAATCAAAAGTAAGCTAGATAACAATAAGCCAGCCAGAGACACGCCAGAACTGTATATCTTTGAGTTAGTGACTAGTATCGTAAGAAAGTTCCCTCAAATAACCCTAGAATTTCCTCTAGAAATGACGCATTGCAGATAAGTCGACCGCTTTCAGTTCCCCACTTTTTCCGTCCTCAATCCGCGTTTCACACAATTCCAGTCAAAGGCGGTGGTTGTTGTTACGAAGCCGATAGCCGTACGGAAATCCAAAGCATAAGATCACTAGAACTATTTACTCGCCGATTGAAAGACCTTGGTCGAAGACGGTGGTTGTTGTTACGAAGCCGATAGCCGTGCGGAAGTAGGTGTGTGTTGGTTGTACTCGTCGATTGAAAGACCTTGGACCTAGATAGAAATTAGAAAAAGAAAATAAATAAATAAACATTCCCACTTCATACTTCATAGAAGATCAAAGTTGTTCGGACAAACCCGACCGACACAACTCTCTGATCCAGGGAGCTTAGTACCCGTTAGTTGGTCTAGAGTCTCCAGAGCTTCATCAAACTCTCGAAGCTCTTCCAAACACTTTCCACGCTCGGCCTTCAACACTGAAAGCATATGATCGATGTTAGTATGGGTCAAACCTTGTTGCCCCCCGCTGCTACTGACTGTAGTTGTCGAGTCGCTTTCTGACGGAGAGTAATCAAAGATGCTCTCCTGATCGTCGCTGGATGCCGAACTCGTGCCATCTTCATATGGTTCGTGAAAACTCCTCATTCGATCGTTTAGGAGTTGAGGCTGGATCTTAAACTCCCCATGATGCGGATTGGTGTTGCAGCAGTAGTAGCAGGAACAGCAGTTAGTACAATTGCATTGAACAGGCAGCACAGCGTGCGCTCCGAAATTTCCTACGGCGTTATTGAACGGAACGAACTACTGGCATCGTTAGTGACATTGAGGTCCTGTTCTTCGAAGGCCGCTCACCCATTCTACCGTTTCACCTGCAGTCCAAACAAATGGTGTCCTAGAGACGCCAGTATTCTTAGTCTCAGGCTCAGAGGCTTTCTCCAGCAACTGTTTCATCAACTTTAGGTGCCCATTCTCTGCGCTGATCCATACTCGTGCAAACCAATCATCCTTATTCTCGACCCCAGCGCTAGTATTGGCAGCTTGGTGAGGATCCATCACAATGTGTAGTTCGTGAAGGGTAGAGAAGATGCCTGGGAGGGATTCGGACTTGTCGTTATGTGCGAAGCCAGGCATATCTCCCCACGTATGACTTAAAACTGTGTAAGGTGGAATATTGAATTCCGGTTCGTCTCTATCTGGAGTGTTGATCAAGCTGCTTTCACCCTCCGTGACTCCCACGAGTCCCGCCGCTAAATCTAGCATCCGCCTAGTCTTGGATGTAATTTGGCGTATTGAGGTGGGTATATCATCCCGGTGCAAGCCTCTATCTCTCGTGATTTGGGTGTGCCAGTGGTGCCGGATGAGGTCGTGCTCTCTTCTAGCAGAAGAATAATTCGTGCTGGCATTTACAGCAGGACCAAGGCATCTGTTGCAGCTAGACGCGAAAAAATGTCAGCATCAAAACGCGCAAAGCAAGTTGCAATAAAAACGCCAGTCATGCCAAAAAGTGTGAAAAGCTTAGTTCATACAGCTATCTAAGTCACTATCTCATTTGATAAAGGCCATATCTACATTTTGAAGACGGCGACATCATGCCAACATGTTTAATAAGCGTACAAACTTGCCACTGGAGATTTGTATTACATTCGTAAGAAAGTGAAAAACATGATCCCTAGCAGCGAGGCCGCAGACACTCCCATACTATCAAGGAAGAATCCCTCCGGTAGCTCCATATCATATTCCGCATCATTTACCTTTCGTAATTGTCTCACTTGGCAGTTTTGGCATGGCTGGCTGGCTGGCTGGCCTATCAAAAAGAAATGTTTTACTCACCGGTACAAAAGCAAGTTCTCGCTAGTGTTGATGTTGCTCTCCATATCTTCGTCGTTGCAAATGTGGTTGGTGGAGTATATCGTGAAATAACCGAGGTGAAGCGTAAAGCGTTTGATAGTGGGTATAAATTTCAGGAAGAATTCGATGCTACAAACTAGAATTGCGAGGAAATTCCTCGCCTTATAACTAACCCGAGTAATGGTTCGCAAAAGCGAACGATAAGCAGAGCCTCAAAGGGCTCAAGAGGCATCTGTAGGGCGATTACAGGGCACTAGTGGGGCACTAGCGGGGCATTCTTACCCTCCCCTGGACCAAATATGATTGGACCTGAGTAGCTACTAAGACTTGCGAGTGCCTCCTCGACCTATTATTTTGGCTTGTCTAAGTTGGATTAATTCCTTTTTCACAACACCAAATCAGGAAATTTAATATCCTGTACGCCATAGCAATCGTTCCCTGCAGGGCCACCGACTGATCTCTGCTCCAGAGAGGGGGCATGAGTAGTCTTATAGCCCCCACAACAACTACGCCCCGCGCCAAGCCACCCACAGCCTTATCTACTTCACCGTCTAGAGTTCTCCCTTCCACTGACAATCGTTCAGAAGCTCCATGAAAGGACTTCTGGAATACATCCTTAGAATTCTCAGAACTAATAGGTCTAGAAGAACTGGACATCTGCCGCACGAAGAGCAGGAGTGTCGAGAACGAAAGGAAAGAAAGCAAGACAATGTGATCATGTGGAAGACTGTTCCATATATCTGAATTTGGTGGAGGCGGCTGCGACGATCAAAGCCTAGCTAGGGTCGGGTGAAGAGGAGAAATGCTCCTGGTTCCCGTAGATCAAAAAGTGGTTCTTCAAACGTCCTTCGCATACAAGAAGGCTGGGTAGAGCACAGAATGACGGGGGCGTGGGATGATAGTCAACTACGTAAACTATAAAAGTGGTATACAAACCTGCGGTGTTACATCGGGGTGCGTAGCGCATATTACCCGTTGCGAACCACAGGATATCGTGGAACACTCTTCCAAATATCACACCAGTCAATTGTAAACCGGCTCCAGCATTTGTTGGCAAAATATCAGCATTTTGAGCCGGGAAACGGCGAGACGGATTAACCTTTAGCCGACATAGTAATACGCTGATTTGATTTCTGAGCTCACAGGAAGGGAAGGGGAATGGAAAAGCAAGAGGACAGATTAATATATATATGTGAAGTATTGGAACACAGATATGGGATATTGAGGCGTGTAAATTTGTGTTGTCGAGAATGTGATGTTAGAGTCGCGGTCCTAGTCTCATCGATCTAGGCCAGGGGATTGGTTAGGGACGCCAAGATGTTGTTATCCTAAATTTTTCGTAAGTCATATATTTCTATAGGTCATGTCTTTATTCAAGTCGTATCGTTCTATGTCGTATCCTTCCATAACTCATGGGTAAGAAAGGATTATATACACTTTGTTCAGAGTATCCAACAATGCCCGAACTCCAAACAAAGAAGAAGAGTGATCAGCACCCTCATTGTCCTTTGTTCGCACAACGAGACACCGCTACTCTCAAAGAAGAATATGAACAAGCATCTACATCCAACTCACAGCATCTCTGCGTCTCCCAATCCAAGACCTGACCGCCCTCCCCTTTCTCCTCCTCAACCCATCCGAAGCCAACTCCGAACTTTCCAACCTAATCCCATGTTCCTCTCCCACCAGCTTCACACTCGTCACCTTCGATCTACGACGAGCTACTGGCTGGTCAAAAGGCAAAGACCTTCTAATCTTCCCAAGCAATGCTTGAAAGCGACCAGGCTGTGGAGCCGAGCTCCTAAGACCTGCAGTATGTAGATCAACTCTGCGAACGTCCCGATCTAAAGTGAAGTGATCATGATCGCAAGACGAATCAGTAATAGTTTCTGCATCCAGCCTGTCATTATGGCTGTCGGGAGAGAGGTTGGTATTTAACTGTGGCATGGCAGGCTCAGTTGAGTGGATTGAGTTGGTAGGTCTCGAGTATACGGATCTTGAGGATGCGGGGTATAGAGACAAAGTAAACTGCTTCCTTCGGAGAGCTGCGGATACGTGAGATTCATGTAAAGTCTCGAAGCTCTTTCTCGGCTCGTCCTGCGGCGGCTGGGGCGGGGAAAGAGTGACATAAATCTTTCGTAGCTCCTCCATTGGCAATTCAGACTCACACACTGGTGCATGTCTCTTGCGTTGGTGGCCGTTCACAAACGGCTTCTTCATCTTTTGGATGTTTGAAGGAGACGAAACGCTGCGAGAATTAGAGACGTTACTGGTTCTCTTTTTGATGCTCTTTCTACTTTGATTGCTCAGGCGCTTCGAAGATTTGGGTGGGATAGGTGGCAACTTTCGGGCTGCGTAGTATGCGGTTAAAACACCATGGTCTATTGAAGACCGCAGTGCTGCAGGGTCTGCTAGAGATTCACCAGTCAAAACACTCATAGACATTGGAGGCTCTTCGCGTGATAATTCCAGCGTATTGCGAGCACTGGAGGCAAACATGGACGAATTCATTTGATCCAACATCTTTGTATACGGACGTGGGATGGTGTTCGTAAATTGGTAGAGTTGGGCAAATTGGATCACGGAATCTTTGATTATTACGATCCCTGAGGGTAAGTCTGGCGAAATTATGCGTCTTTCCCAACACTGTTCAATGACAATTGCCAAAGTATACAAAGAACATGAATGCTTGCCGTTCCCATGTCTAGACAATGAAATTCAGGGCTTAAGCCTCTAGGCGACTAACCATAAGAATTTTCAGACCGTCTGTTCACCGACTGTTCCAAAGTGTCGTGATTCTTCACAAAGACTTCATACCACCCCTCAGTTTTGACGCATGAGAATGGCCGTCTCAAAAATACTGCATCAAACCATGCCCCTCATTTCGTTATCAGCCTCAGCCTCCAAGGAGAGATGATGGTTCGGGGAAACACCAATGATTGCAGTCTTGACATGTTTGAATGCGTATCACAAGACCTTGCTTGTTTGCTTGATAACCCGAAATTTTTCCAATTCAGTACGAGAAAGTTGAGATTTTCAGAGCTGTAGGCTCGCATGGTCAAGTATATGCTCCAGATTGTCGAACGTTGCCCGAGTTGGAGCTAATATTTCGTGCGGTACTCTTAGGCTCGGCACATGATTTAGTGACGACTGCGACGTTCCATGGTCCAATCATTATCCAATGACTGGTGGTCGTGAACCGATCTTCCGAGGAAGTAAGAGTTGTGAAGATGGGATAGGTGTTAGATGGGCATCTTGTGGTATTGCTCCTTTAGATGCTGTGGGTTGTTGCTCTGGGTACTGCACAGATTCCCAGCCGCTTCATTTCCCCCAGGATAATCGTTGGGCTGAAACAAAACAGCCAGCTTCGAAGTCATCCGCACTGTGACTTGGCTTTTGGATGCAGAAGAGTCCCCACTTGCATGCCCGCGAGGCGAGCAGTACGTGGTCCATGTAGACGGAGGGATACCGTCGTCATCTGGCGCACGCCTATCTCCGAACGGGAATTCGGGGTAATCGTGCTCAAACTAATTCCATCTCCCCCTTCTCGACGTGTTCTTTAACGTCCGACCACCTGGCTATCACAACCTCCCCCCTTCTCACTTCAATCTCACCATCACCATCTCTTCCTCTCCCCATAACAAATATGCTGCCCTGATCTCCAGTAAAGCCGTTTCTGGGCCCTAGACATCTCGCGAATACACCTGTATCTTCGTCTGGTCCCGTAATCATGGATATGTTCCCAGATGTATCATTTAGATTTTGTAAGTTTGCGGGAAAGCTGCCCAGGAAACTGGACAGGTAATGGGTGTGTAGCAATTCTTGATGTCGGGTAGCGTATGCGATTTCAGTGTCTGATAATCTCGACCGAAGCTCCTCATTACTGAGATAATGTAAAGTATGCGCATCGATCTGTGAATTTTGGTCAGCAAGACCAGGGAGAAGGTGCTTCAGCATGACGCACTTTTGCAATCCTGGCTCTGACTAGACCTCGAATGAGATACTTCCACCTCTCCAATTCTGTTTGCAGGCATATAAGACCAAAATTTGTCTTGGGGTCCATGTCTCCAGTCAGTTCTTCAACTTTTTCGATTTGTCTTTTTATCCTTTCCGTGGTACGTTCGATGAGGTTGTTGGCCGGCCATCTACACATCGCTGAGTCAGTTCCACGTCAATATCGAGCGAATTGGGATGCCGCAGCTTGAGTTCAAGAGCTACATAGGGAGCAGCAACCTACGGGAGAATTTCTGGGGCACCTCGCTCGTTGATCCAAGCTCTTGTCAGAGCTTGCAAGTCCGCTTCTGGTGTGTTCGCATTGGGTCCTCTGGTCGCATCCTCGAAAGGATCAGCGAGGAATTCATCGATGTCCATCTTGGCAACTATTCAGTTCACTCTCCGGCATTTGGTATATTTTTCATCAATATGCGCAGTCGTCGATCAATAACTTCTAGTATTGTTTGGTAGCATTAAGGTTCTGCGGGGTGCGACGCGGGGACGCGGCTATGGACGCGCCGCATTTCACTTTTTAGACTTGCCCTCTGAGGCACTAATATCATGCCTAACGGCCTTACAATTTCACTGCGTCTAGGCGTCTACTGCCTGAAAAATAGCATTGTCTCACAACCTTACGGCCTAAGTATATTCACCACTGACCACTTCGCTTGACTTCGCTTGCCTCACCTCAAGCAAAACGTCGAAGGTCAAAAGAAAAGACCAAAACAATTGATTATTACATGAAGAGGATTTAAAAAAAGTGCAAAAAAATTGGTAGCTTCTCTTTGATTGAGCGTGTCATCCTTAGTGCAGGGGCCATGCTAATCTTCTCTGTATCGTTTCAAATTGACCTGGTGTAATTGTTAGCATGCATGTCCACTGAGCCAGTAGCGAGGTGTCAAACTTACCAAATGCCCGAAGGCGAAGGAAAGAGGTTCTTTGGAACCTATATACCATAACCATGCTTACAAGATCCTCTCCGGTATGAAACAAATAGCCAACACAATTGCGCTTCCTGTTGTTGCTCCCAGACATTGGACTTTCCCGATATTCTGACTATTTCGACAAATCTATATAGTCTGCATAGAAAAGTGTCAGTCGCCAAACCTGTTTAATTCTTGATATGCAAACTAACTGTTCTGTAGGTTCAACTCTCTTACCCCGACTGGCAGCGGCGGCGACAAATAACCATACCACGATCAATCCCTCCGAATAATCGTATTTATGATCCTGCGGGGGGACGGTCCTGTCCATTTGGCGTGGTAAAGCCTCCCGATGTCTTGTATCCATCCGCCGAAACAACTGGCCAGCCTGTTTGTCTTCGACATTTCATCAATCCGCCATGTAGCGTCTGCTCCATGTCGCCAGGTACTGCCCATTCGCCGAGTTGATCAAGCCTGCCATTTCGAGTGGTTATACCAACATCGTAACAGGCGAAGCGCACATAAAATGATGCCATGGTCGGCTCTCTCCCTCTCTAAGTAGGACCAGGCTTACTGGAGCATTTATATCATATCTGGTATGGGCCAACAAGCCACATTCTAAGCTAGAATCTCGAAAAGGTGACAGAGGTCTTACATTATATTACATCCATCATTGCCAGTGCCCGTCAGGTTTGCAGAGCGCATCCATGCCAAACCCCGTACCGTTGCATGTTGGTTCAATCGGCGGCTATGCGTGTCTGTTGGAACAGTGTTCCCGGCCAGCTATTAGATCAGCTGCCAATTCCACTGTCCCGGTAACTCATAGCATGCATATATTTCAATGTGATTTCGTTCTTGCTACTTTCGAGTTGAAGAAAGATAATTCTGAGATTATTGCGCGGGGTTATTTGTGCGGAAAGGATTTATGTGGGGTAATTTTACAGGGCAACATCGAGTTGGGCTTCGCTCAGCACAAGCCAAGGGGCCAAATCATCTCAAGTGAGGTGATGGTTTGTATTCTACGTACGATTTAAATCGACAAATCATTATTTTAGAATCATTTGGGTGTGATTTTCCATTCTCTAGGTCCCTTTTGTGCCAGGCAAAATTATCCACGGGACGCAAAATTGCGTGTAGCGAGCGAGACTGTTTCTAGATGCCATCCCCGCAACTCCTTCATTCGGACTACTTCAGAGGCCGTAATTGAGGTATATACATTACATCGAACCATGCACATTTACCGTTCTTAGGGGAGCCTCTACATAATCACAGACCGCATATGTGTCTTCCACGTACCACACTGGATCGCGCAGCCTCTATAACAGAGATTAAGACCCAAGAGAAGCGGAAACCGTCAATATTTAGACCTAGCGGAACACTGTAACAGAGATTCTCAGGCCTAGGAATCGAAAGTTGAGCGACAAGATGCAATTTTGAGTCCATAGGTAAGGGTTCCCTGGAGAGACTGGGCATGAAATTAGGGTTCCATATGCTCGAAGGTATACATAGTTGATTTCCTGGCCACGAGTGAGAGAAATCCTTTCGGCTACACATACATGACTGTTGGCTTTGTTGCAAAGGCACGTTCGGTCTTGGTCGGCTCCATGCTCTTTGTAAGGACATTCAGCGTTTCGTGAACCATTCTTAATTCTTCGTAGTGAGCGGGTGGTGGTCAAAGTCGTCTATGAAGAGTATGTAATGTCGTGTGCCCACCCTGTGATGTATTTCGTCCATCAGTTTGGATACTATGGAATGTGCCTTGTTGACTATTTTCCCTTGCCATTGTGGGTAGAAATCTAACTTCAACTCGCGGGTCCTGTATCGATGCATGATTTCCAAAAAGTGATATCCGGAGGCCTCTTTAGGGAATGCTCGAGGCAGTTGAAATAATAGGTGAACCAGTTACACGGCGTTCGTTCGAGTTGATCCCAACTGCCCAAGCCATCTGTGGGTTGACAATGCCTTCATAGCTCTTCTTTAAAGCAAGCGGTATCAGTGTTTGACCTTTTCAAATTTTCGTCTACCTCATCTCTGTGATCCAGGAGCTGCACGATAGATCTGTGGTCGTTCATAGCGGCCCACGATAGTGGTGTTCGACCCAAAATGTCTTTAGAATCAGTATCGATAGATACCTTAAGCAGCCACCTGCAGATACTTACGTTCCCAATCTCGGCGGCGTATGACAGTGGCGTCCGACCACGGACATCCTTAGCGTTGACATGAACACCTTTAGTCTTTAGAAGCAGCGTGACGATGTCTATGTGTCCATTTCCGGCTGCGTAAGACAATGATGTTCGTCCATCATCGTCGCTCGCATTGGGGTCCACGCCGCTTTCTAGCAGTATTCTGATGACAGCTAAATGTCCGTTTCGTGTCGCTAGGCACAAAGGTGTCGAACCGAAAGAATTTCTAGATTCCGGCTCTGCGCCATGTACTAGTAGGAGCTTGACAACTTCATCGTGGCCATTCCACGCTGCCCACAACATTGGCGTTGAATTAAATTCACTATCTCTTGACTCTAGCTCGGCACCATTCTCTATAAGCAGCTTAACAATAGCTACGTGCCCGCTCGCGGCTGCTATCACAATTGGTCTTGGAGAGTTCTTCGATTCCCAAGAGTTGACATCTACTTTTGCTGTTGCAAGCAGAAACTCCACGACGGCGGCTTGACCCATCTCTGCCGCCAAGAAGAGTGGCGTACAACCATAAGGATCTCTCAAATGTATTTCATATCCATCTTTGGCTAAGGTCTGAAATATTACTTCCAACCCAAAGTATGCTGCTAGGTCAAGTCCCCCTATGTATGTTGGAAACTCTGGAGGGATATTGTAGAAGTGAGCTAGGTGCCTTCGCTGAGCTAGTAATGGTTGGCTTGACGCTTCGATAAGGTTGTAATTTTTGAGGAAATTGACTATCATCTGAATTAATGTTGAATCTTGGTGTAATTGTAACACCGCCCGAGCATGATGTCCCCAGTTTCTTGCGGCATAGTCGTAGAACGGATTTGACTGTAATCGTTCCTCATAATCGACAATCGTTTGACAACCCCCGCTTGTAAAAGAGTCAAATGAGAGATAGGTGACGCAAATTGTTGTGATATCACTTTCAATATTCGGAAACCACTTATTTTGATGGCGCTCAAAGTATTCTTGCGTCGTATGATGGGCTAAGCGGATGATGTTGCTTTCTTCGTCAACTGTGACCAATCCAGCACACACTGTAACCATATCTGCAATATCTGGCAGCCTCTTCACATTCAACTCGGATTCACCAGTCTTGACTGCAAGCGCATGTTGAATTTCTGCTATGCCCAGAGGTCGCGTAGCGAATATGATCCATGATAGAATCTGATTGGCAAGTTTTTCTCCATCAGGATCGCTTTTGATTCGCTCCATAATATCCTCATATACCTGATCATATGCACTAGATCCTGTTGGTAGTCTTTCTAGCGCTTCTTGAAGATCATACTCTGTCGTTTTCCCCATCAATGAATTAAGATGAAGCTGGGCCAGCAAGAACCTAACCAGAATCTGAGTCAGCGTAGATTCACATGTTTTTTAAAAGAATACATACATGCCCTTCACAGCAGCACCAATTTTGTTCTTAATCTCGTCTTGTAGTTCTTGATTATTCTTGAGGAATCCTCGTCGTGGAGACATATGATCGTCGAGATATGTCCGTACGTCTTGCTCCTTAGCATAAATTTCCATTTCCAGACTCCCCTTGAAGTCCTTTGTTACTTCTGTGATAGGCCTCGAAGTTGTGAAAATATTCACTTTATATACCCCTTGAAGATTAAAGATCTTGGAGAGAAACTTCTCCCGGCAGCTGTCATCTGGGGTACACTCATCAAGTGCATCAACAACAATGAAGATCCTTGAATACATAGCAGCCACGGACTGAAGAGCTTCGGATATATCGTCGAAGGATGGCCGTGTCTGCTTGTTCATGTGTTCGTTGTACTTTTCGTAGAGAGATTTCACGCTCTTTGGCAAAGATGACCATCCCCGAGCCAGTTGCTTCAGTAAGTTCGCGAGGAGATCACTGGCCTTCTGCTCATCTTTCCGCCGGAATTCGCAATATATGTAAGCAATACCAATACCCTCAACCTTCCCGAAGCGAGCAGTGAGCTCTTCAATCACGATCGACGTGAGGATCGTCTTCCCTGCTCCGGGAATGCCGGGACAGAATAGTGTCTTCTTTTCAGTCTCCACCCATGTATTAAACTCTGGCGAGTCTAAAAACCATTGACCGGTTCCGGCTTGTCGTCGAGCAATAACGTCACTCTGCCGGACGGCGTAGTCGACCTCGGTGAGCCAGTCGAGGACCTTCCCTTGCTTTTCGGAAGCTTCTCGGTTGTCCATACGGGTGCGAATGTCATCTAGAGCATGGTTCTGAGCACGATGTATTTGCATCTGCAGTTTTTTACCTTCCTGGACTCCACGATAGATGCTTGCTGTGAGCCCAGCAGAGTCGATCACAAACAGTTGGTTTAGGGCTCCGCATTGCCGGTGGAGGCTCTGGACTGCCTCCCTTGTCTTTGTAACCTGAAAGGCTCCTTTTATTCGTTTCCATCCCGCTCGATGGCCTTGAAGCTGAATATTCAAGTCGTTAAGAAGGGATTCCAGCCCGACTTGACAGGCAGATACCATTTCATGGGTGTCTGTTTCAAATCCACCTCCACGGTGCGAAAGCAGTGTGGAGTGCTGGCCGCGAAATGCGTCCACGAAGTCGTGATTATTGAGGGTTATATTCATACTCGTTTCAGATAAGACTGTCTTTAGGGTTTGAAGCTCTGCGATGAAGTTCTTGACGTCGTCGGGCCCGTCTTTCCAGTCTAGCCCAAATTTTATGCTTATCTGGATGATCTGGGCCGCGACGCCAACAACGCCAATGATTCCGAACGGATCAGCCATTTGGCAGTCTAGGTCGAGAAAGGTTCACAGCATTCGGTAGAAGAAGGAAGGTATTGAAAGAAGAGGAAAACTTGGTTGAAAGATTAATATCGAGTAGAGCCTCGCGATGCCCAGCCTGTCGCCAGGTGGTGGTGGCGCAGGGAAGAGATTATTAGAATATTCTATAGAAATATAAAAGTTAAAAAAGATCTTTAGATAAAAGCTCAACTATTTTATATGATATAGAAATATCTAGTAATATAGTTGAATTCTTAAATCCAAAATTTTCATTTTATATATAATAAATAAAATAGGTAAATAAATAAATATAAAAATTTGATAATATGTAAAATAGCCGCAAGTGGAAGAACGCTGAATATAAGGACCGTTCCGCCGTGTGTGTGGCAGTCGCTGAGGCTGCATATACCATAAATGTATCAGTGAGATACGTTTGGATTGGAATGAAGACCCCCATTGAGGCAAAATCGAATAGTGCAGTGCCAGTAATAGGTACCATGCAATGGACACGATAGTAGGCCGAAGATCCGGCCAGAAGGGAATTAGCATGAGAACAAGGAAGAATATGCATTGCAGGAAGTCTTATTTCAGATTCAAATATTCGACTGTTTGCGGCTGTTATTCGCATTACTATGGCATCGGATACTTGGATACAAGAATGGGGGCAAGGAAAGTCAAGTCCACCGCCGATGTATACTGGTCCGTAAGACCCGCCCTACACTGAAGCCATAGATTTCCTGGAAGACAGGTGTGATAGTCGCAAGGAGCAGGTACAACACGCTGGAGAGTAAACACACTTATAGTGAAAGTACGAAAACATTTGGCGATAGGAATCACACTCTCAAGGGTTGAAGACAGCCACTTCGAGGGACACTCTCACGGCTTGGCTCACCATGTAAGTCATAGAATGACCACACGTCTGGTCGATCGAGCTCCAGGCATAAGTCTCTGGCTTTTACTTGGATGATGACCAGCGCGTATATCTTGGTCTTTAAGAATTCAGTGCCGATTGTTGTCGCCATTCCTGCATAAAAGGTAGCTTAGAAAATCCATCGCCAACTCGCTCATTTAGCTACGAAACGACTGCAGATATGAGCAATGATAGGATAAGCTAGTATAACTAGATCGAATGCTGCGAATGACGCTCCACGCTTTTCGCGTCGAAATAAATCAAGTATCGTATCCGTGTCTGCATGACTAACATACAAATACCTAACATGTAGATATTTGAAGCTATCCAGGCATGGGGGAAGCCGAGGAATGGGGTCGATTTTTTTGGATGACTTAGCCATGGTGTTCCACGCTGTGAATTCCAATATCACGTCCGTACCCGAGGCATGATCTCGTCGACTTACCAAGACGCAGTGACACAGGCTGTCATAATCCAAACCTGCCGCACCTTTGAGATCACATCCTTGCCGCGAGTAACGTACGGAGATGGGACAAACGTGGCCGTGAGACGAACAAGTTTGCACCTGTATCGTGCTGAAATACATGTAGCACACGAGAAATGCCTACTTTGACCACGACTTCCCAAAACCAACCTTCATTAACATGATCCTAGACAGCTGCCTCGGAAGCCTAGAAGGTCCCGATATTTAGCAATGGTAGTTGTGTGCTTCACATGTAACGGGACGGTGGCTTTTCTGCATAGAGATGGATAATCATGCTACTCTCAAACACTTGGGGCCTTGCAAATTGCATGGTTGTTGCCACCAGAGAGCCTTGCTGTGAATATCCATGGAGCTGTAAATGACGAATGAATGAGAGAGTAGACAAACTTTTGGTGATATTATGAGACAGCGATGTCCCAATCTGATCAGGATACAGTACGACAAACACACCGAACAGGTAGGTGAATGCCACGTCTTGTAGAAGTAGCCATGGATATTTTGCAGCTTCCATATTCGCATGGACTGCGCCTCCCGTAGCGGAGAGCAAGAACGGCCATGTAAAACAATTATACCATTCATCGCACGGCAGGATGGTAAGAAGACACAGGAATGCGGGCCTGTATTCTGAATCTGTGCTCGAAGTTTGGTTTGGAGAACTGTGCGAACTGTGCAAACGATTGGGTTGAGGTTTACAAGAGATGATTGTGGCTTATTTCGCGCACGTGAGTTGTCGCGTCGTGCCGGATGTCAGCCGGCCCGAAATGAGACCTCCAAAGCCCCCCAAAACCTCAATAAGCCTTCATCCAACAAGCAACAACAAAATTCTATTGCCACTTGGTTAGGCTTACAGGTAGGCGGTGTCATTTACTGATATTCTATGAACTTCTACATATATTCACTACCCGTGGTCTCTGAAATGTAAACAACTACAAAGTTCTTCAGCCTCAGAGACGATCTGCTCACCATAGGCCATTCATTTACTTACTCCCGTACTCACTTTGCGACCGCATATAACCTCCACTTGCACTCCTTCCTTGCGTGTATCAGCGATTTAGTCAAATTTCAGCATAGCCAAAATGTCTGATTTGGATGTGAAGAGCGCGGTGCAGGTAGAGGACCATGATAACTCCGATAGCGCCAGCGACGATGGAGTTCTGGTTTATACCCCACCTGAAAATGAACTCGACGACGATATCCAAGCTTTACTTGACAAGGCTGCCAACCTCGATCTTCATGATAAGGATCGGACCCAAGCGATTGAGGACCAGAGGCTTGCGGATGAAGTATCTGAGAAGCTGAACGAGGAACTCGCGGGGCAGTCTGTGCTGAAGACTGGTAAGCGGGGCGGACAATCGAAGAAGGCCCAGAAGGATGTCGAGCATCAAGTGGAGCAGCAAAGTGAACCACAGGTCGAGCAGCAAATCGAACAAAAAATTGAGCAGCAAGACACAGACACGATCTCGCCTGCCTCTGCACAAGATGGTGAAGGGAACAGGCCCGCAGCTACCCCGAAGAACAAAAAGAAAGGCGGACGATCAGGGAAAAAGCACAAGAAGAAGTCCAAGTTGGCTGCCCAGCAACAAGTTGAAGATGTTGCCGCATCTGCATCTGGAGCGAAAGAGGTCATAAAAGCTACAACTTCCACCTCTGGGTCACCGGAATCAAAGACCAAAACACAAAGTCCAAAGTCTCGGAAAGGCAAGGAAATTGAACGATCCCCGAAAAAGACGGCTCCTTCTGTACCTACACCTGCATCTACCAACAAAAGCAAAGAAGCTCCCGCGGTCAATATCCCCGAACCAAAGCAAGGCAAGAAGACAAGGAAGAAGACTGTAGTTGGGGACTGGGAAGACTACTTTGGAAATGAAACCAATCTTGCAAATTGGCAAAGACTTTGCACTGATGTGGGGATTGAAGAGCTCCCTACCAGCATTACCCAATGTCGCAAGGTAAGTTCATTTTCAATCATGTGCATCCAGATGTAAGTTCAAATGAGGCGTACTAACATGACAAACAGGCTTTGGGCAAAGTTTGGGTCAATATTTACGATTTTCTGGATGCAAAAGCTGCTGGAAAACCAATCATGAAGTACAAATCCGAACGACAACTAGCGGCCTATACCTTGAATTCTGGGAAGATATATCCAAAGAAGCATGCAAAGGAGGGAGGTCCGGCCAAGGTTTTATTGGCGCATATTCTCAGGCATTAGTGCATGGGGGTTTTCTTTGATGGGCATATAAGAGGCGTTACTACACTTTACTTTGGTTCGCGAAGATGTGGGAAGAACCTGAACATATCAAATTGGACATGGATAGACGCTTTGGCTTGGACTTGCGGTGGGCGTAGGATACGTTTGCTTTCGGTTTTCTGTTTGTTGATTTCACCTCAGCCCTACGGTGTGGGCGGATGGCTGCATGAACTGCACGAACTTCTGAACTGGATAGGATATATCAACTCTTCGTTTGCATGTTGGCTTTCTTTAGCATAGCTCTTTTTCAGAATGAGAATCTTCACCCCGTTTTCCTTTACTTTAAAAACTTCTCCATCTTTCTCTTCCCTCTCTGATCTTTGTCATTCCACCACCACCACCACCACCACCACCTCCATCATCATCATCTCCATCCTCCCCTGCAACTTTGCATTCATCCATACAGTATTTTCTAATCCTTAAAAATCACCGCCATGCCACCGAAAAGAAAGGGCAAGGAGAAGGCGAAGAAGCGCAAGAGGCAGAATAGCAAGAGGCAGAATAGGAAGAGGAAGGAAAAGAAGGAGGAGAAAGGAAAGGAGCAATCTCAGGTCGCCGGCCCTGCTCCCCACGATTCTCCTGGTCCCAGCACCTCCTATGATACTGGAGTCATAGCCGCACTTACCAGCAACCTCAGCATGAACCAAACCTCATCCTCGTAATTGCTCCACCCCCTCCACTTCCCTTGACCTCACTTACTCATGCCTTACCCATATCTTACCTTCATCGTATCTTTATCTCTCTAATTATTTCAAATTAGGCCCCTCAAAGTAGTCACCGGCTTAGCCCAAGCTTTCGAAAACGAGACACCACTTTCCACATCCAAATGTGACGGCGGAACTCACCAAATGGAGGAAGAAGAAGCGGCTGTATTTACCACTGAGCAAAATCGAGAAGATGGAACCACTTAAAGCTCTTTTGAGAGAGATCAGATGGGAGTTTGCAAGTCAAGATGGAGGGAGAGGGACAAGATAGTGTGGGATAAGAACTGGAGGAGTTATGAGGTGATGGTTTAATGACCATCATCTAAGGGATAACGGACGCAGGAGGAGGTGGTATTGGAAGCTGGGAGAAATACATGGTAAAGGGGTAATAGTTGGGTTTAGGTTCACGATTGTTTGTTTCATTTTGGTATCTGTTAGAAACGGCCAGTCTCACGAGAAGCCCCCTCTCAGTTTCCTACCGTCTAGTGAATGGCAGTCTATAGACACACAGCGCACATATTCTTCTCTGCATCCGCATATCCCATTCATCTATCCTCAGGAAAAGACCTCCATGATATTCTTTCATCTCAACCCAAACCAAAATCCGCAGCTCAACACCACACAGAAGTGACAGAACGCAGACGTCTAACACAGTTGGGTTCGAATCACTAAACCATCGATCAACCAGATCACTTCGGATACGGATGTGCTTGTTTTAGAATGATTGATTCTTTCTATCTAATGGAGAAGAGTGACCTCGACATAGGCCCATAACCTCTCTCTCCTATACTGATTGTTCTAACTAGGTGTGATCGTACGGCTATGCCACACAAGTGATTCTCTCTATAGTCATATCCACTCGCATCAGATACGACCAATTCCAAGCCAGGTCAATGGCTACACTGTCAATACTAATGGAAAAGAACATGTAAAAGATGTCCCATCTCCTCTCCCTTACTCTTCCTCTTAGACAACTTCTTCTTCGTCACCAAGCTCGACGTTTTCTTCAACGATCAAGTGCTTACATCTCTGTCTTCTATGGAAGGATGGAGTAGGATTGCTTGTTCGCCATTCTCGCATCGTTGTGCCTCAAACCCAGATGTATTTGAGATTGAACTTGGAGAATGAAGCGGATCAGTGGTGGCAGGGCGTGGTGGCACGAACAGCAGAGAAGAGAAGGAAAGGGGCATGGAAGAAACGAAACTTTCCATGCAGGCGGAAAGTAGGGAAGAATTGAATTTGCCAGATGATCTACACAGAGACATGATCGAGAAAGCGATAAAGAGAGGGGTAAGAACCACTTCATCCTCAACCCCTCCAAATGCAAGCACGTCGTATCTCCACCTTCCTATCATCAAACTCGCCGCCCGAAGATAATCCAGATCTCCCTCATAACTGCATATATGACTCCGCCGGCGCGCATACCCCACCGTGATTGACTCGCCCACCTTCCTTTGTTGCATCCGAACCTATGTATGTCTTATCTGGCATCTTCTGTTCATGCCAGTTTCCCATCTCCAGGTTGATCTTCGTGCAGACCCTGAGCCCCTCTCCCATCTTATCCACATCCCGTCGCTCTCACTTCGTCTACCTATCCCGTGAAGTGCTATGAGCAGTTTCCCCACCTGAGTTGTGGCGAGACAGCGACGTGTTGGCACCCATAGGAATACTTCCAACCTCAGTACCGCATGCAGTACTTGCCTACCCACCGATCTACCTATATCCACCAGGCCGCGCCGTCTTTATCAAGTCGGAAGCAAGAGCATGACTCAATGCCGTCAATATTTCCACGCATTACGCCTTATTGACAGACTAGACACGTGTATCATGTACCCAAGCCCAATGGCCTAGGACCCTTTGCTGCGAAATTATATCATCCCCCAATCAATGAAATCCAACCCCTCTCGGTACCCCTCTCTTGCGCTTCCTCTAATTTAGCACGAAGCAAACGAGAGTCAGAAGGGAAAAAAAGTCTTAACATCAACTCTTACACCAACTCTTATCTAATGCGGGGTATCATGCACAGCACTACTCAGCACAGCACAGCACAGCACTCTCAGTCCGGTGCATAGACGTGCGTCGTTCCTCTGCATTACGATAACCACTCTGCATCCGCCTATCTGCATCGCACAAAAGACAATCACATCATGATCAACACACACCCCTCCAAGGAGAAAGAAAATAAAAATTATATTTCCCAAAGCGCGACGACGCGAAAACCCAAAACCAAAAAAAATAAAGAAAATTCGAAATCAACATCAACGTAAACAATCATCACCCCCTCAACCAGACGCGACATCAAAACTATCGAAAAATGAAGCCTCCTGATGCTATCTTACCCCATCACGTCGCTCGTCCAACGGCCGCGTCGGATAGATGATATGATACGATACGACCCAAGAAAATGAAAGTACGGAGTAATAAGATCACCTACTGATCAGCCTTCTCAGCATTCCCCGTGCAATCCCTCCCTCGACCTCTATACCCTAACCCTACCCGCCCACCGCATCCCTTTCTCCTACTTTACCGGCTCGCCGCCACGAAGATCCTGAAAATACGAATATCTGGCTTTATTGACAAATCTCCATAACGGGTAGAGAATCAAACAAACCCCCGCTCTCCATCGTTTCCTCAGCGACGAGCACGACAGTGACCTGATAGCTCAAAAAAGGGGGCTAGTTGGCGATGAGATAGCCGTACTCGTAGGCGTAGGCGTCTGTACCTGTCCCGCGCCTGTCTCACAACAGTTGAGTAGTTGAGACCACCGTTTTAACCCCATTCCCGAACTAACGAGAAGTATCCCAACGAGGGCAATGTGTCCTCGTGAATATAGTTGTGCATTACGCACCAACAACACAAACTCCACAAGAATAACGCGCTCTTTATGAATAACTTTCACAAGAGTACAAAAATCATAATCCAGGAGCGGAGATTGGACATCTCAACGAAACGGATCAGCTATTATATATCCGCCCGGTTTCCCCAGAGATATATGTGATGTGCGAGGGTAAGCACGAGCCCTGCCAAAGCGTTGGGTGATAAGCTCAGGCTCAAGCGAGAGGAGACCCGGAATATATAGGAGATGTGCAATGCATAAGTTCCAGAAAGAAGAAAAAGACTGACCTTTGATGATGGGCTAAGAAGCAACTACTGCACAGTTACAGCATCAAGATTCAAAAATCATGAGAAAATCATGAGATGATCATCTGAAAAGAAAGTTTCATCAACATGAAATACACACTGTCCTCCCCTTGTCTCGTTTCGTTTCATACTCGTCGCCCCCCTTTCGTCATCATACTTACAGCTTCGTGAAAAGATGCAGAAAAAAGAAAAAGAGAAAAAAATTATATTGAATAATCGACCGAACCATTTGTCAATATCCCCATAGAACAAGGTCAAGGTCCCAGGTCGTTCATAGAGTAGTTCGTAAGAACCCCAGATAAAACTCTTCTCTACCACAGCAACGGGTTCGCGCTTACCTTATCGAATCGACCTAGGTAGTTTCACACAGATGCTGTACCATCTTTTTGCACTCCGCTTTGAGCTCCACTGTGGAAGTAAGACGGAAGAAAGTTCTTTTCGGTTTGAGGTAAATTTTTCGTAAGCACGCATGACATCGTCGCTTTACGGAAGTACTTGACTTAAGTCTGAGGGTGGATTCCGCGGTTATTTTATTCAGGGTCCAATATGTCTATCTCGAAACCCACCTACCTGTCTATGCATGCATGCACCTTCCGTAACCCATTCTGTCCCGTCTCATCCCATCCCATTCTCCTCAAGCTTCAAGAGAATAAAAAAGGAAAAAGCAGTCAAGTTAAGAAGCAACTAACCTAACCCACCTTCAAAATCCCCACATTCTCACCATCGATCTTCAAATGGCATCCACCATCTATCCTCGAACCAAACCCAGTCCTAGTCCTCCGCGGAGACGACAAAGAAGAAAAGAAGAACACATATCCTTCCACGAGTAGCAAATGATCCGAGCTTAAGCTTCAGCTTGAGCACGAGCATGTCGGGTTTAGAAATTGGATAATTTCGGTCGGGAGTTGCATTCAGTAAGCGAGGGACCCTGTGCTGGAGAAGAATAGGAGAACCTCGTCGAGGCAAGTCGAGACTTTGATTTGGAAATGTATGGGAGAGGTAGGGTAGAGGTAGGGTAGAGGTAGGGTAGAGGTAGGGTAGAGGTGAGATGAGGAAGATAGATGAAAGTAGGTAGATACCGACAGACCGGCTGCTATGATATTGAGAATAGGATATCGGAGTTAAGTTAGAGATAAGGAAGATATGGATTTCATATCATTCCTTCGAGCGATAGTAATCCATAATCCATAATCCATCCATCCATCCATCTAGCACAAGCCTGACCAATCCAGATCTAGATCCATCCTTCGACACCCAAGCTCCCCAGCTCCAAGCTCTCCCATTCTCCAAACCAAACACCGAACGAAGGAACAACCGAAGGATGGAAGGAAGGATGAAAGGTAGCCTATAGCGGGGCAATCAATCAAACCATTGATCTATCTGGTGTGGTGGGCTGTAGCTCCAGTGGATCTCTACTCCGCCTTCCTCTGTATATACCTACGCGGCAGTGTCCTTTCACCGCTTCACGTACAGTGTAGTTCTCGGTACGAAAAATATATTCCGATACCCTATTTAGGGATTGAGAAGAGAAGCCGACTGTACTACACAACACGCGTAAGATATGTATGTATGTTGTATGTATGTACATGCAGTATGTGTGACTTGCATATAATACTGTAGCCTTATGGTATGTGAGTAGGGTTCTGATCTGATGCAAGAGATGTGAAACTTCCGTATCGTATATATCTCGACTTCTTTCCTGCCTACCTATTCAACATATGAGAATTCTGCTTGGAATACTGCTCATGAATACCTCGGGCCACAACTCAAAGGAACCGTTCCGTTCATCCAAATCCTTCAGACCATCGAAGGAACAATAGGTCTGGTCCGATGACTTTCGACCATAGCTCGTGCGAGCATAAGTGAGTTGCGTAAGTAGATGTTTGATCATCCTTCTTATGTCAATGTAGTATTAAGCTTGATGTATTTACAGAGTATAAGAAAGACGATCAAACGCCCAGAGAGTAGAGAGCAGAGAGTAATTGCCGGATTCAGTATATACACCATGCCGTACATATGGAAATGGGATATGCCTTCCATGTACACATACTATAGACCTCTTTTGTAACATAATACTACTCCATCCCATCCCATCTCGTCTTATCATCCCAACCATCCAGCACCTGAAACCGCACCTGAGTCTGTGCAGCAAACATACCCCGCCAAGTATACAAGTATTCCGTAGCACAATTCCGTACTCCTCGCCTCGTACAACCAGCCACCTTATTTATTTTATTCTCTTACGCATAGAATCCTACCGTTACACTCGTGATCTCACCACCCTATCTACGTAAGCCGCCCATCAAAAGAAAGGAAGGATTAATTCCGACTTTCCCATTGCGGGGTCAAGCTCTTCTCTTCCTCTTCTCGTACCCTGTTTACAAGCCGCGGCTCAGCCCTCACGCGCAAAAAAGCTGGACGTAGCAGTGTTATTGGTCGGTATATACAACAGGGGAGCTGTTCGACCCCTGTATATATATATCGTCTCATCGCGATCTATCGTGAAGTTGTTTGTCTTGTCTTGGATTTGACGTTGTAAACAAACCATCCGATAATGGTTGTCCGGGTTGCGAGAAAGTCAGTGAATGAAGAAATTAATCGTAGTTCAGATCTAGAAGAAATTATATCGAGATCCCAGATTGCAGATTGACATCAGAGGAGAATTCTATCCCATCCCGTCCATCCCATCCCATCTCCATCCTATCCTATTCCAACTTCCAACTTACAAAACATCCGAATCCAAATCCAAGTTCAAGATCCCGCTCATCCATATTTAGCGCGGGGTAAAAAACTCAAAAAGATCCAAGCTTTCTTGTACCCATCTCGTGACACCGTTTCCCTTTGGCGTAAGGCGCCTTAGCTTTTTTTGACACGTCTTCTTTTCGCCTACTTTTTTAGACGTGGATAACAGAGAAGGGAAAATTTCACGCGATTGATCAGAACCAGACGGGTATCTGTCATGACAGGTAGGGTAGGAGAATATACATGTACCGATAGCGGACGGACGGATAGCCGCAGGAAAGGGAAGTGGTCTGATCGGAAAGGGAGACGGGAGCGCGCATGAGAGAGGGAGGAAATTTGTGCCTCAGATCTAGAACTTCTGAAGTCGAAATACTTGTATATCTAATTTACCATCTGCGCGGTTAAGCGCTCATATAAAACATATCAGACTGAATTTGATAGCATGATTGGTTCATAGAAGAGCGGTTGTGGTCTGCGCCGATATTGGATGGTTTGAAGCTCAGCTTCTATCGAATCTACTTAACCCTTGCTTGATTACCATCGTGATGATTGTTTGCTTGCTTGCTGATAGCTGGTTTGTTTTGTTTTGTTTGCCCATATCGTCGAAAATGATAGCATCTAGGCTGCGTGGCGCCGTGAATAGAATCTTATCAGCCGGCCACCGAGGCTCAAAACAACAAACAACACGGCACATTTTCCTTCAAGCTTCCCATTCTCCCGTCCAGGTCTCCAGGATATCTCCAAGAAACCACCACACTAGAACTTGTTTTCTAGAAGCCTACCTAACCAAGCTCCAAACAACCTACTTCCCGACATAAACTACGGATGATCTACTTGTGCATCCAAAAAATGACATCAAGCCCATATCAAGCCGCATCGAGTTCTAAAGTGAGGATCGAAGAAATCTTTATCCGGAAACGTAAAAACTTGGTTAAAAATTAAGGTTGCTACTCAAAATCTTGATTCCTTGAACCTAAGGACAGGACTTGCCGATATCGTTGCATTTAAGTAATTTAGTGGTTATAGATGAAAAGTAGCAGATGAGGATCGACAGGGGAAGACCCAGACCCAGACCCAGCAGCGAGGGGGGTGCGGAATTTGGAACTGGGACGATTGGGAGCGACGGGAGAATTGGAAGAGGGAAAGCAAACCAAGCAAACTTGACAAGGCTATGATACTTGTAACTGTAATAATTCGTTTCGTTTTGAGGTTCGTATGATATGATGTGATATAGCTAGTTCTAGAACCCGAGGGGGAAATCAATTCGTGACTGTGAGTGGAGGGGGTAAATAAGTAGGGACAAGGCCGGATTGATTGACTGGTTAGCGATGCTTATTTACCAGATGAAGATGACCGAGTTGGCTTTCTTGGGGTGTTGCTGTTTGCATTGCTTCCATCTTGTATGGTTTGATGGATTGCGTGACAAGTGAGGCTCTGTTTGTGTTCAGTGTTCACTGCATTGGCGGCTACTTGCTTTTCCCATGTCTGCATTTGTATCTCTATGGAAGAGTCAGTACGGCATTGAATCCAAAGCAGATCTCGAATCTCGATGAAGAGGGTTTTGACGGGCCGGTTTACTTGCTTGCTTGCTTGCTTTCCTGCTTGCCATTACAAGGGCCCATGTCGCACGCATATTCTCAGGCTCAGCTGAGCTGACAGTCCTGAAACTCCCGTTGGCGTTCACTGGTCGACCAGGCTACGGATTCGCAAACAGGCTAGCCTCGGAGGAAAAGGCTGATTGATTGATCGATCAGTGATATTCACGAGGAGCGGACATGATATGACAAGGCTACGAGCATGGTGGTACGAGACGAGACGAACTACGGTATTGGTTGGCCATGTAATCGTAATGAGAAGTGGGCATTTCAATCAAGCGGACGCACGCACACACGCACGGAAGAAGCGATCAAACCAATCTTTTTACTTTTCCGTTGAAAATCTAAGATTTCAGCCTTGATCTGTTGCAGTGAGTTCCATTCGTGCCCACAATACAGTCAGGTCAGTCGTCCGGTAGGAGGTTCCAGAATATCCTGTTGACCTGGACACCCACACCGCTCTCTCCCCTCCTGTTTCTGAAGCTGGACTTGCAGTCCAATCCCATCCGATCCTTCAGTTCCGTAAATCCCCTAGATCATCGATGGAACCGTCGGAAAGGATCGTCGTGCTTTTCCGGAGAAACAAACGAACGAACGACGACGATAGCAACGACAATCAATCAAGAAAGGAATGATTGATCTTCGGGCGGCTATTTCGTAGGCCGGATGGGGAACGAAATTCTATTTCTGCGAGCTCAATCACTGAAAATTAATGACGACAACCTTTTTGGGAGAAAGAGAATTGTGCATGGTCCCAATGCGTTGTCATGTCATAGGTCGACCCTTTATGCGACCTTGTGTACGAAGGATCTCCTCCGCGCTTGTTCCTCGAATGAAATGCACAACCATACATTATGTTTATGGAAGCTATGGGGCACAGCTGAGCCGGGGGTCAGTTGTGAACATCACATTACCTATGAGAGGACCGGTATAAGCGCTCTCGGGAAGTATCCGATTCTATTCTTGGGTGTACCCGATGCCGAAGTGAATGAGGAATGAAGAGATAGATGAATTCCCGTCTGGAAAGAGTTGAAAACTGGGGAAAGGATGTTCAAGGGTATGCATCCTTTCGGGTTTTTTGCTAAGAAGTTTACGTGAATGAGAAAAGGCTGCGAGTTGCGCCTGATGCGGCATTTCAGTACGGATCGTCTGGTGGTTTGAGTCGAAGTGAGGGGTCGAGAAGAGGAGAAGCAAGTTAGAAGGCAAGCTGGAAGACGCGTTTTTGTACAAAGTAAATATTTACTTTCGCAGTTTCGCGTCCAAGAAAAGAGACGGGAAGTTTGGTGCATTCTGCTGCATTTCGCTGCATTTCGCTGCATCATGCTGAGCCGATACTTGAAAAGGGAAGGTAGAAAATGCATGAAACTTTTGGTGCAGAAGCTTAAATCTTCATAATCCTGGCTGGGACAGGGTAGTTGATTACCCGATGAAGTAATCGAATGTACGGCTGTTCTTCGTGTGAATTGAATGCAAACAGATCGTGATAGAAAGAGAGAGGGATAAAAGCTTGAAATAAGGGAAATGTCACGATGAGTCGATGGCAGTTGTCGATGGCGAGGTCGACGGCGATGATAATGAATGGAGTTATACACGGTAGCGAAATGAATAATAACTTACTCACTGCACATTCTCCATCAATATCTGCTGTGCCATGTTCATAAAATGGACAGAGAAATGCAAGGGGAGCTTCGGCCAATAGACGTGCTCCAAATTACTCGAATACCCCGACAACCATTTCTCCCTCCGCTGTCCGTGTGTGACAATTCTTAACCCACCATGGTATACATCTGTTGGCCTGGGTATGCACCTGGGATAGATTGGATAGCTGTTCCAGGCGCAGCATAATATCTCTGGTAATGTTTGGGGTAGCTCTATGTCTCTAACCCTGATTTCTTGTTCTCTGTGACCGTTGAACTTATTCGGAATCGCATGAAGTTGCGGCTGTCCCTTTTGGGATCTGCTCTGTCAGGGTCACCTTTTACGCACTCGGTCACGTAATTTAGCAGAAACAGCCAGCAGAGTATCAGACTCTCCGCTCGTACACATTATGAGGCCATACAAGCCTCCCGCATAACCGTCTATCGCTCAAACACGATAGTGCCACATCTGGCGTTCTGCTGCTCTCACTGACAATTCTCACTCAGCAACCAGCAAGCACTGTTTTGCGCGAGTGACCTAGATACGTACCTCAGCCAATCCGCGACTCTCGCTCTCCACCGTCATCCATCATCTCCGCCGCACCCTCGCAGCAAGTTTAAAATGCCCAGCACTTGGAACATCGTGATCCACTAAGCCTACTTTGCCCTCTTTTTGTTGCCCTTTTGCTGTTGGCGTAGCTGCGAACTAAGTAAGGATTCTTAGAACCGATGGATCCTACTTAGCAGCAAGGTACCACTTCGCACTTACTGGTACGGGTAGTATCAGCCATGCTCTGCCTTGCGGGCCAGCTACAGGGCTACGCTGCCTTACTTACAGTGGTAGTACATTGTCCAGTCACGTACCTTTCTAGGCTTAGAAGTGTTCGGTGGTTTGGGAGATGGGGGCGTACAGGCTAATCCCCGCAGCGACCGTCTACAAGTATCACGAAGCTGGATCCATAACTTGGCATTGGCCATGCATACTTGTACAAACAGGACAGGATCAGAGGGACAACGACGATGGCGATGGCGATGGCATGAAGTCGTAAGGGTATGGTGCATGCATTGGTGAGGGAGTCTTTTCGTAAGAGCACAGTAGTTTGGAGGAAGAGCAACGAACGAACGACCTGTTACCCACTTGTAGGACCTTGCATTTCATCCACCGCAATCCACCCGCCCACTCACCCACCCACCCACTTTACCCACACGCAAAAGATACCCACCGAGTAAACTATAATCCACAAACAGCTACAACTTGCCCGACGTGGGCAGACACAGACAGCCCACGCTCAGGTCCAAGGTTCCCTTGCGAGCACTAAACCATGCCGAAAAGGTTACAAACGACCATCCATCAGCGGGAAGAGCAGAAAAAGTGTACCTAGCTACCTAGGCTGCGAAATACTGTACCTAGCAACTGCTAGCCTTTGCTACTGTAATCTAGCGAGTAAGTTGACTGCGCCAAAGGGGACCAAGTACGGACGTGACGGAAGAAGCGTGAGCGCGAGCGACCGTCCGTATGCGAGAGAGCCTCTCCAGGTCCAGGTCTCCCCGACAACACCGGGGCGACAAGACCAATCCAGGGAATATGATAATAATGATTGTGAGAAAAAAGAAAATGAAACTCCACTGTCGATACCATTTGCTCACTGCACTCTATCCGCTTTGCTCATCGCTCCCGATTCTTTTATCTTCGCCAATCCGCCTCCATTTTCTTCTTTTTCACTTCCTCTTTTAACTCAGCCCGGCCGACGACCTTCACGACTACATTATCCCACTACCCTCCCATCCCGTTCCCTCGGCCACTCCTCTCCCTTCTTCCTTCTCTGAACGCCACCGCCCTGTCCCAATCTCAATTGCTCTTCAATTGGGAAAAGGTCGCTTGTATCTTGCATCTCGAGAAGTATCAACGGAAAAAGGTCGTCTTCCCCCACACCCACCTTTTTCCTTCTTCTTATATGTGAGCATACTTCCGACCAGGGCCGGCCTTCCTTCGACCATTCATTCGACCCGCCCATTCGACCACCCTCGGATTACCCAACTACATAAAGCAGCCGCCGCGCGACCTACCTTACCTCGACTTGTCGCTAATAATCCAGGCAAGCCACCAGCTCAAGCCCATCGACACGGGCGGCATACCAACAGAGGAAACGAAGTTCTCCCGGTCGCTCTCAATGCACCCAGCATTCCAGTAATTTTGATCCGACAACCTTTCTCTCTCCCCCAGACACCACCATCTCAAGGGAATCCTACCGTTTCCGCTGTGTGTATAGCAACGGTCAATTGGAGATATCCTCGCCCAGTTTACGCCGTTCACCGTTCGACCTCATTCGACGTATCTCGAATAATATCCCTCGGTTTTACGATTCGTTCTCGACGGCTCAGTTCTCCCTACGGATATCTTGTAGGATTTAATTCAATTGGTCTGTATAATTAGACATAACAGAATTCACTCTACCAGTTAACTCCCCGATCAATCCACACTCATTATGGAGGCATCGTCACCGTTAGCTGCTATGCAGCCTTCTTCCTATATGCCAGCTTGGGCGCGCAACGACCTGTATACTTCACATCCTCACGCACATATGTCGAACGTTACTTTTGGACCCGGTGCTTTCGACTTCAGGGATATTAGCATGAAGCACTCTGCTAAGTCGGATTACTTCCAGATGAAACCAGTGCGAGGTTCTTCACCTACGGCGAGTTTGGCAGCAGATCTATCACAGAACTTTCACATTGATATGAGGTTTGTTTGCTTGGATCCGTCCACTGCAATGACCTTGAGCTAACTAGAGCGATCTGCACAGTCCTCAATTGCCTACTCCACGACGCTCGCTTTTCACCGCAAACCTGTTTGGAACAATTGATGGAAGGGGTAAGAGCTGGCTAGATGGAAGTTCATATTGGAGATGTTAACAATAGACAGACTGTGTTACAACACCTCCATTACCTTCTTCCTCTCCAGGTCCCTTGAACGAAAGAATGGACATTTCGCCTCTTCCACACAAACAACCATATTTCTCTGCGCAAATTGAGATACATTCACCTTCACCAGCAGGTACACCAAAGGAAGACGTGGATATGGATTCTTCACCACTTCGTCCCTCGCTTCTCGATGCGTCGAAACCATTTGCTGCCGAGTAAGTGCAAATTACTCCATTCCAGAACAATATGTCGAACAATGTGCTAATCTAAGACACTAGGCGAAGGAAAAATACATTATTACGACCTTCCCTCGCACGCACCAAGGGGTACTCGACGAACTCAGTCCCACGACAGAACTACGAGGGCCAGCTGCCACCCTTCCGCTTCGGTGCTGGAAGTAGCAAATTGTCCACTTCGACCTCAATGTCCCTGGGCGAATGTTTTATGGAATCTCCACCCCAAGAACGTCGCCCAAAATCTGCGAACAGCCCTTCTGCTACAAGCATGGCACCACCACGATTGAGCAAGCCATTCGCCAGCATGTCGTCAACTTCGCTAAGAAACAATGGATCACCAATCGGAAGTCACACCCGCAGACCATCCAACCCATTGGTTCGCCCTAGGAAACAGTTCCGCCGATCATTGAGCATGTTCGAAAGCCCGCAAGATGTTGTGAAAGAGAAGAAGGGAGAAATGAGCAATTTACATACCGTGATGGACATAGATGAAATTCACCAACCTATTTTACCACACTTCTTCCAGGAAGGTCAACCCGACAGCATTCCCCGGATTTGCAAGGAAACATTACTGGAGATCCTTGATGGCAAATACGATGACCAATATGAACAACGCATGATTGTCGATTGCCGTTTCGAGTATGAATTCGAGGGTGGCCACATCGATGGTGCCGTCAATTACAATGACAAAGAATTACTAACCAGTCAATTGTTTGAAACAAGCTTGCCTGGAAAAACCCTCTTAGTCTTTCATTGCGAGTACTCTGCCCATAGAGCACCCATCATGGCTCGCCACGTACGCCAACAGGATCGTGCAACTAACGTCGAACAATACCCAAAGCTCTCCTACCCTGAAGTGTATATTCTGGATGGTGGCTACAGTGCTTTCTTTGCTGAACATCAAGGCCGTTGCTTTCCCCAAAACTATGTGGAAATGGATGCCAAGGAACATGCCTTTACTTGCGAGCGAGAGATGGGTAGACTTCGCCAAAACAGAACGAAGCTCAGTAGAGCACACACTTATGCCATTGGTCAACATGGTCAATTTGATGACAGCCCTACTGCACCCAGCCGATCTAAATCTGGTGGTAGTACGCTATTAATGACAGACATGACGAGCTCTCCTATGATGAGCTCACCCCTATTTCACGACCGAGGTACTCCACGCAGACAAGTCTCATACTAGATAATACCCTTGCATCATATGACTTTGGCGTTCGGCTTTTTGCATTGCATGGAGTTTGGGATTTCACATATTCCATCGACCTCACTTTTTTTTCTTCTGCTGCGACTTCTTCCGGAACAGATCTACCGCAACCAGTACCGCAGGTCGTCTTGATACCCTGACCTGCTTCTATTCATTTTCTCTTCAACGACCACTACACTTTTATTCTAATGCGTCTTTCATTCTTCGAAAAGTAGCGGAGTTTTTTCGATAACCACAATTTTTTGCTCTCGGCGTATTGGCGTGCATACATCTGCATCGGCATACATTTTTTTGAGTTAACCAGCGAGTCCCTTTTTACATCGATCGTTTGAATCGATTCAGCGAACACAGACTTTTTCTTGGATCAGGAATCCTGGGCCATACACACACTCAATTGAGATACACCGCGGGTCATACCTAACACTTATATCACCATGAGACAAATAACACGACAACGAAGTCAAAGACAGTCAAGAACTCTACGATCAAATCACAATTTTCCTTTCTTTTTTTCTTTTCTAAACAAACACCACAAACAAATCCCGGTCTTCTCATCCATGGACCGACGAATATCATCTCAATCGCTTCTGGACATCACATCCAGCCTCAAAGTCTCCTAACATTCGAAAGAAAAACTCGAATAGTATATTGCATCAAAGCAACCAACAACACATACGCACTTGTTTTACCAATTTCCTAGCCTTTCGCCTTCGATTCCCACAAAACTTGTTCATTATTCCCACCATAGACCACTTCTAATTCATCTTCGTTTGCGGCATCCATCGTTTGCGTCTGGATTACTTTTCGACTTTGGAGGTTATACTCTACATCCTATATGGATCTTAATACTGTGCATGAGCAGGAGTTTGTGTACTTTGTTTCTGCTTTGCATGAGAAAGATACCATATTGGAAAGGGAAGAGGAAGATCTTTAAAAAGTTTTTCTGATTTCATGCTTTGAAAGAGGATGGATGGATGGGTTGGGAAGAGTTTACTGGGGAATACTAGTTGCGAAAGGGAGGCTGAATGGGGGAGGAATGAAGGGAGAGAGAGAAGCGGGTAATAAGTTGGTTGGCTTAGCATGGAAGCAAGCTGCTACTTTTTACTTCTGCATGGTTGATGAGTTTGAGATGGATGGATGGTTATGAGTGACATGAGTTGAGATGACATGAGATGATATGAGAATTAGAAAAACGAAAAGATAAAAACAATCAAAAATTTAAATAAATACTTGATGACTTCTGGGTTGGTGATGTGATGTGATTGAAGCGACAATATGATGGGAAGGAATTGACATGGAATGATTGTTTGATGGCTTGACTTAGCAGGTTTACTAGATGGAGTAGGTGATGGATGTAAGATGATGAGTATAGTTCTAATAGCAGCAATCAAACGACAATACCTATACAACGACGGTACTGAATATAACGACAGCGACCATACAACGACAGCACCAAAAAAACGACAATACTTTATACTCCCCTCCCCAAACCCACTCCCCTCAGAGCAACCCAATAACATCCATATTTCCCCCTCACTATACCCTTGCACGACCTCCTATCGCGTCATCTTTCGGATTTTCCTGCGCAATTACCTTTTCCATCTCGACCAGCCTCTTTTTGCTATCTTCTCTATTTTTTTTCTAGGGTGGGGTTGGATAGTTTTATAGATAAGGGGAGAAGAAAATGAGGGGAAAGGGGATAGGGGAGAGGAGGGTGGAGAGGGGGAGATAGGAAAGAGGGGAGGGGAGGGGATATTCACTAGATGCTGGGCTTGTGTTTGATTTTGTTGGGGGTGGGCTGTGGATGTTAGGTTGGGGGCTGGGTTGGTATTCACTATTCTCTTTGGTAAGATCGAAGTGAAATCGAGGTAGAAGGTAGGAGACAAGTGAAGAGGTATATAAAGTTGGATATACAAAGATGTGGACTGGGGCAGATACTAATTGGAAAGAAGACGACAAGGATTAGGAAGAAGGAGAGGGCTGGCGGGAGGAGGGGGCTTGAGTTGATGAATGGGGCGTGATATATGGATGATTATGATGAGTATGATTTTGATGGTAATTACTCTTAAACGACGATAGCAACGATAATGACAGTATCTGATATATCCCAAAAACGATAATATCAATATACCGATAATGCTTCCGACTCTCTTAGAGCAACAAAATAATATCACAATCTCCATATCAATATGAGGACCTCTTACACGAACTCCTCTCTGATCATAACTTGACTGACAATCGTTTCGCCTACGTCGCGACCCCTTGTCTCGCATTCTGCCAACTGGTTTTGATTATCCCTTTTTCTGGGTTGGAGCTGGCTTTATAGATAGAGAGGGGGGGAGAAGAGAAGGGAGATTCACTAGGTGCGGTTTGTATGTGAACAGTGTTTGATTCTGTTGGGTGGTTCGTAGATGCTAGATTGGTATTCACTACTATCTACTTCTTACGTTTCTTCTCCTCTCGCTAAAATCGAGGTAGAATCGAGATAGTTGAGTAGAGGAAGTATATAAAGTAAGTAAGTCGTTGAGTTTTCGAGAACTTCACTTGATGGGAATATGATCGAATAAACACTCGATCAAGGCAGGGGGATGGGAGATTGGGGGTTGGGACGATGATGGGGAGAGGGTGAGGAGGTGGGTGATAATGATGGTGATGATTGGATTGACATAACGACAATATCACTACAACGACATTACTAATAAAACAACAGCACCAACATAACGACTCTCTCTATTCATTCTCCTTCCTTTCTATCTTTCCCTACCTCAACGAACTGGAAGAGTATAGAATAAGAGAATACAGACTGGATGGTCGCTCGAATTTGTGGGTTCAGAGAACCAGAGATCTAAAGAGAGAAGAGAAGGGGGAAAGGAGAAAAGGAGACGGGTTTATATACTTGGATAGAGAGGGTGGGGAGTGAATAGAAATTGGGGAAAGTAAATCCGAACCTTGAAAATTGAACTGGGGACTTGAAATGGGTTTATAGGTAGGGGAAAAAGATAAGGTGGGGTTGTTTAAATAGAGTGGAAGGGGGGAAGAGAGGTGGAGAGAAGAACGGAGAGGGATGAGGGGGAAGATTCACTAGGTGTTGTTTCTACATTTAACTCCCAACCTATCACCTCAAACTTCACTACTTTCTTCTCTCTTCGCTAAATCGAGGTAGAAGCTAGTATATAAAGATATAGTTAACTTGAAGTTAGTTGATATATAAAATCGGGAGTTTGACGAGGGGAAGAAGATTTATGGAGAGGAGGAAGGAGAGATAAGAACTCTGAAGGGAGTGGGCGAAGGGAGGGGGTGGGTTGTTGGAAGAAGTTGTTGTTGAGTGAGTATTTCCGTTATCGTTGTAAGTATTTTCATCGTTAGATATGAGATCGCTGTCATTTTAGGGATTGCATCATCAAAGGAGTTTCTCTTGCTATCATTTCAACATGATGACTATCATACCAGAGCTGGAGGTTCTTTTGCTTTACTTGAGATAAGATATACTTTCTTGACAGATATAGAGGCAATCAGAGTATTCTAGTCTTTGCCAGGCCTGGAGCTCGCAAGTACGAACGGAGTGAGCCACATTAAAAAGTCTAGAGGAAAGATTGTGGGAGTGAACTAAGTCTACAGTTTTATAGCTGGAATTCTGCGTTTTTGGTGAATGGAAGTGGGAGCCAGTTGAGGAAGTGTTGTATTTTGGTTGACCGGGGTGGAATGCGCAACACTTCATGATAGGACCGGAGGGTAGAGGGGTTTATATAGGTATTGGATGGAGTTGTCGAGGAGAAGGGGAAACGGGAGAGTGAATGGAAGTGAATGAATGGGGTGAACGAGGAGTGGAGAGACGGATTTGTGGACTCGGATAGGGAAGGGGAATCGGCGAGCAAGGTGGAGGGAGGGGAGGAATTAGTATATAAAGGCTGCGTATCCCTACTCAATGTTTACATCTCGAATAAACAAAGAAAAGATAAACAGCATATAGTGGGAAGTTGTGACTTCTGACGTGTATATACTCTAAGCAAGTTATTTGACCTGCTGGATAGTTTTCTATCTGGCCAGGATACTTCAAAAACAGACCACGAGGTGGAACAACACTCTCATGCAGGTGTTATTGTTGTCGTGTCGATGTTACTGTCATGTAGATGTTGTTGCTGTCAACATATAGTACCTACCATTGTCATCAACCAACTTCCATCACCGCACGTACATACACAACACCTACCTATATCACCATCCATCCAGCCCAAACTCCCAAAATACCACAGCCCACAGCCATCCTTCCGAGCACACGACTCCTTGGTCTGTTGTCCAGTTCTGCTATCTTGTTCTGAAGTTCTGGAGAAATGAAGTTGTAGGTGATTAAATACTTATCTTGGACTCGGAAAAGTATGTCAGTTTGCGAGGTGAATGGGCCGGGTTGTGTGGATGGGATGAATGGGCTCTGCAGATGGGATTCACTGCTGGAGAGTTTGGTGTAGTGCGTGGTTTGAGTGTTGAGTGTTTTGGGGGTGGTTTGGGAAGTGGATGGATAGGTGGATGGGTAGATGCGGACGTGGACAGGCAGATTCACTTCTTAGATACCTATCCTTGAAATCATTTTTGAAGTGTCTATATCAACCATTATCTTCTCTCCAATCTTTCGAATCTGCAGACTTGGAACATGACATCACTGGGTTGGACTACGATCGTCTCATATCACACTCTACTCTGGGAGTGGTATATAACGGAGTGTGCGGACTGTTAGCTCTCAGGATAATGGTTAATTAGTGCTGTGAAGTGAGATGTGGTTTTGTATCTGTGTGTTCCGGATGTCATCGTTTCGTATGATGTTGTTGTTATTATTCGTTGGTTGTTGTCATTCAGATATATAGTTCAGCGAATTTCGGGCTTCTATGTTTGGTCTTTGAACTCAAAGTTGCGAATGTTGTGGCGAAGTGTCACTTGTGCCGATAGCAAAATAGAACGCGGTATGGAGCTGATGTCGCACATCGCGGCCACCTGTTTTCATCGTGTGCCTCCTGAATCATACTGTGAACTTTCACGAGGACTAGTGTTTGTAGCCCAGTGGTCCATTCTAGGACGTATGCCATGAGAAGTGAAAGCTTTGTAGAGGCTGATATATGCAGAGGGATGAGCGGGAAGTGGCGGGCAACGGGGTCTTGTGCTTGGGTATTTACCATTGCATCGCCACTCAAGCTTCAACATACGTGAATCAAGACACTCATCTCATCCACATATAGTACTTTGAACCCGAGTCGTAGAGCTGGAGACATCGTAGCCGCGTCTAACACTTGCCAGAATAAAAAGAGTTCAGAGTCCCTAGGTGTTAACAATTTGGGGCACTATCAATATTGTATGCAGTTGCGTATGATCCTGAAGTATCTGGTAAACTTCTGGGGATAGGTACAGCTGGTGAGATATCTCGCCTTGATTTCCAAACGGCATCGAGAATGTCGATGAACTGGTAGATGTCGCGGTCGCGCTCCGAGCGGATGATTGCGAGCGGAGCAACATAATTCCGGACTTTCGACCCTAATCTGGCAGCTGAAAGCACAGCCGACCTTCGCATCAACCTAGTCGTGCTAGTGTTTTTAATGTTCACAAAGGTTATAATTAGGTGGCTTAGCTATCACGATGTGCGGGTGCCTGAACGTGGGTGTGAAGATTCTCAGCGACCAAGTGGTTGGACTGCATCTTCGATACTATCCTGGTTGCAATGATTCGCTGAAGCTGGCTCTTCTGATTGTGGATGATTATGGGTTGCAATCGGGGCGAGGTAAAGTAGTCAAAGGTCGAATCGGATTCGATCTTTGTGTTGGATGTATGTTCTGATTGTTGCACCAGTCCCGGTGGCGAATTTTCAGCTGGTTGAGATTCGAGAACGGCATTGAGGCCCAGCCTTATCATTGAAACCTCTGTGGACAGCCTTCTTCAGCAACACTGTATTTCTCATAAAGCTCTTTACCAGATATTTGATGTTTACTCTCAATATTATTAGAATTTCGATTGTTTTGCAAGGAAAATGTTTCAACACAACTCAAGCACCAGTCAGCGCTCTGTCGAGCTTGAGAGCGATGAATACGACTTGGACCTGCTCGAGTTGAATAGATCTACGGTATCAGCTGCATCTATTCATGAACTCGGTCCGACGTCTCTAGCAAAAATTCTCTGCCCAGTTGCTGGATGTCTCCCAACCCATGGGTTAAGATTCTTTCGCCCTGATAAGTCTGCCGAACATTTGGTGAAGTTTCATAATATTGGCCATAGTACACAGTCACTGAGTAGAAGTGCTGTTTGTATTGCTGGATATGCTCAAGGACTAGAGAAGGAGTTGGAGTGTGGAATGGGAAATTTTGGTGAGTCGTTGTAGCATCATGATATCTTTGCTAACCTGCATAGACATGTCTTTTGCATTCGAAAGAGTTTGGCAGAAACTGGGTGTTCTACAAATGCTACTAATATTACATAGCGAGAGAGATCTGGGCGACATGGACCACGCTCGGTCGGGCATCGTACGACTTCGAAGCTGGGTATTTGCCCTGAATTGGTTTTTGGGATGGATACCAGCCCACAGGGACATACCAACAACCGCCATAGAGTCTGCTTTCGTGGCAGCAAACGAGGCTATAGCTTGTGTTAGCGACTGTTATGAATTGTTGTTGATCACATCCAACATCGATTCGCAAGTAACAAGCTCGCGGATGGCTTCTGAGACCATAGCTCTGGAATCTCTTCTATATCTGCAGTATGCGATTGGGCAGATGGTAGCGGTAGCACTGAAGACACTTGATTCCTGTCTTAACCAATCAAGCAAGATATTCCCGTTCTTCAGCGATGGTCTGTTTAAATGGATCGCTGATAAGAACGGGTATTCGATCAACCTGGTATTAGATGGCCAATGGATGGACATTCGAGGGAGCTATATGCATTCGAACTACGATGCATACACTCTCAATACCAGGTTCTCGAATAAAGGTATCTATGAGCCTATCCATTTGAGCTCTCGAGAGCGTGCTTCAATTCTTCCAATTCTCCAACTTCGTAGTCACAAACAGTCAGGGCATATTTCGATCAATTCAAATTATGCACGGGGTCTTTTGGGACACCATAAGAGACCAGTCCGGGCAGAAGTTATAATCATTTCTCCACATTCTTCCGATGAATGTAGAGTGTTAAAAATGACTCGTTCGGAGTATCAAAAGTTTGCCAAGGCCATCTATTCATGGATCGAACTACTGGGCCGGTCTGATAGGGGCTCCTCGACATATTCTAGAAGTGGCCGGAATCAAGTACTTCGCATTTGTTCTTTGGCACAATCGAGGCTCTGCGTGGAAATCGGTAGCAATGATTGGCCTAGGTCGAAGATATACCATTTCAGCGACGGAGGTTCTGGACTTCTCCTTTCTAACTCAGAAGATGCATACGATTTCTCCCAATATCGAGGAAGGTCATTTTTGTTGCGCCGTGCTTTAGTATTAGAGATTCTAGGCGGCGTGAGAGAGGTGCCGACATATCCAGCATACTACCAAGAACAGGCATCAGGGTTTCCCTCTGGACTACCAAATTATCTTCTACAATACCGTCAATACCTGACAGCTAGGGCAACCTCAGAAGTACCTCGGTATTTCAACCCTCTTACCAACAATGAAACTAAAAGCAGAAACCTTGATGATTCATTCCAATATACCAGCCTGACTTTTAATATAGACCGGCGGACACCAAATTTGTTTGCGTTTCTAGACGAATGTGACTCGGTCCGGCCTACATATAGCGTCAATGATCTCATATGCAATCTCATATGCAGGAAAAAATCCTTCTTAAGGACTCGTTTCAATAGAACACCAAGCTCTAAAGCCATCCAATCACCATTACCAAACCCCATTGTGGTAGTACAGAAACCATCCATCAGTAATGGAAAGGTATGGGAACTCAGCGACGAGTCTGAAGAGTTGGTACAGCCCACCACTCACCTCAAAGAATCTACAACAACGCCTCAAGGGAATCCGGACAGAATCTTGGTACAAAGCCATACCCTACAGTCTTTTGCGTTTACTTACGCTGCCATCGCTCGATTTTGTCGGGTCGTAGCACGGCCTCGAGTGGCAAAAGGATATCGTCGACTGGAATGGAAATGTGTAGGTTTCGACATCTCTTTGATACGTCTAATATCAGTGGAAGGCAGGGGTTGACTAGACTGATTGTAGGAATGTGGCGATGATATGTGGGCAGATTTCGATAATACCAATCCTGGAATAGTTGATGAGCTCGAGGAAGAGCTGCTACAACCACTATCCAGGAGTATTACCCTGAATGAAAGCATGTCTTGTTGAACCCCAGATAGGAGACTCAACTGATAACATAAGCTTAGGAAGGACGAGTCAAGTGTGGCCCCGAGGGCCATCCCAATCACCTGGATCATTAATGGAGGGAAGAGGCCAAAGTATCCAAACCCCAGTACAGCATGTCTACGTAAGTGGTGTGGCATCATCGAGTACCAATGCTGTGAATAACTTCATGCCGTCATCGCACCCATCTCAGTCATCGGTTGGAACGAGTGGCATCATTCAAAGCAACACAACGGCAGGAAGTAACTTGCCATCATCAGGAAAGCACAGTACTCAAATAAGTGCTGGAAACTCAATGGGATGTGGTCTCACGGCACGACTTGAAACACCAACATATGTGGAAACATGTGTCAAATACAAAGGGTACGTCTCGCGGCACAAAGAGGTCCAAGTAAAAATGTGTGAGGATGATTACCATTTTTTCAAAAGGGTCAAAGACGCATATCTTGAGCTTCGCAAATCTCGCCGGCTTGATCTCTTCAAGCCGGTTCGCATTGATCATGTACAGGCAAGTATCCAGATTCCGTCTAAGCAGACACAGGAATGCTGAATAGTTTTAGTTCTCGGTCCAGAAAATGGGTGAGGTAGTAGGCATATTTGACCATGACAAACCAGTGTATCCACCACCGCAAGAGGTACAGAATGGCTCGTATCATTACGAACCGTGTCCATGTCTGGGTATCCCCAGCAATATCATCTTACACGAACTGAATTCTCCAAAAAGCCAACTCCATACGAGCCAGATATGGTCGAGGAGGCTTGCGAAGAAGACCAATTCCAGCATATTCTCGACTCCAAATCCGGATGATGCCGCTATCGGATACGGCATCCATGTCATTGAAGGATACAAAGTCAGTGGATTTATCTTGGGGATACTAGGTATATTGGGGGTGCTGATTGCTGGGGTGGTTACCGGTGTCTGGTGGGTAAAGGGTAATCCGGGTGACGTCCAAGGCGCGACAGGACTTGGCTCGCTCGTTCTCGGTGTTGTGGGGGCATTGATACTCTCTTGCCAGGCAATAGTTTCGTGAAGTTCGCCATCAGCACGATATACAAACTTAATGTCATGTCCTGTCTCCGGGACTGAAGTGCCGGCACCGCGGAATCGACCACAGGCTTGACAAGGGGATATGAAGATTGTAGGCCATACTTGGTTAATCATATCCGTTGCGGAGCTTAGTAAGATGTGGAACGTCTCGAACTCATATCCCAAAAGATGGCTGCGGGAACTCTACAGAAAGAAAGCTAACACGACCGCTAGGTCACAGGGTATGCAAGTCGGAACCCATGTGCTCCTTCATTCCGAGTTGTCGAGCCTTGAAGTTGTCTCTATTTGAGGCAATAGATGGGCGAAACTGCATTCTGTGCCAGAAGCATGCGCGATATATATCGGATCCGAGTGCACCTGGTGAGCCAGTAAGAGGCACACCATTGATTGAATCGTACTTCGCTGAGGATATTTCAAGCATTGATCAATGAAATCCTTAAGCATGGTGATATTCTCTTGAAGGACTTCTTTCTCTGATGCGTTGACTGAAGATACCGGTGTATCGTGCATCCAAAGTGTATCTCGAAGGGTGCAGAGAGTGGAGAACCAGTCAATGGGAGGACGATAGAGGTCTGGTTCACGGAGGCATTTAGGAGAGCCATGAAAATATTACCCACCTATGACTGAGTTAAGGTTGGCTTAAGCTCTTTATGCCACATTCCCTCGATGTACAGATGCACGTTGTCTGAATCCCTGGCTAGATCGTCGTTTAATGCAAGCGTAGACTTACGCGCTATAACACGGGTTCGGCGAATTTAGATAGCAAGACGAAAATGACAGGTTGAGAATGTAAATGCAAACTTCATAAATGTAGTTGAAGCCTCTCAACGAATGTACCATCGGCGTATCATAACCAAATATCCAAGGCGCTGTAACTTGGCGAAAATGGAGTGAGTTGAGTTTGCGATCCTCGCATTTGCAGATGCCGAGGCGGGGCGTCGGCAGAAAAGCTGACCGCTTTCAGGTCGCACAAGGCTGGCAGAACAATCCCTGCAAAAATATTTCTCTGCATTGAAAAAAGTTCGCAAGGCGACAGAACAGGGAAATCATTTGGAATTCCAGATACCATTCACCATAATGTCGCCAGCGCATGTTAAAACTGCTACCAAAGGTAGCACACGCCCGAAAAATGAATCTCGAAAGATCCCTCAAGCAATTGAAGAAATTGGAAGTGGTGATGAAAACGATGATATGATGGAGAAGGATGAAGATGAGGAAGAATTGGATAGACTTGTGCTCGGAGATGATGCAGGATTCGCGAGTCAACTGGGTCAGGATATGGATTTGGATGTGGAGTCGGGGGGAGATGACGAAGGGGGCCGGGACGAAGAAGAGAATGAAGATATTGGACTTGAAGGAGTTGATGATGCAGACGTAGGAAGCACCGCGCTGTTTATGGAACCCAACTAACTTGTGAATTTAGCTCTTCTTCCTCGATGCTGGTCCTTCTACAGTACCCCAAGACGCATTAATACAGCGAACGAAATCCAAGGATGAAGAAGGAGAGAATGCGCCGGTTTGGGAAGACAGCGACGATGACCGATTAACAGTATCACTTGCGGGAAATCCTCGATTACGAAAGCTTCGAGTCAATGAGCGGGAGGACCTCGTCAGTGGGAGAGAATACACCAGGCGACTCAGGATGCAATTCGAAAGACTCAACCCAGTTCCAGAATGGGCGCAATCCTCCGATAGACCGGCGAAACGACGTCGCAGATCATCTGCCGGATCTGCTTCTTCATTATCTTCGGAAGATATGGATATTGATGATTCGGACCTTTCGACATTACCTCTCGCAAGGCTTCTTCAAGATGCTGATGCGCTCACAAACCTTTCGTCTGCGACTTTGAAACGAACAAAACTCCGACCCGAAGTTATCGATATTCAAAGAACAAAAGACATCCCGCTCACTCAACCATCGGCCGTCACTTCACTTTCATTCCACCCAGAATACCCGGTTATACTTTCCTCCGGCCCTGCATCGACTTTATACCTCCATCACTACGCACCTACAGCGCATCCTCACCCGCATCCACAACTCACCAGTGTTCATATCAAGAAGACACCCATCACTACGTCTGCGTTCCTACACCCGACAGGAGATAAAATCTTCTTCTCCGGCCGTCGGCGCTTCTTCCACATCTGGGATTTGCCATCTGGAGAAATCAAAAAGGTCACCAGGATATACGGACAAAAAGATGAGCAAAAACTCATGGACAAATTCAAGCTCAGTCCCTGCGGTCGCTATATGGGATTAATAGCGACATCCAAAAAGGGTGGAGGAATAATTAATGTGATTGACGCAAACACAACCCAATGGATAGCCTCCGCACGAATCGAAGGCAAAAACGGTATCGCTGATTTCGCCTGGTGGGCCAACGGAGAAGGCCTCACAGCAGTAGGCAAAGGCGGCGAAGTAGGAGAATGGAGCATAGAATCCCGCTCACTGATAGCCCGCTGGAACGACGACGGATCTATCGGCGCCACAGTTCTCACGCTCGGCGGCAGCAACGGACCCGCACAACTCGGCGGCGACCGCTGGATCGCAATCGGTTCCCAAAGCGGCGTGGTCAACATCTACGACCGACGAACATTCGTCTCTGGAAACGACCTCAAGATCCCCGAAAGACCGGAGCCGAAACGCCGTTTTATGCAACTTACAACGCCGACGAGTAATCTGCAGATTAGTCCTGATGGGCAGATACTGGCATTCAGTAGTCGGTGGAAGAAGGATGCTTTGAGGTTGGTGCATTTGCCTAGTTGTACGGTGTATAGGAATTGGCCGACTGCGTCGACGCCGCTGGGGAGGATCACGAGTGTGGCGTTTGGGAGTGGGAGCGATGTTTTGGCGGTGGGGAATGAGGCGGGGAAGATTAGGTTGTGGGAAATTAGATGTTAGGTTAGGGTTTATGGGAGGGACTGAATGGATGAGTTTGTCGAGTGTTTGCGAGATCTTGTATAGCTTTTCTGGCTCTTCTCCCAATATAGTGTGAATCTTGTGTACATAATAGCGCCTTGGGCAGTTGAAAAGGGGTTGTGACCTTCAAATATCTCAATGAAGCTATAGCCCAATATACAAAGTTATTTGACCATCAAATGGCATGCATTCGACATTATATAAACAGCGCAATCCAACTATACAACTTAAAAACAACCAAAAAATCCCAGCACGAATACCACACCCCTCTGAAAATCAATCCACAAACAACGATTGTCTGCGTCGCTTGCGTGGGCCCCCTTCAGCCATACCAGAAATACCTCCTCCTCTTGCGGACCGCTTAGTTCGCGCTATATACTCCGAAGGTGATACTCGCTGTTGCTGCGGTTCATCGGGAGATGCATCCTCGGTATACGCAGCTCTCCCCTTTCCTTTACTTCTCTTTCTCCCTCTTGCTCTTCGACCGCTGCTATTATCTTCTTCTTCTGCTTCTTCTTCTTCTACTTGTTCTTGTTTTATTTCTATTTCTTCTTCTTCTTGTTGTTGTTCCCTATGCTCACTTCTACCGCCACTGCCACCTCTGCCTTCGTCTCCGCCATTATCACCTCTGCCTTCGTCTCCATTTCCACCCTCTCCATTATCACCCTGTCCGTCATCACCCCATTTCCATCCACCTCCACCTCCATCTTCTGAGTCATCATCCTCCTCACTTCCCAGTTCACCATCCTCCCTACCCAGATCCACCGCCAACAACCTATTCAAAACCGCCCTCAACCTCCCCTCATCCAACCTCAACCCCCACGCCGCCCTCACACTCCTCAAATCCTGCATCCTTACCGCCGCCCGATTCCCCTCTATATCTCTAACCCTCACCCTATCCGCCCCTTCCTTTCCCCCTCCCCCACCCTCCCCCTCCTCCTTCTCCTCCGCATAAACCAATACAATCTCCCCCTTCCTTAACCCCGGCGTCCTCCCCACCCCCTCCATCTCCCTCACACCCACCTCTCTCACCACCTCATACAACGGCAACTGCGCCACCTCCCTTTTTTCCCTCTCCGGACTCCTCCACTTCCACCCGCTCCTCTCCCCCTCTCTAATTCTCTCCAAAATCTCCCCCCTCGTGCCCCTGGTCCTTAAACCCCTCCTCCTCGCCTCCATCTGCAATTCCCTTCTATTCCACCCCCTCCCATCAAACCCCTCCTCTTCCCCTTCAAAATCCAATCTAACACCCAACTCCCCGTCTAATCCCCACGGCCACTCCATCCTCTGTAACGCGCCCCAGCGCACCCGTCCCTGCCGCACGCCGTGGCCGTAAATATCGACTAGCAAGGGGGTGTGGAACTGTTCGTCGAAGGTAGGCTCGCCGATGTCGAGGAGGTAGGCGCCGATCTGGGGGTGGAATTGCGGAGTTGGGTCGTACGGAGGAGGGGGGGAGTTGGGGATGGGGTGCCCGAGTTTAGTGTGTTCTTGGATGAGGCGGTAGATAGTGAAATCGACTGTTTGGACTTTTGGTCGGCGGTTGGGGTTGGTGTTGGGGTTGGGTTGGGTAGCCATTTTTGTTTCGAAAGATAGTGATACTTTTGAGGTTAGTTGGTTGATGGTTTAGAGATGATTTGCAGAATGATATATATTTTACTTCAAATATCCTCTTCCAGTCGCCCAGTTGATTGTTATCCCAATCCAAGAAATTACACCTTGTGGAAAGACAGATTATAACGGTAAACAAAATATCAAACAAACAAACGACCTTAGCAAACAAAAGAAAAAATGCCTTCTTTCAGGCACGCAAACCGAATTTGAGTGATTATATACCGCATTCAGAACGCAACAAAGAGCTACTATAGGAAAATGAAGGTTGTAGATGAGATAACTATATCCGTGAATTCGTTCATCGACAACCACCCCGGGCCCAAGAACAGAGAATATCTAGAGCACATACTACACCATATCCTTGACACGGTAATGCCCAGCGGACCATTCGAGCTAGATGACGCAGAACTAGCACGCGCTGAAAACCACAGTCCTGGACCACATATCCCTGATATGGATTTCGAGAGCGAGGCATATTATAAATGGGAAGATGAGATGCTTGACAATAACCTCAGACGCGCGTGGGAAGACCGGGTAGACGAAGCGAGGGAAAGAAGCGAGCTTGCGAGGCAAAGAAGGGAGCCTGAGAGAGAGAGAGAGATAATCAATAGATGGAGGGTTATCATGGGAAAAGCTATTGAATTTGCTACTACTGGACCTGCAACGGATTTCAATTTTGGACGCTGTCGGTTGCAGTCCTACTGATATTTCATATGTAGGATTTGCAAATCGTCATAGGTTTTATTGTGGAGTAACGCTTGTGGTTATATACTAAAATGATTTGTTTATTAGAAAGATCAAGGTAAAGTGTGCTACTCTATAGTTCGGTGCTCATTATCGTGACCTTCCTATGCATGCTATGAGAACGTTGTACTTGTATTCATTCATAACCATAGTACAGCTATACAGTACATTTTCATACGAAGCTCTGTCGACAAATCTCGTTAAGTCGTGTTGTCCCCAAAATTGTCGGGTACTACACAGGTCAGCTCTATAACCGTATATTCTCAGGCTAACATGATGACAAAAAGGCCCCTCTGCTTCTTCAAAGTAGCGGCATATACTGACAGGCTACAATGTGATGACAAAGAAACAGCTAACCATAATTAATCTAGTGCTTTTTGGTCCTGTGGCTTATCTAAAACTAAGAGGGTATACAACGAGGAAGCCGGAATCGAAGCCATACTGTACTCCTCCCAGTCACTCACTTGACACTCATAGCATCCATGCTACCATCAAGACAAACATCGTAGCAGTGCATTCGCGCTCGCTTGAATATCCTCCCACCGATTTGCACTCGTAAATATAAATCAACAGATCGTACTCCAAGTGCAGGCCAGCCATCTGATTTCTCGAGCAGTAGAAGCACAATTGATAAATGCTATTGTAAACTTTTAGGTATCCGCTTTTGAACAGATTTAGCTGATGTTTTGATTCCCATTCCGATCGAACCAAAGTACCCACATTTGATCCGTAGGCATTTCTTTCAACTCTTTTCACCATTCCGTCTCTCATCTCAACCATATTCTCAATCTCCCGTTTCTTCCCAAGGTATTGATCTATAGCGCTACACCGCCTACCTCCTCACTAACCCTCTAGCTCTAGCCCTCTCCTCCTTCGTCAACACCCAAACCATCTCCACATCTCCCTCCTCCCCCTCCCCATCCAGCGCCTCCCACTCCTCCTCATCCATATTAACCACCATCCCCAACTGCCCCACCCTCGCAAAAACATCCCTTAAACCATAAACCCCTTTCACCACCACGCCCACCACCCCTCCAAAATCCCTCTCCAACCTCGTCGCCCCCACCTCATTAATCCTCCCCCCCAACTGCCAAATCCTCTTCTCCAGCACCCTCGCCAAATGCCTCGCCGTCTCCTCCAACACCTTCGCATACGGCGCCGGCTGCGTAATCCGCTGAATCGGCTTCATCAGCTGCTCCCAATGGTGTTCGAAGCGCCGGGGGACGAGCTCGTTTAGCGCTTCCGCGGGGTCGTCATCTGTCTCGTTTTGCGCGTAGAGATCCGCGAGATCGCTGGCTGAAAGGGTGTAGTCGATGTCGCGGAAAGTTTCGCTCAGGACGGGGCGGAGCCGCGGTTTGATGACGTTGAGGAAGAGGACGTGGAGACCTTCGTTGAGGAGTTCGGTGGTTTTGATGGAGAAACTGGTTTGTAGGCTGGTGAGGGAGTTGGCGACGAAGACGGCGTCGTGGCTGAATGGGAAGGAGTCTTTGAGTGCGGGTGGTGGGGTTGCGCCTTTGGGAGGAGCGCCGTTGGTTTCGGGATTTTGGAGTCGTGAGGTTACGATGCGGGAGATGTAGTCGTTTGATACGTCTAAGCTGTTGATGAGTATAATGAAAGAAATGATTTTATCTTCGGGTGGGAAGCCGCCTTGCACAACGGGTTTGGGGAATGACTCGTCTCGCATTTTACGTTGAATCATTCCAACGAAGTCGGTTCCAAGGACTCTGCCTATTCCAGGGATGACAGATTCTATGACACCGCGTTGTGATGTTGATATTGATCGTTGCAGTACTGTATTGACGATGTACATGACGTCGTCGACCGCTGAAATGATATATGGAGCATTCCCATCTATCGGCTTTGAAGGGTTCAGAGAAAGTCCAGTTGGAGATTCGTCCAGTTGAAAAGCCTTCTCCACGGATCGTCGAAAGAAAAATGTAGTCATAACATTGAAAGGGTCTTTGAGTCGACTTGAGATTTTGCGATTTAAAGTTGATTTGACCAGCAAATCCGGCATGACCAAGGGATCATCTGGACTCGCTTCTGGATCCTGAGATAGTTTAGAAATCGCCTGTTGAAGAATTGGTTTGGTTGTCGAACTCACCCTACACTTGCCGCCCAGGAATCGAGAATACAATGACCAGCGACCCAGCATGACCGCCATCTCACTCAGTAGGCCATCCACCTCTTTCATATCCACACCTTCATCCTCACTTGCTCGACCGTTTGCAGTCCCTCCTACAGCCGGCGAGCCCGTCCTCGTAATACCCGACGGCCTCTGGTTTGCCAAGAAACTTTGTACCAAGAAAGAAAACGGGTAGCTCTTCACATCCGTCAACTTTCTATCCACATTTTTCTCATCTCCCCATGTATCCAGAATAATGCCACCCTGCACATCCGCTTCAACCTGCAGCCTCTCAATAACCCTAACCATCTTCCCCACCCCATAATGTCTCTGCACTAACCCCCCATGCCCCTCTACAATCTGCGCAATATGTTCAAACAACCTCGTCAGCGCCTGCGCATAAAAGAACCCCTCCTTCGCCCTGGCCCCACCCGTCCCCTCCTTTAGATTCCTCCTCGCCGTGCCCGCGACTCCCTGACAAACATACTTCCCATAAACATCCAGCCCCGTATCCTCCCTCCCAATCAGCGGAAACAGTTTAAAGAACCTCGTAACCTTAACCCCATCCCCTTCCTCCGCCGCCTTTTCAAACTCCCGCAAGAACAAGCCACACAGACTCTCCCTTGCATTTTCCAGCGTCAGCCCTGGCGCGTCCGGCACCTCCACGCTCGGCACGATGCGCGCCGCAAAATTGCCCTCGATGATGTCTTTGGGGATTTTCGCCGCCCGCGCTATATACCCGGCAGCGGCCTCCCAGTCCTGCGGCGCACCCATGCTGCCCACGACGCCATGTACGCAGGCTTTGAGCTCGGCGACTTGGTCGACGACGGAGAGCGTTTCCTCGACTCGTTTCTTTTCCAGGTCGAGTTCTTTGACTTTCGAGCTTAGCTTTTCGGCGGTCGAGGCGGCATTTTCGAGCATGCCGTTGCTGATGGCACGGGTGTGGATGACATTGGTGCCAAGGTGGGCGCGGAGGAGATCGAGACGGCCGAGATCGCGGGAGAGGGAGGCTTGCGAAGATATGAGGGATTGGAGACGGGTGGTGATGGCTGCATCGCGGGTGTGAAGGTTGGCAAGGATGGCTTGAATAGAGGTTAAGGAGGAAGCATTGTGGATAGAAGGTTCGACGGATGGGGTCGTGGGGAGGGGAGTTGTTGGAATGCCATTCTGTAGGCCGGGTGGAGGCATTGGGTGGGTTGATGCATGGGTAGCTCTTCTGGGGAAGCTTCCTCGAGGTCGAGCTCTTCTTTAGGTGTCAACTTTACGGTGTGGGGTAAGCGAGAATTTATACGTATACCCTCGCAGAGTTGACGTCTTTACGAAGTACAAGCTTCCATATTTGTGACAAGATATTTCGAAATACGAGGAGCTAGGTCATATCAGAAACTCCGCTTTATTTTCTTTACTAAAATCCATGCGCTGGGGAATCTATACACTAATGAATGTATGTATACAATAGGCATTCAAGCGCCAGATTATCCACTTTTACACCACCTGACTGTACCCAGTACCAAGTCTCCTCCTGCCTCTTGATTTCCACCATTTCCTCGCCTCATCCGCCCAGAATACTGAACTCGTCAGGATAACCAATCCCACGAGATCAGAAAGACCAAGAGCTTCCGTCTGGAAGACTTCTTGAAGCCAAGGAAAGTAGATGACTAGTATTTGCCCTCCAAGACTTAATGATACAGCCCAATTGAAGAGCGTATTCGAAAATAATCCGACCTCTCCTCTAAGAACAGATTTTGATTCTGAACGACAGTTGAGAGCGTTGAACATGTCGAAAAGAACAAAACAAGTAAAAGTCATGGTCGTATCTCTCTTAGTCACCTCGCCGTCTGTAAGCATCTCGTGTGTGTATACTGCCATAGTACCCAGCATGATGATAGTGGCTGAAGTAAGAACTCGAGTGATCAGTTGACGAGTGAGGACAGGAGAGTTCCTTTTACGTGGAGGACGAGTCATGACGTCTGGATCAACTGGCTCGACTCCCAATGACTGTGCTGGTGGTCCATCCATGATGATATCTGACCATTGTTAGCATTGCCAAACATGTGTTTATTGGTCAAACTTACTGATCCATAGGATCTGCATCGCGTTTAAGGGATTCTTGAATCCCAAACACGTGCAGAAAAAAACTAAGGTAAGTGCCGCAGCACTTGTACTCAGTTGGAATGTTAGGAAATTTTGGATGTTGCTGAAAATACCCTTGCCCTCCTCGATAGCTTTGAGAATTGTCGAGAAGTCGTCATCTGTTAATATCATATCTGCAGCTTCTTTCGCTACATCTGTGCCTTGAAGTCCCATTGAGATACCGATGTCTGCTTTCTTAAGCGCAGGCGCATCATTTACACCATCACCTGTCATCGCAACGATATCCCCACGAGCCTGTAGCGCTTTGATGATCTTCATCTTGTGGTCCGGGCTTGTCCTAGCAAACACCGAAGTGTTCGCTATGACAGACTGCAGTTCTTCATCAGACATCTCTTCTATTTCATGGCCACTTAGTACTGGCTTCACCTCCACAGAATTTGACGAATGGCCATGAGGAGCAGCGATTGGCATCCCCAGCTTTTTTGCAATGGCAACTGCGGTTGTCTCCGCATCACCAGTAATCATGATGACTTTCACTCCACCTCGCATAAGTCGTCGAATGGATTTGGCGACACCAGGTCGAGGGGGATCACTCATTCCCACAAGTCCAGCAAACGTGAGGCCCTTGTAGACGTCCTCGCTATGCGACACGTGATGATCCTGGCCCTTCGGCACAGGGGTTGAGCTTCGGCTATTTGGTGTTAGGGACTTGGCATGCTTCGAAACCGTACCGCTTGCGAAACCAAGCACCCGGAGACCGTCGGTAGCGAGCTTGTCGGCGGCTTGCAATGCCTCTTCTCTTCTTCGAGCATCCAGAGGAAGTTCGCGACCATCCTTGGTAAGATAATAATCACATCTCTCTAGGACTCTCTCAATAGCTCCCTTGATGTAGGCATGTTCTTTTGGACTGGAATTGCCTTCAGGTCCCAGGTCGCCGATAGTTACCCCCATCCATTTCCTCTCTGAGCTAAAAGGAGTCTCTCCAAGACGAGGTCCCATGCCCTCTCGAATGTCATGTTCCTTGAACCTGTCCATCATATCAAGCATAGCAACATCGGTAGGTTGACCAACCCATCTACTTCGCAGAACTTGACCGGGACTGCGACTTTGCGTAGATGATAGAACCGATAAGGCCGATGCCGATGGCGCATGCAGATGAGTAAGTCGTGCGTTATTAGCAATATTTCCTATGCGAAGAATTCGAAGCGCAACGGTATCCGGCTTGGCATCTCCACCGTCGTCGTCCGTATCAACATCTAATGGTGTCTCTGCATCAAAATACCACATCTTTACTGTCGTCATATGATTCATGGTAAGAGTACCTGGAGCTAATTAGAGACTTTCCATGACATGGATAGGAGAACATACCTGTTTTGTCACTACAGACTACATTTACGGATCCCAGCGTCTCTACGCTTGGCATTTTTCTTACTATAGCATTATGTCGCGCCATACGATGTACGCCTAGTGCTAAAGTGACTGTAACGATAATAGGTAGACCTTCTGGGATGGCTGCGACAGCCAAAGATATCGAAATCGTAAATATTTCCAATATCGCTTTGCCCTGAAACCATCCAACCAGAGAGATAATTCCAATTATGACGAAAGAAGCATGACTGAGTTGAGTCCCCAAAGTATCCATAGACAGTTGAAGTGGGGTCCTAGGACTTTCTGTCTCAGACACGCTCGCTGCAATTGTTCCAAAATGAGTGTTCCCACCCGTTGCATAGACAATTCCTTGCCCGTGCCCAGACCTCACAAGCGTACCCATAAAAGCAATGTTCGTTGTGCTGTTTAGTCTAATGTCTGCGCCAACGGTTCCACTTCCAGGAGACGCATAGTTGGGAGGTGATGGTGGCTCGAGCGAGCTGGACGCGGGCTGTTGATTCAGGTGTCTCGCTTCTGATGTTATTCGTACTGGTTCATTTTCTCCAGTCAAATTTGATTCATCAATTGTAAGATCTGAGGCTTTCGTGACGCGAATGTCCGCAGGTATACGATCCCCAGTTGTGAACAAAACAAGGTCTCCAGGAACCAATTTGTTTGCCAGCATTTTCGTCGAGACAGCTTCCGCCTGCGATATTGCGTCTTCAGATCCAGCTTCCATCAGGCATTCCGTCTCTTGATTGTTTTCTCCTCGTGGTGGCCATGTTGGTGTTCTTAGACTGGCAGATCTTGTCTCTCCTCGAATCAGATGCGCATGGTTTGGTACCAAATGGTTCAAAGCCTCGATCGATTTTTCTGACCGATATTCCTGCACAAATCCCACCGTAACCACAATTGTAACTGCCACCGAAATACTGAGAGCATCATCTTTGTTCCCCACGAAGACAGACAACAGTGCTGCGGCCAGAAGCAACAGAATCAGGGGCTCCTTAAATTGCTTGACAAATCGAAGCCATAATGGCTCAGGGGGTTCATGCGGGAGTTCGTTCGGTCCTTGATCGTGTAACCTAGCAAGAGCTTCCCCGGGTGTTAATCCTGCGGTCAAGGAGGTTTGTAATCGCTCTGCGGTTTCTGCAGGAGTTAGGCTTGAGAATTCATCTGCTATTGACTGTTGCGCATTAGTCGTATTAGTCGCGACGGGTTCTGGATCATCTGTTGTTGAGCGGGAACTAACTTTGGCCATAGCTGAGGACGAACGGACATGTTTACTTGGTCTGACTCTGTCTCTATCTCTCGACCTCGGTCTCGAAACTGGTTCAGAATTGGGTTCCCTTTCAGTTCCCGAAGGAAGATTGACCATAGGGAGTAGAGTTCCTCCAGGACTAACAGATCTGGTAAGACGGGGCCACGCCATAGCTTCTGTGTCGAGTATGAGACCTTGCTATGGGGTATAGGCGAAGACGACGAGCAGCAGGTTGTGCTGTCGTTGAGCTCTGATCCTATCGCTGAGGCATGCGAATGGGGTTCTATTATTGAAACAACGTAGAGGGCGAACGAAGAAGGATACGGTGGGAGGAATTGTGTGGTTTCGCGCGGTCAGAAATGAGAATAGCAAAAGATCTTCCACTCCAAACACCATAGAAAGATTGACAGTGAGAAGGTAAAGGGCGAATTTATCTCAGAGATTTGATAGATAGATTTAGTTCATTAGAGACTGATCCATAGTAAAAATACAAATAAACCGAATTACGTGTCCGCGACTGCCCTTTGGTTTCATGGGGATAGGCACAGAGCGAGGAGCGTGCTAGGTGGTGTACGCCGTAAAGCATTGACAAATTTTTGGCTAGTTGACGACACCCTGTACTCAGCACGTTCAGTTAGCTTGTATAATTTTTGAAGGGAGGGAGAAGCCGCGTTCTAGAAGTGAGAAAACGCTGCTGATAAGTCTTGGCGCTACTTTTCCATAGGAATCACAGTTGACGACTAGCGAGGTGTGACTTACGCTCTTTTGCAGTGTACGTTTCATGAGCATATTGAAATTCTATACCGGTACCAGCAGTGTTTGCTTCGTGCTACTTCACATAGAAAGACGGACTTTGAGGAAAGCCAGCCGGAAACACTGCTTTGCTACGTGCCATCTTTGTTCGATGCATTTGGTGTTGAATACTTCCGTACAACTGCGCATGCTACGACGACTTGGTGGAGCCCATTACGTTGAGCTTCTGCGTCAACTGAAATGCAGAAAGGGTACCCTACTCGCGTGCGGCTTTATCACGTGATAGGATGGTATTTACCTCATCTGCACTGCTGGTGTTCCAAGGCTACCGTATCTCTGCAGCCTGACCACTAGCCTTACTGCAGTTAGTGCCGCAACAGCCAAAATGTACGCCAGCCTCTCAATTCTCTTCCCACATCATTTGCGCAAACGCAGACTCCCCACCCACCTATTTTCCCTTCCCCTTCCCAACTTAACGTCCCATTTATCATCCATCGTCGTCGCATCCCACATAAAATTAATTGCTGGCATCTTTGCATTGTGTCCTTTATATCACTGTCCTTTTGCCAAGTTTTAATCGCTTCCGACGCAATCAATTCAGTGCTTCAAAATTTTCAACCGAGAGCTGGGAGCTGTCTAACAACTTCCGACGCGCTGTCGCACAACAACGACCCCGACGTCAATAGTCAACAAACCACCTAAACGCGTCCGCATCGTTGACGTGAGCAACAACTTCTTCCACATCTCGCCCCAGGGCGCTATACCGGCTCCGAATTCGCCATGTTCTATTCGGAAACCCTTCTGAGTAAGACCGGGCCTCTGGCTCGTGTCTGGCTCTCTGCAAATTTGGAGCGCAAGCTCTCGAAAAACCACATTTTACAAGCCAGCGTCAAGGACAGTGTCGAAGCTATTGTTACGCCCAATCAGGCGCCAATGGCTCTGCGTTTGAGTGGACAGCTGTTATTGGGAGTCGTCCGTATTTATAGCAGAAAAGCGCGTTATTTACTTGATGATTGCAATGAGGCATTGATGAAGATTAAGATGGTACGCGTTACCCTCCAAGGCTTTGTCATTATGTACTAATATAAGAGTTTAGGCTTTCCGTCTTTCAGGCAACAACGATATTCCCGCCGGTCTTCATATGCCTTCTCGCGATGCTCTTATGCTTCCGGATATGCTTACCGAGGGAGACAACCTTGAAATGCCACCTATGCCAGATGCGTCTTTTCTTCTCTCGCAGCTAGACGAAGATTCCACCCTTAGCCGTAAGAGACGTGGGGGTAGTCGCGACATCAACTTGCAGGATGAGTTCAACAACAGCCAGTTCTTGCAAAACAGTGTGGAAGACAAGAACGCCGAGGAGGATGAGCTTGTACTAGAACCAGCGGATGATGTTGATCTTGGAATCGACTTTGGCTTCGACACGGAGGATCCTAAGGCGGGCGGAGATATCAGTCTCGAATTCGGACGAGATGCTCCTGCGGCACGTGCTCCGGAGGAAGACTTAATCAGCGAATTGGATGTCCAACTACGTGCCAAAGACGCTTACGATGCCGGAGAACCCGAACCTTCCATTAATCTAGGTTTCGGTAATGACGACGGTATCCAATTAGGCGATGATGATGGAGACATTGATATGCTCAATATTGGTGGAGAACCTGATATTTCTGTTATGCCACGTGCCCCCGAGCTTGAGCGAGCTAGGATTTCGGAATCGCCATTGTCAGATATCGATGAGACGGTTGTTGCGGAGGTTGAAGCCGAGCAAAGACGTAACCAATCCGCACTTTTCGAACCCGAGGATGAGACAGAACAGTCAATCTTCCGTCAACCCGCTCACCGTGCCGCTCCTAGAAGATTCAAACTTTTATTACCAGATGAAAATACTACCATTCCTAAGCAGACCATTCAGCAATTGCAAGATGACCACGATACCATACTTCGCCCACAATCATTTTTACCACGCGATCCGCAGCTCTTGGCTTTAATGGAGATGCAGAAGAACGGCGGTTTCGTCTCTAATATCATGGGTGAAGGAAGGAGCATGGGCTGGGCTCCAGAACTTCGAGGAATGCTGTCCCTTGATACTGTTCGTAGAACTGGCGAGTTGAAGCGTAAGCGTGCTAGCGGTATCGCAGGCATGGAAGCTGAAGATGGCGCTAACAAATCACCCCGCCTTGACCTCGGCGAAGAAGAAGATATGGGAGTTAGTTTTGCTGGGGCAGCATTGGGCCGGAATGATACAGTTGTCGCTGGAGATCGCACAATTATTGAAATGGCGGGCGACGACGAGTTCCAGGTCAATATCGAGGATGATGAACACAACGCCACTGCAGGTCTAAGAGAAGACCGTAGTGTAACGCCGGGCAACCCCTTCGATGAGACAACAGCACCCCTTGTTCATCCTGCGGATAGCGGTCCTGTCTCAGTGGGTACTACTCACGCAGTTCATCTCCTACGCGACCGATTCGGTCCTGAAGCAGCCAACAGTCCCGACAAACGTAAGAAGGCAAGCGTGCTCTTCCAGGATCTCCTACCTGAACGTACAACAACTCGAGCCGACGCAACTAAGATGTTCTTCGAAGTATTAGTACTCGCCACAAAAGACGCAGTGAAAGTTGAGCAACCCGAAGGCGAACTTGGAGGACCAATTCGCGTGAGAGGGAAGCGAGGTCTGTGGGGCGCATGGGCAGAACGTGAGGCTGGAGGTGAAATTGCTGAAGAGCAAAATGTCCCTTCAGCTAGCGTGCCTTTGGAGGCTTCAGGGGCCATTTCCATCGCAGCTTAAGGTTGGAAAGGCAATATTCGGCGGGTCTTTTGTATCAATATATCACTTGCATTTTCGGACGAAAAAGAAAGACCCATTATTGGCGTCAGATGGTCTTTCTCTGGGCAAAAGCTCACAAAAGAGCTCTTGGGATGGTTGGGATTTATGAATGTGGCGTTGATTGGGTTTGATAACGATATCCGGAGAATGGTGTTCATGGTGATGGCGATGCACAGATTGATGGAGAGGGGATGGATGGGTTGAAAATGAGCTGGCGCGTGTTTGGTTAGTTTTATCCACGGGTAAGGATCATAATGATGGGCAGAAACAGTCAACATGTATATGTATACTTTCCCAATTTGCAAACAATCGCCTGTACTTGAAGAGTCTTGACTTGCTTGTGATCTGACGAAGGGGCTCATGAGGTGTTCGTGGATCATTTGGATGATCTCCTCTTGACATCAAGGTTGTGCTCACTAAGTGGCCCCCACCCACGCCTATGTTAGTCAGAGCCAGTGGGGAGCAAATGCGGGGTCTTTTAGCGCCTTCGCATCCTGCCCCTCCAATGTTAACTAGGCACCTGTCAACCTTAAAGCTGGCAACGACCTTCGACTCTCTGATCTATCTCTTACATCTCTTTCACGAGAAAACCCGACTAATCTTCTTGATTTGGACTCATCAATGAGTCACAAGCTCTGGCGCCATATAAAGATACCACAATTCACCCAGTTTCTCCCTTTATCTCGAGCTCCCCGTCACAGCTCTCTCCCATCACCAAATTCATACTCCTCGCCGAACTCATCAAACTACATCACAATGACTTCCACCCAACCCACAATCCCCACCCGCATCCTCATCATCTCCGACACGCATTCCTTCCAATTCGGCAACCCGGCATACCCGCTTTCTCTTGAAAACCTGCCCCAGGATATCGATGTCCTGCTTCACTGCGGGGACTTGACTAATATTGGCGGGCTGGCTGAGTACCGTGGGGCGCTGAAAATGCTGGGGAGGATTCCTGCGAAGCTGAAGTTGGTGGTGGCGGGGAATCATGATCGCACGTTGGATCGGGAGTGGGTTTTGAGGAGTTTCGGGAGGGGGAAGGGGAAGTGGAAGTGGAAGGGGATGGATGAAGAAGAGAGAGAAAATGAAAGGCAGGAAGAAGAAAACGATTTGCAGGAATGTAAAGAAGGGAATGAGATCATGAGGGGGAAGTTGGCTAGGGAAGCAGGAGTGCAGTATTTGGAGGAAGGAGTCTCGGAATGGGATGTGGGGAATGGGGCGCGGTTGACGATTTATAGTAGTCCGTATACGCCGGAGTTTTGTGGGTGGGGGTGGGCGTATAAGAGGAATGAGGATAGGTTTAATGGGGAGGGAGAGAGGGCTGAGGGGATAAAGGGGGTTGAGGGGGCGGTGAGGATTCCGAGTTGGGGAGATGTGAATGGAGAACGGGGAGTGGATGTGGTGATGACACATGGCCCGCCGATGGGTGTGCTGGATATGGTTGATTCAAGGGAGAAACATGCAGGGTGTAAAAGCCTGATGCGAGCATTGCAGCGAGCGAGACCGAGATTGTTTTGCTGTGGTCATATCCATGAAGCCCACGGGGCGGAAGTTGTAGAGTGGAAGAACAAGGGAGGGGAGAAGTTTGCGGAGATGGGGGAGAGGAGGAAGGTCGAAGATAAATGGCCGGAGATTGAGAGGCTGGAGATTGAATATGGGAAGGAGACGTTGATGGTTAATGCGAGTATTATGGATTTGTCTTATCGACCGACGAATAAACCTTGGTTTTTGGAGATTGATTTACCGAGGGCGGAGGGGGTTGAGGCTTGAGTGGGGTGGGGAGTTGGGTGGAGGGGGTATGGATGGATCTTAGGTGGTGGTGTGCAGTGAGTGGCAAGCTGTTGAGGGTTGGTTAATGGAAGGCTACGCAAATAATAGCATTGGAAGACATTCATCACAAAATGCTCGTGTAGCAATATTAGGATCGAGTACATCAAACTAACTTTGGAGGACCCCCGTAACTTATACACTGATAGGAGGTATTCTACTGTCGTCGCGACGACCACACCATGCAGGAATGCCATGCACGTTGATTTGCTCATCATATCGAGAATCGTCCATCTATCTTCTCTCCCCTCATTCGCCAGAGCGTTTCTTCCTTCAATTTGACTAGCACGGTGCATATATATATAAACCTATTCTATTCACTCCCTCTCTGCACATACGATCTTCATCACCTCAGCAGTGCCGAGAGTGCCATCCAAGGACGGATTTCTCTTCTTCCAAGGAACTCCAGATTGATCAATAAGATAAACTATATACACACGCCGGGATAGGCAAAGATGAAGATGAAGAGACACAACTACTTCAGCCTAACAACCCCCCGGAGGAATGGCACACAGCCGCAAGAAATTCACCTCCACCTTCAAGAGCCCCTCCTCACTCCATCAAATCAGATTTTATAATCGTAAAACCAACCAGTGATGCAACTCTTATACATCCATTCCATCCCATCTCACAGTTGTGAGGTCACACTCGGGATTCGTTTAGCCCTCGCCCCGAAGGCGTAGCAAGCAAGGAGGCACCAACTTAAGCGAACCCCGACCATGGGATTAGATTGGCTGCGAGGTGTTAGATATCTGGGTACGATTTTCGTGATATACTTCTGCTGCCTAAGAAAATTGAAGATGTGAGCAATTTTTTGTTTTTGATATGAGAGTTGGTTGTGAGAGCTGAAATCTGGAGAATGTTGTTTATGAGGAGTTGAGGAGCGCCTGCCAAATCCGCGGAGTCTATGAGGCGGAGTTAAGAAAGACAACTTGGAAAGAAAGGCTGTGAGTTGGTATTCATATTCATATTCACATTTGTATTCACTAAACACCGAATTTTGACGTACAATAGCACTGCAAACGCAGGGTGAATCGAAAAGTGGCCCCCATCCACGCCTCTTCGGGTCCGAATTTTATCTGACATAAGCCGAGCCTCGGATCCGAATATCCTTTCAGCATTCTATAAAGGTAAGCTGGGGATGTCATTTCTTATGTTATATTTTTCTGATAGTATACAGCTTTTTGAGCCTCTTCAGTCTCGTGATATCACTTTCTTTCAATTTGTGTGTCTAACTCTAACTAGAGAAAATACTCCCAATTTGTCTTGGAAAAAACCAGAGGAAATCCTATCAATATGGCAACCTCCTCCTCAGAAGTCGCCATCATCGGCTCCGGCCTCTCAGGCCTCGCCCTCGCTCTCTCTCTCCACCACAATAAAATCCCCTGCCGGGTCTACGAAAGCCGTCCCGCCCCCCTCAACATCGGCGGCGCCATCATGCTCTCCCCCAACGCCCTGCGCATCCTCAACACCCTCGGCGTGTATGAGCGTATCCGTTCCAAAGGCTACAACTTCGACATCTTAGAGTTCAAAGACACCACGGGCAAGCTCCTGGAAGTGCAAGAATTCGGCGGGGAAGCCAAATACGGTTTCCGCGGTCTTCGGATCTACCGCCACATCGTAATCGACGCGCTAGTCGAGCTGCTCAAAGAGCGGAACATCCCGGTTTACTATGGCAAGAAGTATTCCCACATCGTGAGCGAGGGCGAGAAGATTGTGTGGGAGTTTACGGATGGGGAGAGAGCGGAGGCGGATTTGCTTGTGGGGGCCGATGGCATTCATTCTAGTGTGAGGAAGTATATATACCCGGACATTGAACCTGTGTTTACGGGGATGGCGGGAATAGCTGCTGCGGTCCCATCCTCGCAATTGCGTCTCCCAGAAGGGGAACTGCCTACCCCGGTGACGATTCTCAGTCCCAAGGGAGCATTCATCCTCGCTCCACAAGCGCACGATGCCTCTGAAGTGCTCATCGCGAAGCAATTCCGCAGCGAGGCGAAGGACAGGGAAGGATGGAAGACGTTTGCAGACGACGAAGAAGCGACTGTGAAGTTCTTGCAGAGCAATAACGAGTTGTTCCCCGAGATTGTGCAGAATGCGGTTTCGAAGATCGACTTCAAAACTATAAATGTCTGGCCTTTTTACGTGGTCCCGCAACTCGAGAAGTGGCATTCGGAGGGGTGTAGGGTGGTTATTTTGGGGGATGCGGCGCATGCGATTCCGCCGAGTGCGGGGCAGGGCGTGAATCAGGCGTTTGAGGATGTGTATGCGTTGGGGCTGTTGCTGGGGGGGATGGGGAAGGAGATGCGGATGGAGGAGGCGTTAAGGAAGTGGGAGGGCTATAGGCAGAAGAGGGTCGAGAGGGTCCTGGCGTTGACGAAGCAGGTGGATTTGAGGAGGGTGCCGGAGTCGAGGGGCGAGCAGACGTTGGAGCCGTTGGAGGTGGGGTGGTTGTATAATGTGGATATTGAGGAGGATGTGAGGGGGTGGATTGAGGGGTGAATGGCTTATGAGTGCTGAGTATGGATGGGATGGGGTAAGGGGAAGGGAAATAGAAATAGATAGATAGACCTACAGGCCTCTCATCTTAATAATATGTATGGAATTGAAGACGAGGCGTTGAATAGTAATAGTAACTATTTCACCATGAGATGTTGGTTCAATAGCTAGCTAGCAACACAACACAACATAATACACAACCTAAGAGTTATTCAGTCAGTACTGCGTTACTCTTGAGGTTGTGCCATACATACCCATACCATATTCACCGGCTCCACGTGTAGTCGTATCTGAGGCTCAATAGCTAGTAACACAACATACACAATCAGTCAGTACTGCATTACTCTCAAAGCTGTGCCATACATACATACCCATATTATACTTACTGGCTCAGCCCTATGGGAGTCGTATATTAGCCCAGTCAGTATCTTTCAATTCCCTCCAATCAACACATACCTATCATTCAATATATCCAGCGATCCATCCACCACATCCCGTATACGCCTCCTTCGCCTGCCACTTCTTCATCCTCTTCACCATATAAGACAACCCTTATTTATAAAGTACTTAATAACCTCAACTTTCTGCTCCAACCAAAAAGATCTCACCTCACCCCACACTCCCCGTCCACCTCGCACTATCCACCCTAGCTTACCTTAGCTCCACCTTCCCCTCACCTCACCGCGGTCACGAGCATATGCACGTAGTAAAATCTTCAGTTTCACTTTCACTTTCACATCCATATTCATCTTCATTTACTGTGGTTATGATATTGATATTTATTTATCCTTTATTTCTACTTCATCCTCTTCATCTGTGCTTAATTAACTAAAAGCATCGCATCATATCGTCATCCCGTCCATCCCATTCCAACCAATACCATCACCCCAAAGTGGGGTCAGTCAGTCAGTCCGTCGGTCTGCATATGCAAGACAACTCAGACTCAACTCAACTCAACGAACGCAAATGTGTGTCTTGCTTGCTTGCTTGCTTGCATCGAACAAAAAAGATGCTTCCATTCCATGCCCTCCATCCACCCAGCAACAGCAAAAGCGACCTATTCCAAGCAAGCCCTTCATAGGCAAACCCAACGCATCACATGCCAAAACCTATCTCCATCATTCAACCATCCAGCGAGCAGCAAAGCAATAAACCAAAAATATAAGCAGCAAAAAGGTATCATCAACCAGACCCCAACCACGTCCACAATAAATAAATTCGAACGGCGGACAAAGAAAAAAAAAACGATATCGTCCAAACAAATGAACTCCTCTCTTCCGGTGAGGATATATAATCCCGTCATACCCGAGCGAGACCAAATTTCAAAATATGCTCCCTCCGTTCTCATCCACTTAATATTTTCCCAAACAAAGACGCCGATGCTAATAAGCAGATTTCCATTCGATTTTCCCTTTCCATTTCGAGGGTCGAAGGTTTGTGTATTTACATTGTATTGTATTCTCTTTCTCTTTCTTTCTTCTTTGCTGTTTCACTCTCTCTCGAGTTTGCTGTGCGTTGTGTTGTATTGTACAAGGTATGGTGAATTGTTTAATAAATCGACATCGGTATCGATTTCGTCGAGGGTCTAACGTCCATCCCAATCATCGAGGATTCCCACTCGTCATCATCATCGCCACTATTCGCGTTCGAATATTCGGTGTAGTCGAATCCCGGTTGAGCGAAGTAATCATAGGAGGTTAATGAATACTTGAGATTCGCGACGGCGTCGGTGAGATCGGTTATTTCGCGGACGGGTTTGAGCGAGGTGCTGCATATTTTGGCAACGATGGGCGGTGTGCTTGTCGAGGGAGTGTTCTTGGGCTCGGACGCTTCGGGGATGTCTTCTAGAATGGCGGATTCACCCTTCGAGAAGGTGGGTACGCATTCTTCGGGAATGGTATTGACCGAAATGAATTGATCAACTTGATCGTGGAACCGGACACACTTCCGCGATGAACTTGAGGATGGTGATGATCTGCCAGATGATGATGGCGAAGGAGAAGATGGTCTTCTTGGCGCATTCATGGTAGATGAGGAACGCTTGAGGAGGATGTCGGATACCATTCGTCGTTTAAGGATAGGCTTAACATCTGTGCAGGATGCCGATCTCGATATTTGCGTTGGACGACTCGACGATTCCGCTGGCGAGGATGCGCATTCGAATTTCGAGCCAGCCTTGTGTAGAGGACCATATAACCAAGTTGTATCGCAATCCTTCATCCTATACAAACGTTAGCGACTCGGACTGGGAAATAAAGGGAAATAATTAGTGAAGGCATACCAGTCAACAGTCTCCGGCGCGATCGTCTTCAAGTTCGATCGCGTCTTCGCCCAACATCTCCATGATGCATTCTCTAATCGGCGGCTGTTCTCGTATGCGCTGCGATTCGATTGAACGTACTTCCACGACGCCCACAAATCCTCCTCTGGCCAGTCGTGCGCCAAATAATCTACATGATGCGAAGGCTGAACCTGTACCGCTGTGTCGTCCACCGTCTCTGTGATGTCGCATGGCTCGAGGTAATCCAGGCTGTCAAGCGAATCCAGAGAATCCATAGGAGAAGTAATTAATGATGGGCTGCTGCATAAGGATTCGTCGTCTTCGAGGTACTCGGGCTGTAAGGTGGGAGATTGCATGTAGTATTCGACTTGTTCGTCATATATCCGCTTATCGTCGAGCTCGGCTTCTTGGGTGGGTGAGCGCGGATCGTCGTAGGAGGGGAACTCGATTTCGTCTTCTCCTTCGGATTCCATACAGATTGCGTTCAGGGATGATATCTGAGGTTGGTGAATAATCCGCGGTGCTGCATCGACAACATCAGGCGTGTCCACCCATTCGAAATACTCGTCTTCCCGCGAGAGATCCATCTTTCTGTTGGTTTCGGTGGTGGTAGTGTGAATGTTGGGGAGGCTGAAGCTGAAGCTGTTTCTCGATACCCAACTCATATGTATAGCCTTGGAGGATTGGAGCGAAGGAAGGAAGTAACGAAGTACAGAGTAGGTAGATAAGTGTTTTGGTTGCTCGTGTGTACAGAAAAGAGCAGTACGAGCGGATACGAGAGGAATGGAATGGATAAGTCGGAAATATAAATAAGAATAAGTGTAATTTCAATTTCCCACTTTCCCTATTCTTTTCGTTTTGCTGCTAAAATCTCGGTTCGGTACTCTCAACAGATCCGAAGGGGAAATTTCCTAAAACTCTTGACACAATTCGCAAAATCGCAACGCAACCTCTGACGAGCTGGTGGAGAAGTGGAGTTTTGCGAGGTGGTCGTTGGAGGAGGTGTCTGGTGAGTTGAAATTTGGTGGGCGATTTGGTGGGCGATTTGGTGGGCGATTTGGTGCAAATGTTGGCTTGTGGTTGTAGAAGTGGCCGTAATGTAGATATAATACAAGATTACCGGTACCAAGTTGTCCAATAGATCTTCCCCAGGTGATGTTGTTGTAGGGAAAGTAAGATAAGGTGCCAGCCTTCTTTGGTACAGTCGAATCTTCGAAAGTGCTTGGTCTTTGGAAAGGATATGAATTGATCTCTGCGTGAGCTGGGATGGAGGACCAAGTGGATGCTGTATGGGTAGAATTTTCTCAAAGTGGATCCGTCTTCCAAAAATGTTGGGAAATGGAATTCTGGGGAAGTGGATAAAATGTACGGAAGTACTGTGTACACACAGAATGCGAATGGCGACAGGCAACGGAATGCAAGGGAGATAGATGATGAAAGGTTGGGGAAGCTGGGGAAGAACTGGCTGATATATGTGATCAATATGGATGCAACTTAAATGGAGTAATGGCAGGATATATTAATATAAATCCTGAACGTATTCTTCTTACTGTTCTTTTACCTTTTACTCTTGCCTGGGCTGAAGAACACATCCATCGCTCTAATCCTGGAAAGCATTCATCCGCTGATGATGATGAGAGATGTGAGTTAGAACAACTGCCCCTGCCATTTACCATTCTACCTAGCACGCCTTGCACGCCTAGTAAGCCGCTGGACATGGGGGTTAGGGGTTAAGGGTAAGTCATCCCCCGTTCCTCTTCCCAGCGACATCCAGACGAGGATTGGAATCCTTTTCCATCTTTCCACCTTTCCACCTTTCCACATCCACCTTTCACCCCCGAAAGTCTAGCATTCTGCACCGGCTCTGTTCATTTGTGAGTACTTACGGCTGTTTAATTCTTACTCCTTGGCTTAGCTTGCGCCACCGACCGAGGCAGATCGTTCTACTGTGTGGAAAGCGCGCCATTACAGCACAGTAAACTTTCGGAATAAGGGCTTCCTATCCTCTTGGTAACTGTTTGTGGCTATCCGCCGGACCAGAGTCTGGTCCGGCGCCAGAGTTGGAACAAATAAATACGCTTTCGGGGCTACACTAGTGTGCTGGTGGTGTATTGTTCTCGGTATGAGCTCTCGGTATGAGCTCTCGGTATGAGCTAAGTAAGGTTACCTGCTAGAAAGGCACCGTACCAGACTTGGACTCCCGAATGTACGAAACGCTACTGCTAGCTGGAGAGGCTTGACTTGCGCTGGGAACTACGAAGTACAACTGATAGACGCGCTGATCTCTGAATGAGCTCTTGAAGACGGCCTGGATGAGGAAGGATGGAGGAGGGGCTTGCTGCTGGTTTATCATTTCCAGAATTCGGCGGTTTTTCCTTCAGTCGGTGAGATGACAGCGAAAACCTCCCGAGGTGACATTCTGACTGATAACATACGCACTAGCACGGCGAGGTCAAGACGAGGTAGCATTCTATCCTCATACGGACTCTTCTCTTCTCTGGCCTTCGTACTTGTTATCTTCTCGTCTCATCCCTTCTCCACTCATGCATGCAATGTCAACGCCATGTCAGACTTGGGAATAGTGACTTTCCTCCCTCTTGCCCGCTCGAACTTATCGTTAGAGGCTTGCTTTACTTTGCTTTACTTTGCTTACTTTGCTTTATTTTGCTTACTTTGCTTTGATATGAGCTCCTTAGTGTCCAGACAGCTCTACCTCCTACCCCTCCATATCTCCAGAGCTGCAGGAAAGACCAGCTGCTCCCCTCCCTCTAGGTCATATGTACGATGATAAAACTATCATAGATAACGCCAGCGTGTATGCTAGCTATCTTCCCACCCCCTAGTCCATCTTTCTAATCACCTTCTACTCTAGTATGGGCACTGATAGCAGCGTTCATCTCGGACCCCGAAGATGTTACGGACCATTGCCTGTTCCCACCAGAATGGAAAGATCTGCGCACGTGACCCATTCTCAGTACCTCGGCTAGCTTGTTCGGCCGAGCAAGGGAAACACCTTTCGGGTTTCATGGCTGTTTAACCGTTTTTCTTAGTCTTCAGCCTCCAACAGCAAAGAACACCACCGAGTCATAGAGCTCGGAATAGGTCCATGTCGTCGAATCAGCGACGTCGTTGTCGATCTGGCTGCTGCAGTCATGTTTGTGTTATGGTTCCTGGGAAGGTGCTTTGTATACTATGCTATGCTTGCTTGATCTCTATGCCATGGCTCTCATGCTGTCGCGCACTTCCCCAACGGAACCCCGGCCTCTTTTTCCACAGTTATACAGCGAATACCCCCGCGGGCTTCCTGTCCAATTGACATTTGGATGAGTAACCGCCATCACATCATGTCACCTACAGCCTCACCTCATCCAGCATTGAACCAAGGTTAGCCCGAGCTTTCTCCATCAATCTGTGTTTGAGAATATCAAGTTTATATCCACACATTCACGATCCGTCGCAACAACGTGGGATCGGATGAGCTCTGTCCCTCGTGTCAAAGATATCGCGACATCAAAGTCAATTCCCACTTCGTATCCGCTTGGATACCTCTCAAGTCTGAGGGAGAAAAGGAAACGGAAACAAAACCCAAACATTTTTTAGATCCGACCTAAACAAACGCATTTCGAATTCTTTGACTTTCTTTCCCGCACGGCCAAGCGAACGAAAGAGCGAACACGGGAGAGAACCTTTCTGCTGGGAATAACTTTTTCTGCACATCGACTTTTACAAATGCGAAAAAGATCAGCATACGGCATTCCAGTGGTTGGACTTTCGATAGTCGATTAAGATTGATCGTGCCTAGAGCTTGGCTCCCGTCGGTTGTCTTCTCCCCTGGGCAACTGGGATTGTTTGGCGTTTTTCCGCTTTCGTAACCGTATCTGGGTCTGACGGTTGGTGGCCTAGTTCCTGATCCAGGACCGCAGTCCCGAGTCTAAGACACTGGCTGGATCTTCTGTTGTACAGGACTTGAGTGAGACTGGGACTTGGACTTGGGGATGTCCATCCCTCTACAGATGATTTGCTTGCTTGCTTGCTCGCTTGCATGAAACTTCCATATACATCCAGTGCACATATGACAGGAGAAGCCTCTTAGCTCATCGCACGTTTCATCTCCTCTATGTCCCTGGTCCTATCTTTTACCATCAACGTGCAGCATTTCCAAGTTTGTGATTAAGATTTGGCAAAAAAGGCATGAAAGTGTCATCGTCATGTTGCTCTGTTTTTCGCTCTTCGGTCCCCGAACTCCCTCGAGCCTTGGTGGAAGTTTATACTTAGACGGCCTCAAGCCACAATTTCTTTCGCTCGTCGGTAATTGGCTCCCGCTTGGAAAAACTTACCCAATCATCTTGCGCGGTTTCCTCGGAGATCTCTTCCTTATAACGATGTCTAGCTTCACTACCGACAAACCATTTGCTTTGCTCGGAGATCCTTGCGTGCGCTAGAAGTCGTGTTTGCCGCATGGTTACCACCGATGATCATTCCATGTTTGCAATCTCAATGCTCCATGCGGATTTTAACTCGATCCTTCTAGAGCGTTTCGCTGGCATATCATACATCCTTGCATCTAGGGGAACTTCTATGACCATACCTCAGATCCAGTGATCTCTGAAATGACAGCTAGTCGTAAACTGTGTCATATCTTCTCCAGCTGCGACTTCACGTGATGAGTCTCGATGTATTTTAAGACAGGATTAGTATGACATAAGTTGTTCACGTATCTCTGAATCATCCCGCTGTCCTTCCTTGGCAGTCTATTTCATGCAAGTGTGAGATCTTAGGGCACCGGCTTCGATAGGCAGGTCTGTTCATTCGCTCGGTCATTCCCTGCCATTGTTTATTTACCTACATGACATTCGTCTTTTCAGATAACGCCATTCCCTGATAGATTATCACTGTTTCAAATACCTCTCTCACTTGACTGTTTTTCGAGAGATAAGCTACTTTCTGCTGAGCATGTGAACATGAATACTTAGAGGTAGGTTTCTCCCTGCATACGGGTCGAAAGGAAGCTTGGACCTCTTTGTCTGGATTTGCTTGAGGTAAAACTGTCATAGCTCGTATCTTCGACCTTGTCACTGCAAGGCACAGTCTTCTTACTAATGCTGATGCATTTTCTCGGGGACCTACGCCGTTTTCGGGAATCTTAGTCGATGGTCCAGCGGCTTACGGGCTGGTTGGTCGAATTTTCTTCACATGATGGGTGGGGCTTGTATGAGGTGGAGCTTGTTTGAGTTGGAGCCTGTATGAGCCTATGAGGTGAAGCTTAGTCTACATGTATTGTGGATAGGCAATCCTTTGCTGGGACTATCTTACAGATGCAATGTGATGACTTAGAGTCATTGCTTAGAGCACGATGGAACGCAAGTAGCGTGTATATTCGCTCTCAGGCTCCAAGTTGGTGGGGAGCCTATTGATTCTACTACCTACGGTTTTCTTCCCGTACCGAAGTACTTGCTCTATCCAGCTCGTTGTTGTCTCGTTCAAGAGCCTTATCTAAGCACCTGGTCTTCGAGCATGTGCTGGATCTCCTAAGATACAGTTGTCTACTGCTGTATGTGTAGTGGAAACACATGTCAGACACTTGTATTCCTCACGACTGCACTTTCTGTTATTTTCTACTCCATGATCTTCTTATCTAGATCATGATGTATAGCTTTTCCGTTCATTTCTATCAACTGAGCTCCACCCACCTGCTCTACTCATAGTTAATATTTCCCTGCCTTTCTCTTTTCTCACTCCTCTCTTCCTCAGATCCTCTCCCCTTTATCCTTATCCCGTTTCATCCCCCTCCATATTCCCCTCCATATCCTTCTCACTTCTCCACATCATCTTCTCTTCCCCTCTCACCTCTCCTCTCCCTTTCCTACCCTTCCATTCCTTCAGTACAACCTCCACAACATCCTCCACCAAAACCATACCCTCAAGTAAGTGAGTACGTAAGCAAGGCAAGCGCTTGCTTATCTCCCCTGCCCTCCTCCTCGCTTTCGGCTTTCGGCTAGCTTTAGCGTCGGCTTGAGTGCGGGTGTGGATGGATGTACCTGATCCTTCTTTCTTTTTTTCTTTTTTCACATGCTATGAAAAAATGCACGCTATGTTATTCCATGTAGTCGTGAAGTTACGCTCGTGTGAGTCTATTCTAAAGGGTCGACTAAATATCTACCATATCATATCATATCATATCATATCATATCATACCATACCATAGATATCGTTTCGTTTCCTGGGTAGTGGTTCCAGATTCCCAGGTGGAAGAGAAGAATGGAATGGGGTGATGTAATATGAAGCTTGAGTCTTTGGTAGTATGGAGCTTTGCGTTGGGTTTCAGCAAAGAAGTATAGTACAATCTACTCTAAAACGACTCTAATTCTTCATCTCTACATATTTGACATGTGAGAATGCGCTCTCGATGCTTGCTTGCTTTGCCATGTTTTCAATGAGATGATGAGTCAATCAATCAGGCACTGATCTGCTATGCTGACTCTACCATTCCATATCATACCGAGTCCAGTCATTACATCCTGTTCTCGCAGGTGTTTTTTTCTTTACCCCTGCATGTATGTATTTTTGTTTCGCTGCAAAAAAACGCACTCTCCCTGCCTGAACACGCCGTTTCTTGTCATGCATACGAGTCGAGGATGGGTGGTGAGGCTTACCTTTGCGGTTGTGTTACAGCTGGCTGGCTGGCTTGGGTTTACTGTTGTTTGTGAAACTTGGGTGAGTTTTGTTTTGGGTATAAGGCGGACAGGAGATGTTGGAAGGGTGGAGGGTTTGGTTTCGGTGGTATGCATATAGATGCTGGTGTGGGTATCTGTCTATCTTTGTTTCATCTTGCTTTTCTGTTCTGTCATTTTTCTGTTCGGGGTTTGTTTCTGCGTTTCTTGCTCTTGTCTCTTTGGTTCGGGTCTGTCTGTCTGGGTCGGGTTTGCTCCTTCGCTTGTTTGTGTATCCTTCCATCATCTATATCTCACTTACTAGTTAGTAGCTAGCTAGCTTGAACCGTCACAGTCACCTGCTTCGACATCCATAAATAACCACACGCGTGCGATCCGATTCGTTGGATGCCCGAAACGATCGGCTTTCGTGCCTGCGCCTAACGTTCTGCAACGGGGATGGAGTGGCTTGCTTGCACACACATGCTTCAACGGGACGGGGATGGCGCCCTGCATGCTGTGACGGGGATAGGGATGGCTTGCACTGCACATGCTGCGATGGGGATGGTCTGCATGTGTATGTGCAGGGGATTGGGCTTGGGCGTGGGCTTGGGCGTGGGAGAAGAGAATAGATGGTGGAACGTTAGATGTGGCTTCGGTATACACCTAACCAGCTAGTCAGCCAGTCAAATCAGCAAGTTACCCAGCCAGTCAACCAAATCAGCCTCCCTTCCATTCATTCCACAGTATTCTATTCCAAGCCCCCACTAATCCCAATCCACCCCTACATATCCTTGCTTCCACGCACTTCACTTCATCGTCGTCTTCGGGATTCGCTTAACCTACCTACCCATCCACCCATCCCCCTCCCCCTCCCCCTTACCTTCTACCCCCTTACCCATTCCCCTACCCATCCATCTCGTGGCAGCCCAGCATGCATCCGTACCTACAGCACAGCAAATTAAGCGAACCCCGACGCAGACCCCGACGCGGTACCTTGCATACATGCGCGAACGATGAGATCAGATGATCCCCGATCTCGCATGGCGTACAAGGAATCATATATAGCGTGCCAGTGGACCTGAAACGAAACAGATGTGGCTCGCACATGGCAGCAGGGAGGTAGGGAATGGAAGGAGAGGAGGGGTGTAAGCAGGGGTGCAGAGGTGAGTGGGTTAAGCGAGTCCCGATTGATGGGCAGGGCATTATGTAAGCTTGGATGGATGGAGTTTTGGATGAATGGAAGATGAAGTGAGTAAGTTATTTTTAATGGAGTGGAAGTGAGTTATTTTTGATGAATTGGAATTAAGCTGAACTGTGAGTAAAGTAGAAGAAGAGTGGTTAGTTGGTCAGTGACTTGGTGATGGTTTAGGAAAGTGGTTTTATTTCACTTCTCGGCCCAATTCTCGAAAGGTAGTTTCACTCTGTATCTACATCAAAAGCATACTTCTGCTATTCGTCAAAACCAAAAAACCCTTAGCACCAGACGAAAAAGTAACATACTCTTCAACCACAGCATCTATTCTTCATCCTGGACCTATCACTACAGATTTTGTATCTCCTCGCTCTAATCTGTACTCCTTTCCCCGCACCCCATCCTATACCCTCTCTTCATTGCTCTAGGAGTCTCGATCTTCGTCTTAATCCCGCTTTGTCAATCCAAGCACCTGTCCCTCCCCCCCATCAGCCTACCCCTCAAACAACACCCAACTCAACCTCTACACAGTCCACCAACCCTTCATCCCTCCATTCCTCTAACTTCACTCCCACCCCCTACCAGACACTCCCACGCTTAGTATCATGTACATATCATCCCAATGCTCGATAGACACTCTCCATATCCATCTGTATCCTCGCTCACAGTCGCCTATGCTTTTTACAATCTTAGGCCTTAACTTCCCAAGTTCCAAATCATCAGTCTCATGTAACAACCAGATGAATGAGCGAATAGTGTAATTTGATTGTCTTCCTATCTCTCTTTCAGGAAATACAATACTAAAGGCAGCAAGATGTAGCAAAATCACTTTTTGTTGTCCTCCATTCATCTCTTCCCCCAAGCTTTCCATTCCGTCCTCCCATTGTAACTTGCCAATTTATTTGTATCGCCCCCCATCCATATAAAACCATAGCGAGTATATCTCTAACCCCCAGCAAGTAAAGCAAATAGCGAAAAGAACCCCATAATGTTCTCTACCAAATCCTCCCACATATCTTCTCGCCTCGTTGCTACCCCTCCCATACTCTCATTCCCAGATTATAAAACATCCTCTTGTAATATACCGCCTCCGATAAAATAACGCACGAGCAGAACAATCCAGCAATTCAACAAAAGCTCCGCAAACTCCCAATCTCCACACCTGTACATCGCTAGAACTCACTGTCCTCCATCTTTACATCGCAGAATCTCGCCGCTCTCCACCCTCACATTCAGCTTGCTCGTTAATAACCCGGTCCATGCCATCGTCCCCAATTCCTCCAATCATAACCTATCAACGGCCATAGATGACATTCACAGTTTTCTCTCACAGCTAGTCATTGCGAATGACAACGCTCAAACATCTCCTCAGCATCGGAATCCATTTCTTCATCCTCATCATCAATATCCCATTCAATATCGAAGATATCCTCCTCAACTTCCTCCTTCAGATCAATCTCACATTTGCGGTCCGTGATGTCTTGGTGAAACAGGCCCAACCGATTTTCACGAATGGCGAGATACTGGTCATACATGTCTTCGACAAGTTCTTTCACCCATACAGCAGTCTGTCGGGGATCCTTCTCCATGAGTTCTTGCTTTTGCATCCATCGCAACTTGACGAAGAGTCTCTCTCTGTGAAGAGTACTGTAGGCAGACTCATACATGGTAACTCCTTTCGCGACTTTGATTTCTATGTTTTCGGGTAAGACTCGGTGAAACATCGCAGCGATCTTGTCAAGGGTGTAGATATAGCGATCAATGTCCTCTTCGAGGTTGGCTTGAGTTTCCCAATGTTCGTCGTAATGATGGAAGCGACGACAACCAGTACATTCATTGAAAATCCCACTTTGCCGTTCTTCATATACAAACTCCCGTAACATCTCGCCCGCTTCCGCAATTTTTTCGAATTGTGGCTCGAGGTGCTTAATTACCTCTGCTCGGGCTTCCTTAAACTTCTTAACATCTTCTCTATCTTTGGCAAGGATTGCTTCTGCAGATTGCTGATGTTAGTAAGGTAGTTTCAGACTAGGATAGAGGAAATGAATAGCGGTTGGGGAAAATGAAGAAGCATGAAACCTACTAGAAAGAGCAATCTCAACTGGATGGATAGTAGAGTATGCCCTAAAAGGATTCCCATGACTTGGGCTTCGTAGATGCCAACCAAAGTGGCGGGTATCAGGCTCTACACTATGTCCACGAAGAAAAGACAGCATATCCCGTTGGAAATCCGGAGACCGCTCAAACCACATAGCATAGTCCCTAAGTTTGTTATGCATCTGGAAGACCTTCTCTACCGGAGATTGAGCCTCGACCAGCTCCTCATATTCTTCAGCAATCTCATCTGCCATTTCCTGGTATTCGCAATACGTCGCACTATCCTCATTCTCATCGTACATATCGTCAATTCCATCAATGTCAGGGAAGTAGTAGTTGGGTCGTAGACATGGCTCGTCGGATGGATCTGGCATCTCCTTCTCTTTTGCAATTCTCAAATTAAGGTCAACATCTCTCAGCAGCTTTAAGGGATTAATGAGATAACTCAATTGTTTCTGGGAGATATCATGTTGAGTTTGTGCTTTCAAAGCCGAGGATTCCTTCTTGGTAAGGGCAACAACAACTTCGATCGATCTTGGTAGAGTCACTAATTCGGACGATACCTCGCTGAGAGCTTGACAGAAATGGACAAACAATTTCGCAGGCACGGGGTTGGTGAGTACAGGCCTATAAGCAGCGGTAATGATTTTCCAGTGTCTGACCTTCTTCAATGGTTTAAAGACCTCAAAATCGAAGTTGTATTCTTGTCCGAGCGGTTTGTTATTGACGATGTATCGAGTGAGAGGAGACTGCGGTGTGTGGCATCCACGAGGACCATAAGCGCCGATACACTCCATGATGAACGTGTTGGAGCCGTAAAGGATAGGATCTGCCTCATTCCTGATAGTTTGGCAGGTACGCAAGATTGCTGGGGAGAGTTCGAACTTCTTAGATTTTCCAAACTCGACTATCTTACCGATGGAGCTGCTTTCGCCGAGTTCCGGGTTGACCAAGAGCAGTTTGTAAATCTTGATGCGTATCTCGACGGGGAGCTTCGTCAAGAATGGAGATGAACTTTGATGGAGAGCTGAGAGGCGTCTAACGTCCTCCTTCGCAGATTTCAATTCTAACTTGGTAGAATGAATAGTGAGTTGTTGCTTATCAATGACGTCTCGCTGCTGTTCAAGAATAACCTTCTTCTGGTGTTCGACAATGTGGCGGTAGGATGAACTGATCGCCCTTTCATTCTCGAGCTGTGAGCGTAGTTGTGAAATTTCCTCGTTTTCATCATCCTTTGTTTTGCCCTTGCCCTTTGCCTTGGCTCGGCTCTTAGATCTAGTGGTACTCATGTTGTCGCTTTTCTATCGGTGAAGATGAAATGACAGTTTAGATGAGGAGAGGTGGAATGGTAAGATAACTTCTGTGCTGGTTGATGGAACTTGGGGAAATAAATACTGCTTCTGAATTGAAAAGATGGCTAAGAGTTCCGCGGCAGAAATTTTCTGAAACCAATCAGTACGAGTGAATAAGGAAACCGACTGACAGGCGGAGTGAACGAGAGATGACAGAGAATTTGGCGTAGATTGAATTCTCTACAGTGGTAGCGGAAGAATGACTGAACAATTATTACAGCAGGTGAGGAAGAGGGAAAGAAAGAAGATGATTTACAACCGGAACAGGAGATTGGGTTGTAAAAAAGTCAAGGGAGAGGGTGAAGATAGAGTGGTGAAAGTGAAGTGAAGTGGGTGGATTTAAGACGGACCACCCGTTGCCGTTTTGGGAAAGGGAAGGCACGACAGGAGCGAACGACCACTTAGGGTACACTACAAAGGCAACGAATTGCACCACAGGACGAATAAAATTGTAGTAAACTGCGAAGATGACGAGATGCAGAGGTGAATTTAGATACGAAATCAATAAGGTAGAGGTCCAGGAAGAAGGCGTACCAACTGAAAACAAGTTGATATGAATGAGGACAAAAATCAAGGCATCGAAGAATATCTAAACCCTACCCACTTCAGCACGCAATATCCATAAACCGACCGTTTCTTTGGAACTTGTATATCCAAACAGATGCTTGAGCATCCAGCGGTACAAGTTGGTTCTGTATTTGCGGCTGGTTTGGTGATCGAATAATGCGTGTTTTGTAAGAGTGTACCGGGCACAAACGATATATGTTGCAGTTAGATATAGGAGAAGTAAAAGTGATAAGATTTCGTACATACCAGCCCAACTCCTCAAAGTTATGCTCACAGGCAGGAGACTTTTTTTGATACGGATGCTGTGCATGGAGATGCGAACGAAATCGATTTTTAAGCGTAGGATGAATACATACCAGAAATTCACATGTCTAGTACTACCCCCTTAGTCGGACTATATGTGCATCCTCCTTAAAGGAACCCCCTGAGTGCCAGTAGCTCAAACCTGACTTTGCTCAAACGGAAAGTGCAATCTACTGCCTGGTCAAATCATCCAAATCCCTCCTCAACTCCTTCACCCCCTCCCCCACCGAATCTCTACTCTTCAACGTAATAACCGCCGCCCTTTGAGCAATTTCCACCAACTCCTCGCCCAACTCAACACCCTTCGACAACCCCGCCACCAAGACACCAAAAAACGTATCCCCAACTCCATTCACACTGACCACATCCTTCTCCTCTACTTTTTCCACTGCGGGGAATAATCTCATATACACACCGCCGACCAATTCACTCCCATTCGTCGCTCGGGACAATATATATGGTGCATGTGTCGGATCTGTAAGTCGTGGATCATCTGGTTTCAAAATCGTGGTTAAAAGAACGCCATCTTTGCCAAGCTTGGTAAGAATAGTTGGGATATATGGTAGAAGTTGAATAGTGCGGAAAGGAATCCCTTCGTTGGTAAGAGCAGCGGACGTCAGAGCCACAAAACGGTCGCGCGCGCCGGTGCTAGGAATTCCGAAGGAATCGACAATGCGGAAAAACTCGCTGGGCTCAAACAGGCCCTTTGTACTGGCATAGTCATGCATGGCGATGAGTTCATGCTGGTTTGGAGCGGCTAGATCGACGGTGTTGTTTGGGAACAGAGGAGGTGTGTGGGTGCGCTGGAAGAGGGAGGTGGATTTGACTGTTGAGACGGGTTCGAATGCTATCATTGTAGAAGGAGAGACTCTCCGTGCGGTAGTTATGAAAGATTGGATAACGTCTGGATGCCAGTTGGCGTCTATGATAAGCCATTTGGTAGAGGGTGTAAGATGGCTTAAAGCGCTTCGAATATCCAAGATTGGTCTTGACGTGACTGTAGATGCGAATATCGACATATCCGCCATGGCGACGACTAGATCTTTGTTGGAGTCATTCGTGGCAACATACTGCGCAGTACGGTACTCAGTTGTCGAATCAAGCTTAACTAGAAATTCGGTGTCGAGACCGCTGGTTTGTAGAGTTTCGAGGATGCTTTTGCCGGACCTAAGATTGTTAGAAAGGTTATAAAGCGATACATTGGTAGAACTTACTGATCTTTGACGATAATACTGCATAAACGGACAGGCTCACCGCTGCCGAGTTGAGCCGCCAGTGCTACGTTGTATCCAACGCCACCGATCGATGACCGTATTTCCCCTATATTTGATGTATGCATATGTGGTGAAGTATCCTTGGTGGATTCGCGAGGAGTGTAGTCACATGAAAGATCCAAAGCTACTGAGCCGACCACTACTACGCTCGGCTGTGTAAAACGATAAATTAGACATCTCCGCGTTTTCCGGGCATGGTTCTAACGGTGAAGTGAGGGATATCGCGGTAGGTGGCTTACTTGTGGTGTGCCAGCTTGGGGAACGGTCACTCCAATCGTCTCATCTTTCGAGGATTCTTTGTTTACTGCTTCGTCGGTCGAAGTAGTGGTCGCTTGCCATGAAGTAGCCTTGGGCATATAAACAGATATTTGCTCTGGTGAAACTTGACCAGAACCCCTAACAGTACATCATAAAAGTCACTAATCGCCTCGAGACCGCTAAACCTCGCTGACTGACCTATCACTATCCTTCTCGCTGACGGACTTGTCACCACCCTTCTCGCTGACGGAGTCATCACTAATATTGAAACGCTCTAATCTCAACTTCGATAGCTCAACTGCAACCTTCGTTGCCACCTTGATATTTGACTCAATCAGCGCCCTGTTTGCTGCAACACTATTTCCTTGGGTGAGTTCTTTGATCCTTGATAGTATGAATGGAGTGTTGGCGTGTCCATGAAAGCCTTGCTCAGCAGCTTCCTCCACCGCCTGATTGATTGCTTGATCAATTTTGGATTTTGGTATAGAAAATTCTTCTGGTATGGGGTTCGCAAAATGAAACCCGCTACCGTACTTGAAGATATCACCAGTGCCTGGTGTTATTAGCTCGACTAGCCGGACTCCGCCGTTGGCACAATGTTGACTCACAAATGATAGCTGCAGCTTCCGCTTCATTCTGAACGACCATGGGACTAAGTACACCACTTTCGCGAGTAAAAAATGCTGGATAATCAATAGGCCCTGTACGACCATCCGCGAATGTGTAGACACCAGCTCCCTGTGTTTCTAGATACTCAAGAGTTCTAGGAATATCCAAGAAGCTTTTGCAACCACTACTGATGACAGCAACACGTGTTCGTCCAAGTTCTGTTAGATCGGCGGATATGTCCATTGAGTCTTGCCCTCCTCGATGGACCCCACCAAGGCCACCGGTACCGAAGACACTGATACCGGCCTTGGATGCCAGAAACATGGTGCCAGCAATCGTGGTTCCTCCTGTCATTTTGCGACCAGCGATTCCCTATAGATTGTCAGATACGACGACAGCTGGCTACCTCTCATATAGTACTCAGTAGTGGAGTATTATTACATAGCACGTACCATTCCTAATAGAAAAGGTATATCTCTCCTCGAGACCTTCCTCGTCTCTGGATCTCCCGCAGCTGATGCAATCTCGGTCAACTGCTCGCTGGTTAAACCAACACGTGCTACGCCGTCTAATATGCCAATAGTTGCTGGTATCCCGCCATTGTTCCGCACAATTGTCTCCAAATCCTGAGCGAGAGAGACGTTATCTGGATATGGAAAGCCATGGGTGTAAATAGTAGTTTCAAGAGCGACCACAGGCTTGAAACTCCTAACGGCTTCTTTGACCTCTTCAGATACTCTAAAAACCTCGTTCTCGATTTGTCTGAAGTACCTCAGTCTTTGGATGAAGCTGGCAGATTTGGCTCTCTCTGTGTATTGGCGTATCAACGAGCCGTTGATGCATGCACTTGATCCCTTGCACCGAGAACGAAGGAAGGAATTCATAATTCCGGTGGTAAGTGTGTGTGCAGGCTCAGAAGGTTATAACAAGCTACCGCTACCGCAATGTGTTCATCAGTTTCTGACCAGATTCGAGAGATTACAACGTTTAACGTGAAAGTCTTGTTTTAATGGCATTGGTGACTAGAAAGAGATGCTCCGGAAGTCGGCGACGGGGTCGTTTTGAGGGGTAGCGGAATTGAGGGACCACGCTGTAAGGCTGGTGATAAAATTAAGCTTAACCTCAAAACAATCACGTGGTTTATGCGTCTGACTAAGCTAGCACGACGGCTGGCTCGGTTGGTGTGCCGATCATTCCTTCGCGCTTCCGCAATTTCAAGCACTTTACTTGATACAAGCCAAGGTCCACAAAGCCCATTATGGAAGTCTCCAATGTCTCTTCTTCACGAGATTTCTCTCGGCAATGTTGTGCCGAGCCAATGGACCCAACAGTCTGATCTCTTTTATGCATAATTATATTGCTCTGTAAGTGATATGTTGTGGGAAAAGATTGGTTACCATTTGCGCGGAAATTTGTTACCCTGCCGTCATTTCGTATATCCTCATGCTGATATTACTTATTACGCCGAACCTCACCTTCTTTATAATGGGCAAGTTTTGCTTCTCTCCTGACCATTTCGCATCACGATAACTCTCCTTTCATGATGGCCTCCCTATACTATGCACTTCTTTTCGTTTGTTTTTATATTCAAGGTATTTATTCTCAGGAAATTGTCAATGGACAAATCTATACTCCAGGAATCGCAATAGTCGATGCGCCTCAGCCAAACACTCCCCTAGGTGGTGGTAAGTCATTCTTTATTGTGCGAAATCAACCACGGCTGACAGTTGAAGATTACCTGCAGGTTGCTATGGATGTGACTTCTGATGGACAGCTGCAACTACCTCCATATCCCGACAAGTCTCCATCGAAGATTTATAACATCACAATGTTTCTCTCGAGCTATACGACCGGGAAGAACTTCACCATCTCGAATGGCACAGCAACAGCAGGGAACGCAAGCCTAGGAGAGATTATGGCGCAAGAACCAAGCAGCACAGTTAAACATGTCAACTGGATTTGGCCTGATTGTTTGGTGGGCGATGGCACGTCTAGCAAGAACACCGCGCGAGGTGCATACAATGTGCGACCCATTTGAAGATTCTACAACTGCGGATACTGATACAATCTAGATTTCTATCCGCCAAAACTTCCGACTGAACGGCACAGACAAATATACGATCTTTGATCTGCCAATTCAAGTGACGAATTCCATCCCTGAGCAGAGCGACCGTCCGTCTTGCGATTCGCTCAACAACGAGCTTATACCTTGGACGACGTTGGCATCGACGGCGGATAATTTCACACGCATTGCTGGAACAGCTGTTCAGACCACGGGGTCATCTGCGGATGGAATTGGAGCTGGGAATACCATTGATTGGAGATCCGGAGCTCATTACATCTGGGCAGGGAGTTTGTTGTTGATGTTAGCTGTTTAATATTTTATAAGTGTCTTTTTTGAGAGCGTACCTTTAATCATCTCTTGGCTGCGCAACTGGTTCGCCTATCAGCGCGGCTGCACGGATATTAGTGACTGCATCCGGCCATGTGCTTCGCAGGCGAACCTCTTCAAGATGAATCTTCTTCGCAGCCAATCAACAATTCTCCCTTCTTTCTCATTCAATAATTAGAATTTCAGCTTTAACCGATCTATCGGTTATGTGGCGCTCACCCCGCAATCCATAAATTGAAGCTCCCTCGGCCTCGGTTGATAGCTCCAGATTCCCCGCATTTGATTGGGTCTTTCATGTGCTTTTACTGAATTCTTCCAGGCCAAGCCGGGCTGAACTCTTGCATAACATGGAGAAATATTCCTTTCAGGAGGTGCTACTCGAGTACCCCATTTCATATCTCCCAGCTGTTATCTCTTCTTCACAACTCATCAATCGAACAGCAACTCCATTGCAACGCGCCGAACGCTGAAGCAAGCAAATATGCCTATGCACAAAGGATGGTTGCCGCGTGAAGGTACAGGTTCTATCTCTTGCACTGATATAGCAGTGAGGAATGAAAGCTAATATAACAAACTTTCACTTTAGGCTTCACAAGCGACCCACTCGGAAGCTTCATCAAAAAGACAGCTCTGAATCCCGCCTTCACTCTCATATTCCTTCTCCTCGCCCGCTACACCAAACGCGGAAATGACCTCTCCATTCTCCACGAGACAGCTTTCTCCCGACTTCGAAAGCTATTCTACTTCGGTGTTGTGCGATTGGCGTCGAACTATTTGGAAAGAGGCGTGTACAACAACTGGACCGACGATAAATATGATTGGGATAAGGAAATCGTGTTGATCACCGGAGGAGCAGGAGGAATTGGTGGACAAGTGGTGAAGCTTCTTGCCGAAAGAGGTATCAAAGTTGTGGTACTTGATGTCATCCCAATGACATTCGAAGCTCGTATGCACCCTCTGTTTCCTCACTCAAACATGCCGCGAGCTAACCAATTCCCCCAGCATCCAATGTCCACTACTACAAATGCGACATAACAATCCCCTCCTCCATCGCCGCCGTCGCATCCCTCATCCGCAACGAAGTCGGCGACCCCACCATCCTGGTCAACAACGCCGGCGTCGCCCGCGGCAAGTCGATCCTCGAGTCCACCGAAAAAGACATCCGCTTCACCTTCGACGTCAACACCATATCGCACTACTTCATGGCTCACGAATTCCTCCCTTCCCTCATCAAGAACAACCACGGCATGGTCGTCACAGTCGCCAGCGTCGCCGCCTACGTCACCGTCCCCAACATGGTAGATTACGCCTCGTCCAAAGCCGCCGCGCTCTCTTTCCACGAGGGCCTCACCGCCGAACTGCTGACTAAATATAACGCCCCGAAGGTCCGCACCGTGGTCATCAACCAGGGGTATACCAAGACCGCGCTGTTTGAAGGGTATAAAAATGATTCACCGTTCTTGATGCCGACGCTAGAAGTTGATTCTGTGGCTGAGGGGATCGCGAAGAAGATTCTCAGCGGGAAAAGCGGCCAGGGGATTTTCCCCGGGTTTGGGGTCGTGTTGACGTTTTTGAGGGCGATGCCCGGTTGGTATCAGAATAGGGTGAGGAGTCAGGGGCAGAATATTATGACGGAGTGGAAGGGGAGACAGGTGTTGGATGTGGATAAGTGGTATAAGGAGAGGCAGGGGGAAAAGGATGGGAATGCGGGGGAGAGCGCGTAGGTTTTTACTTCTGGATGAAGAGGATGGGGTTTTGGCTAATGGGATACAGATCTACGGTTTTGGTGCCGCCTGCTGAGAAGTGATTGTTGTTGGTTGGGATGGGATAATGGTTATTTGGCAGTCATTTATTCTGATTTGTTTCATCTATTTCTTCCTTCCGTTGCTGGTATCACCTCATCTCATCGCTTAAGTTATATATCCTCAGTACAGTACTGTCTGTAACTCATTTGTCTGTCCACTTAACTTACTTCAAACTCGTTCATCTCATCCCATCCCCACAGTTACAAAAATCCCCAACTTAATCCCATCATCATCCATTTGTTGCACATCTCACTATTTGACAGGTGGACCATATGATGTGTTGTCGTGTCCCTCGCTACCTCTAGCACGAACTGTTTCAATATGTGTGTGCCCCGCCCCACGCACGGGAAAAGGCGGTCGCGGTCTCGGATGGATGGTGATACGTGTTGTGTATGAAGGTACGATTTGTTGCATGTCTGGATCTGTGACATCTCATCTGGTACATGGTTGTTGGTGAGATGGTTCGCGCCGTGGTGGGATTTTTTTTTGGTTGTGGGTTGTGAAACTTGATGGGTGGAGGTGGAGGAGGTGGGAGTGAGGGAGGGGGTTTAATATACGGTTTATTTTGATGATTCCTTACCCGGTTTCTTAATACTACAGAGATAAGTAAGGTGGTTCTTTACTCGAGTATAATCCTATATATCCTGTCCCGGAAAATCCAACCCTCCACGCTCCACAGTCAGCAGCTAGGAAGCCATCCATCTCACCCCCACTCCACACCCTAATCCACCCCACCCCACCCATCCACGCATCCCCATCCACCAATCCATTTGTTGCACATCTCACCCGCCAGATCTAATACATGTGGACTGTATACCCGCCGTGTCTGAGATTCGAGTCGTCTTTGTCATGACTGTGTAAGCAAGCGACCCACCCATCCACTCAACTCCACTCCACTCCACGCAACTCCACTCTACTCTACTTCACTTCACCTCTCCGGGCGTAGAAACACCAGGCCGACAACGATCGGATAATAAAACATTATAATATGTTAGATTTTTAAGGACATCCATTTGACATCAGTAATCAGCGAGCATATACTATCCTAAATGGGCTTGTTATTTTCTTACCACGGAGAGTTCACTCCCTAACTCAACTCGGTATATAAATAAGTTAGATGAAATGTATATATGTATATTTCACTTTTTCGACGACGACGACGACGACGACTGGAAAAATTACCTAGTTATTGAATATAGCTGCTGGAAACTTGAGAATGGGATTTTCTCTGTTGGTGTATTACCATATCAATCAATCACATCACATCAATTACTCTGCCTGAATGAAAATACAAAGGGAGGATGAAATGAGATAGAGATGGAGAGGAATTAGTCAGTAAGTAAGCAACGAGAAGCTTGCGCCGGGTGGGGAAGGGGGATATCACTTATAACTTACCAATTTTTCGCCTTTCTTCGTATAATATCATACTATGCTTAATTTTCCCTCTTTTTTCCCTCTCCTTCCACTCATTATCTCACACTTACACCCTCTCTTTCCATCCGCTCGAGTTAAGCATAACTTATCACAAAGTTATTATGCTTAACTTATCCCACCAAATTATCCACCACCACCACCCCCCCTCCTCCCCTCCCTCCCTCCCCCTACGTAATCTCCACATCTGTGTTGTGTTCACATACTAAATTCCTACGTAGCTAATATTCTTCTGGGATCATAAGATCATGCATAAGCATAACCTCACACCAATAGTCATAACCCCGCAAGAACTTCAGCTGACTGAGAATAACACAATACCACCGTGACGTGACGGCGAAGTTAAGGTATAGATGCATGCAAGCACTGAGTTGAATGCTCAAGACGAGATGTAATATCTCAGCAAATTTTCATTTTCTCTTCAGCTACGTGAATGAACATCTGATCTGATCTGCGACATCCATTCATTCCGCCATATTAATCCACCACTTTCCATGCTCCCTTCATCAACCAATGCACAAAAAAAAATGGTAAACCCCAAACCTCCTCAACCATCGTTAACCTCGTCAACATTCTTCATTAAGTCTTCGACATGCTTCATTCATTCCTTACAAATCAACCATCAAAGCCCCAGCCGCGAACAAAGCCGCAACACCCATAGCTCCAGTCTGGATAGCCGCACCACCAGTAGATTGCGATGAGCTGGCCGAAGCACCCGAGGTCTTGCTCGCAGCAGCACTGGAAACGGTGGTTGTGGCAGAGACACCCGAGGTGAAGGGCACGGCGCCGTTGGTGGCGGTGGAAGCGCCCGAGTAGGCGGCCGAGGTGGCGGAGGGGTTGGCGGAGGTGTTGTTTGGGTTGAGGACGCTGGAGGGGGAGGTTAGTTTGGTTGGTGGTTGGAAAGGAGGGGTGGGAAGAAGAGCAGACATACTTATCAATAACATGCACAACACCATTCGCGACCAAAATATCCGCAACCACCACCTTGGCACTGTTGACAAACACATTTCCACCCTCAATAGTAATAGTCACCTCACCACCACCAAGGGTAGGGATCGAGCCATTCTTGAGGCCGGTACTGTATCCAACAGTTCCATTAACAACATGGTACGTGAGGATAGAGGAAAGTTGCTCAGTAGACAGGGTGGGAACGAGATTGGCGATGTTGCCGAAAGCTTGGTTGTTGGGTGCGAAGATGGTGACGTTGGTGAGGGAGTCGACGGGGCTGGCGAGAGAAGTTGCGTTGAGTGCGCCGTAGAGGGAGGTCAGGTTTAGGTCGAGGGCGGTGGAGGATACGGAGGCGGGGATGCTGAGGACGGTGTCGATTACGTGGATGACGCCGCCGTCGAATTTTACGTCCTAGGTGGTGGTGTTAGTATGAGGAGTGGATTGTGTGAGAAGAGTGCCAATGTTCGCTCGGTATGGGAGTCGAAGACTGTTTACTGCGGCTGCACCTATTCATGAATCGGAAAGAGAACTTACAGCGGTAGTAACGGTACTATCTTGAGCCAAGCCAGTGATGAGAGTAGCTTTGGAGTTGGCCAACTTAGCATCGACAACCTGACCTCCACTCAAGCTGGTGTATGGACTGCTGACGAGTAGAGACGGAAGGAACTGCGAGGCATTGGTGAAGGCAGTTGAAGGGTATGTGCCACTGAGGACATGGTAGGTGAGAACAGCAGTGATATCTTCATCGGAAAGTCCGGTGGTGTTCAATTTGGAGAAGGCATCATTGGTAGGTGCGAGAATGGTGATGTTTGTTGCTTTACCCAAAGTTGCCAACAGAGCAGGTCTGGCAGCGACGAGACCTAGAGTTTGTTAATTGACGCGTTCTACATTGGACACCATGCCCATAGAATGGTGAGATAGGTCGAGTCATCTACTCCAAGCTTGGGTGCGGCCGTGAAGGGTGAAATGGGTACGTACTGGTCAAGGTGCTGAGAGTTGAATTGTTCTCCGCCAACACCGACGTCAAGTTCTGAGCAGAGCAGAGAGATGCAAGAGCACCGAGGACAAGAAGTTGTTGATACATCGCTGATGAAGGGTGATTGAGATGGAAGTTGATGTAGGTCGAGTTCTTGAGGTATGGAGATTGAGATCACGGTGGACGGTGGTGAGAATGTGAAGTGGAAGTGAATGATGAAGCACTGCGAGGGACAAGCCTGATATAAATACTTTGGTTACAAACAAAATTGAAGAGGAAAGAACCATCACAGCCTCAATCTCCCGAGCCAAGCTGCGTCAAGACTTTTCGCCGAATTCACTTTTCATCTTGGCAAAATCCTAAAAGTCTCTCGAAAATCCTGATATCGTATATTCATACACGATCTGTATCAATGGCAGTTACCTTACAAAGCAGTGAAAACACACATTGACAGACTCAGCCTCCCTCGTCGCCATGGATTCTGCAGATTATCCAGCAAAATTTGTGGATATACCAGTTGTAATGCTGTTGTATTGATGTCTTGCACTAGTACACCCTTTGTTTTGTTGCTCGGATGTGTGCAAATCTACCCCGCATTTTCCATGTAGGTACTAGTAGGTACCCTTGAAACGTAAAGGGTCGAATGAAGGTCGAATGAATTGAGCACAATATGATTAGGTAAACAAGTCGTGTCGTCATCGATTAAAGCTTGTCGCAAATAAACGTTGAGACATTGGCCAATCACGATGTCTGCGGAGAATTGAGAATCCCTGCACCATATTGCTGGGGACGAGGCTGCAACCGCCCCAGGTACAACAAGGTGTTTGGCAGCAACACTTCTCACTAGACTGTGAGCTGAGCTGAGCTAAGCTACGCGGCCACGGTTGTATTGAGATGTTGCAAAATCAGAGAAGAATTCGTAATCTATGTTCCAAGCAAGTGCCTTGTTGTATCAGAATCTTTTGCCAGCACCAGCACCAGCACCAGGATCTTTCTTGTTTGACTACTCAACCGCAGGACTAAGTTCACTATGGATAAACTGGATTAAACTGGATTAAACTGGAAGAATTGTATAGGAGTGGGAGAATTGTATTGAAGTGGAAACAGGAAGCTAGCAAGCTCCAAGAACACGCTTACACCCGCAACGTTGTTCTAGAAAGAAAACCATGCAGCACTTGCATTGGGTGGGTTTCCACCCCCAACCCTCAAACGAGTTGCTCCGCGCCGATCAAGTTTGACTGGCTCGCTCGTCTAGAAGTTGAAATGAGAAGCAAGAAGTGAAAGGAAATTACCCACTCTTGTTGCCAAGCCAAAGCTCATGGACAAATAATTGCTCCATCGCCAACGCAGCTGTGAACGAGCAAATGTGCACCGCCAAGTCCAATTGAAGCCCAAGCTTTTTTGTACGAAGTAGCGAATCGCTGTGTCTCTGTGTTGCTATTGTAATCGAATAACCTACCGAATCAGCGAGCTCGTTTAATAGTGCATTTCTGAATACAACTCCGGCTACTTTTGACACTGCCGCCAGGCAGTCGGTGTCAACGAGGTCGTACGATGTTTCTTACATGCAGCCCAGCTATCCATGCATCAAGGGGTATTCTTCCGGTGTACTAGGCTCGGTGCCCTGGATATGAACTGGTACATTCTCCGGTCAGGGCTATGCTTGTGACACGCTTGGGAGCAAAGAAGTTTCAACAAAACAATTGCCGTAATGAGGATATGTGTAACCATACTGAAAATGTAGGACCTGCATGATGGACGATAATCCTGGTGGAAGATGTGATTTGCCCTGCTTCAAAGGCGGCAGCCCTTACTCAATCTGTATCCCTCGAGTGCGAAAAGCCTTGAAGGTGGCTGGGGAGCACGTTATGTCGTTGGAAGTGCGTAAGATATACGAGAGCGAATTCCGAGCAATCCGAGGATCATGAAGATGATCACAACTCGAGCGGAGATATCTATCTTGTATCCTCCCAAATATCGATTCCAAACCGATAAATCGAAGCTGGACTTTAAGGCAACGTCATGTGTAGCGAGTGACCTTAACCACATGGCTTAGCCACAAGGAGAAGGTACCAAAAGTTAACGTTTGTGGCGGCACGGTGGAGATGAGGACCTTAGAAAATATACTTTCCTGTGCCGCTGTGGGCCAAACTCTGTACGAAGTAGCTTTCATATTTCCGTGATTTGACAATGTGGGGAACATAACGATAACTTATGTCGAAAACAAATTCAAGTCTACGCTCAACTCTCCTCTCCTCTTGAGGGTCTCTGATAAGATAAGAAATGCGTGACTGTCTCTGCTCTGATAAGATAAGAAAAATCACGAGAATCTGTCCCACGGCCCTTGCCGAGACCCCCCTGCCACCCCACTAACCCCGCGCAAAAAAATCCAAACCAAATCTAAGTTCAAAGCCTCTCCTCTCCCCAACGGCAAATTCTAGAGTATCCATTAGCCTTCCATACCCCTTAAAATGGACGACCCCGCCTTCGCCGTCGAAGTCGACGACACCACACAAACCATCCTCCTCGCCGCCTCCAACCACGACCTCGCAACCCTCAAACCCCTCCTTCGCGTTCCCGGCGCCGCATCCGTCCAGGATCCCGAGACGGGCTTCACGCCGCTGCATGCGGCTATCCAAGCTGTGAGTATATCCTCCACATCACATCCAGGTATATAAGCTAATTGCCATTCTCCTTCAGTGCGCAGACTCACCCACCCCCTCCGAACTCTCCGCCGCGAAAGAAACCGTCAAGGAACTTTTCCTCTCGGGCGCGATCTGGAATGATCTGGATGTGAAGAACGAAACACCGGGAGATTTGGCGTGGAGATTAGGTTTGAAGGAACTGTATGAGTTGGTGGTGGAGGCGGGGGTGAGAGCGGAGGTGTTGATGAATTTGATGGGGGGGTATGAGGAGCTTGGGGATGGGGATGATGAGGAGGATGAAGATGAGGAAGTAGATGCAGCGGGAGAAAATGGAAACGGAGAAGTGGGAACGACCGAAAATGGACAGGAAGTAGAAGAGCTCAACGGCAACAGCACAGAAGAAAAAGCATCCGAACCCCCCAAACGCGACGTCAACTCCACCGACTACCTCTCCAGCACCCTCACCCTCACCCCCTCCGCTCTCCTCGACTCCGACGCCAACGGCGTAATGATGGCCTGGGAAACTTCCATCATGCGCCGCACTGTCGATCTGCTTATCCCGCCCGGCTCCCCTCCTCAGCGCATCCTCAACATCGGTTTCGGAATGGGCATCATCGACGAGATGTTCGCCTCCACCTCCCCCGTCTCCCACCACATAATCGAAGCGCACCCCGACGTCCTCAAGTCTCTCTCTTCTCCAGACTCCAAATTCGGTCCCGCATGGCAATCTTCCCCCACCAATAAAATCCACCCCGGCCGCTGGCAAGACCTCCTCCCCTCCCTCCTCGAACAAAACCTCCAATTCGACATCATCTACTTCGACACCTTCGGCGAGTCGTACCTCGAGCTAAAACGCTTTTTCACCGAATTCGTCATCGGCCTAATGAGCGAGGATGGCAGATTCAGTTTCTTCAACGGGCTCGGCGCAGATCGCAGAATCTGCTACGATGTATACACCCGTGTCGCGGAGATGGATTTAAATGAGGCGGGGCTGGAGGTGGAGTGGACGGAGGTGGAAGTCCCGGAGTTGGGGAAGGAAGGAGAGGGAGAGTGGGAGGGGGTGAGGAGGAGGTATTGGGTGTTGGAGAAGTATCGGTTGCCGGTTTGTAGGTTTATTGGGTAGGTGGGAGGAACGGAGGGCGGGGAGAAGGTGGGGGATGAGATGAGAGAGAGGGCAAAAGGGGAACTGGTATTCGATGAGAGTAGTTGGCGGGAAGGACTGGCAATAAGGGGGAAACGGAAGAAAAAAGACAAAAGAATGATACCCGTATAGATACTATATTGAATGAAGCCATTGATCGCTTGAAAAGCAGGTAGGAGCTATGATTAGATTACTATATTACCTGGATACATTTACTTTGATGCGACCTGCGACCTGTGAATTAAACAAGACTAGACCTAGTACAAGCCCTAGCGAGCCCATCAATCCATGGCCAGAGCTGGCTTTCAGATTTGGGGTAATTACAGACAGATATTGTACTTTCGATGGCGAAGGCAACTTGGGTGTGAGTATTGGACCTTTCTGTAGAGGACTTATGTTCAAGCAATCGAAATCCTTTAGCAGTAGAGTAGATATCTTAAATACCTAACCCAATCTGGACTCAGGATTTGAGATCTCCATTACCGTTAGATGGACTTACCAGAAAAACTCAGAAAGTGACCTCTCCCATAATCTTCGAATTCGATATTGGTTCAGAGCAAGAGCAATAGAAAGCTACGATAGATTTTAACTCGCTATCTACTTTCGAAAAATCATGCCACATATAAATTTCAATCTACTCATCAGCACATATCTACCCTCGTGCCTCGTAGTCGCTTGCGCCCTTTCCTTTTATCTCCCACAATCCCCCGCCTAAGCAACACTCTTGAAGTTCTCCGGGTGCAAGATACCAGCCATGTTGCCCTCCTTAACTCTCTTCAAGGTCAAAGCAGCGATCAAAGCAGCACCTACACCGGAACCATCCTCAGCTGCCAGAATCTCAATGGGATCTTCTTCCTTCTTGCTCTTCTTGGCGGGCCAGTCAAGAATTTCACGAAGGGCTTGAGCTCCGCGAGCCTTGAAGTGAGGGTACTTGTTGAAGACAGATCCGTCGGCTCCGACGTGGCAGGAGTCGTAGCCCTTCTTTTTGGCAATGGCGGCGACACCACATGCAGAGAGACGAGCAGCACGGGTTCCGATGAGTTCGGCAAGACGACGGATGAGTTCCAATTCTGAGAGGTTGGTACGGATACCGAGTTTGTTTTGGAAGAGGTCGCTAGTTTCAGACAAGTTCTCCCAAGGATCCCTGGATTCTGTTAGACTTGACATAAAAATGGAGATGTGGTGGTTACTTACTCTTCGACCATGGACAAGAAAGAGGAGTCCAAAGTGTATGCTTTTCGGAGCTTCTCAATATCTTGACCCTCGAAGATGTGAATTTCCTTGTTATCGTGTAGCTCAACAAGTACTAATCTGAATAGCTCTCCAAGATAAAGTCCAGCAATCATTTTCTCGAATGCTTGTTGTCCAGGACGTGGAGAGTCTTTGTCGATGATAATGTCGTAAGGTGTGCGGGGAAGGACCTTGTGCTCATTGTCAAAAGCACCCCACTCACAGTTGATAGCCATTGGCATATCAGGAGGGAGGTTCAAATGGGCCAACTTCGGGATCGATCCACAGTTTTCCATATAAGCCGCGTTACATCCGGTTCCAAAGATACAACCAATCTTCATGGAGGTGTCAGTATATGCAGAGGCGATCAAAGTACCAGTAGTATCGTTGATCAAAGCAGTGACCTTGATTGGTACACCCTAGAAAATTTTAGCAAAAGCAGAGTTAATATTCAAAGAATGGCTTACTCTCTTGGCCAAGGCTTCTTCGAACATTGGTACAACGTTCTTGCCTTCAACACCGTCGATGTCGAATCCTTTGGTCCATCGTTGAAGGATACCCTCGTCGATGTAGTTTTGTGTGGCTGGGTAGGAGAATGTGAAACCAAGAGGCAACTGCTCAAGCTTCTCGCCTTGATGGTGGGTCTCAATGAATTGCTGAAGACAGTCGGCGATGTACTCCCAAAGTTCCTCAGATTCGCCAGTTTTTAATTCCTCTGGCATTCGGTATTTTGATTGGATGATATCGAATTCGGATTTTTCATCAGTCAAAACAATTTCACAGACACGCAAGTTGGTACCACCCATATCCAGGGCAAGGTAAGTGCCAGTTTCGTATCCGGTAGGGAAAGCCATACACCAGGTCGGGTTCATGGGCTATTTCGGTTAGTGAACTGTCGAATGCATTTGGTAATGAGCGACTCACGATTGTTGCACCCTCAACTCTGAGACCTGCTCAGGGGTTAGTGCTTCTTCACAGAGGAATATCATGGGTGCCTCAAACCTTTGTCAAGTTCACCGATAAAGTGTTCCGTGATCTCCTTTAGCTTAGCAGTATCAACCGTGAAGTGATCTTCAAGAGCCTTGATCTGAGCCATGAGGTCTTTAGGAACATCCGCCATCGAACCTGGAAACCGAAGGTCATGTTGTTAGCTACCTAACTCCGCATTTGTCCACCATGATAGGAAAAATGACCAAAATGTGAAATTGCTGTCCCCCGTTTATTGTCCAGAAAGGACAGGGGAACAGTGTAGACACGTGATCTCATCCATTGTCTTCAGTCTGGTAGACGTTTGCATGGTCCAGAATGGATAGGTGCAGGGCAAGGTGAAGTGTGTGCACTCCCGCATGCCAAGAAATTCCCAAGACTGGCTTGGTCGAGTAACTCAACAATATGCGGAGCGCACCTAAGGAAACGTGTGCAATTTGACATGCGAAGCCTCCGGCAACCCGGATTTGCGGTAACAGAAACAGAGTACAGGGTTTCGTGAGAAACCTGTAAGAAAGTGGCAGTGAGGAGTTTCGCGGAGGTCCGTCAAGGTTGAACTTGCCGACCCTACAAGCTGAAACCCATCTTGCACAATCGAAGCATTCTGGATAGCAACAGCAACCGCAGCGAACTGGATGTTTCTGTCTCGCTTCCCCCACGATCTCCATGTCTTCCACATAGATCGAGAAACCACACAGAAGGAAATCGAGTTGTACATACCCTTACGGGACGGAGGCTTTCTTGGACCCAACCCCACCATGGTGAAGGATTTTCAAGTTTAGCGGGAGAAGACTGGGATATAAAAGCTACAGAAGCTCTGCAGAAACAAGAAGGAATGAAGTGTGTAGAAGGAATGTAAGTATGATTGTTGACAATTGAAGTGGTTGTTGTAGGTTGTTGAAGAATCTGTACTGTTTTGAGGAGAAAATGCGGTGGTGAGGAGGGGCTGGCTGAGTGAATGTGTCGGACCTCTCGTCATGCGTGGGGCATGATTCTCTCAACAGCCAACAGCCCACCAGAGTACCCCTGTCAGCCCACAGTGAGCTGATGAATAAGCACCGACTTGTGTCAGAGCTCCGGACCTCGATAAGGATGTCCAATCAGACGCGCGTTTAGGAGATTCCCGATAATGCAGGGTGTGCCTCTAAACTCGCGCTTAATTTGTTAAGGACACTTTGGAGCGACGTAAGCTTCAAGCTTTACTGAGGACAGCTTCGAGGGTGTTAAGAGGAGAACACAATCACCACCACAATTCTTGAATTGTTCGCAATCCCTTTCCGCAAGCTGATTTCTGATTTCTGTTTTGGCCTGGCTTGCCATATCACTTCAAAATGAAGTCGTCATTGGCGATTGCGACCGCCGTCCTTTCTCTTGTGTCCACGGCTTTTGGTGCAGAGAAGGGAAACTTGACCAAACCACTTACTTCTAAACACCTACTCCCGTCGAACTTCAAGCCTCCACAAGTCTTCAGAAATGTCAATTTGGTCCATGTTATCAATCTGGAAAAGAATTACCCTAGGGAATCCATAAACATGGTGATCGAGAACATTGCTAGCGAGCCTCAGGATGAATATTATCTGCCATTCACATCGAGGCAGATGGAGACAATTGGAGCATTGGAGGTTAAGGATCGAAAAGACCCAGACTCTGGATTGTTTGATGTGCGAGCTACGGAGTTTGACACCGAGAGGTAACCTTCAAACATACATCCAATTCACGTTCGTGCAGCTAATTATTCTTAAGTGATACCGAATTCTACTTGATCAAGCTCCCCACACCCCTTGCACCAAAAGCGCAACAAACAATCGGCATCACATACTCGTACCTTTCGGCACTATCTCCTCTTCCCAATGCCATTGGACAAATGGACACCCAATTCGTCGTCTACGAATTCTCCGCATACGTCCAATCGTCCTACGTAACCTTGAAACAAAAGACCGAAGTGAAATTCCCCACCACCAACATTCCTGAACACACAATCATCCCAGGAACCGACGGAGCACCAGAATCTCCTCAAAAGCAAGGCGCAAAATACACCTACGGCAGCTACGGCGAGATCCCCGCCGGCGCCACCGAGCCCGTCCGCGTACGCTACGAGTTCACCAAACCCTTGATCCACGTCTCCCGTCTGGAACGCGACATCGAAGTCAGCCACTGGGGCGGAAACGTCGCATTCGAAGAACGCTACACAATGACCAACCGCGCCGCCAACCTTTCCAAGCCCTTCTCCCGCACGCTCTGGAACCAAGCCGCATACTATGCCACCCAGCCCACGGTTGCCATCAAAGAGCTTAAGTTCCCGCTCAAAGTCGGCTCATTAACACCCTATTTCACAGACGTCATCGGCAACGTCTCCACATCCCGCTTCCGCAGCAACAAGCGCGAGGCCAATCTCGAGCTCAAGCCTCGCTACCCGATTTTCGGGGGCTGGAATTACCCCTTCCGTGTAGGTTGGGATGCGGATTTGAAGAAATACTTGAGGAAGTTGAGTACCGGGGAGTCGTATGTCTTGAATGTGCCGTTCTTGGAGGGCCCAAAACAGAATGAGGGCGTGGAATATGAGTTTGTGGAGGTTAGAGTTATTTTACCTGAAGGTGCTATGTAAGTTCTCTCCCTCCTGTTTTCCTTTCCCTATCCAATAAATTCCCCCCCCCACCGTCAACCATAACCTCTCCCCAAATTCAAATCCAAACCCCACACTAACCCCCCTCCCCCGCATAGAAACATCAACCACAGCACCACCATCCCGCTCTCCTCGAGCTCCCTCACCCTCCACAAAACCTTCATGGACACCCTCGGCCGCACCACCCTCGTTCTGCACGCCCACAACCTAGTCGATGACGTGCGGGACCGCGAACTCATCGTCACATACGACTACCCGTTCGCGGCCGGCCTCCGCAAACCGATTGTGATTTTCGTGAGTATGTTTAGTTTGTTTGTGGCTGCGTGGGCGGTGGGGACGTTGGATGTGGCGATTAGAGGGAGGAAATAGATTTGGGGAGAAGAGAGGGGGAAGTAAATTAGCGGGGAGAAGGGGGAATGAGGGGGAATGGGAGAGGGAGTTCTTGTGTGTGTATACTAGGAAGTGGCTTGATTGATATATAGCTGAAGCAAAAGAAGACAAGAAAAGAAAATGTAAAAGTTAAAAGCTCAAGGAACAGAACATTAGAAGTTTGAGTAGAGAGGAGAGGATGATATGAGATGTAAAACAGTAAGATTACATGAAAGCTGGAGTGCCTACTTTATAGAGGTGCTTGAATGGAGGGATAAATGCAACACAAACTAAGAATTCGAGTAATCAGCGGAGTTATCATTGATGATTAGAGATCTTGCTCGGGTACAATAGGTAGCTCAAGTCAAGTCCAGACAGGATGCGAGGTGCATTATTTTCATTCCCAACACATTCAGCAAACTTTTATACATCCAGTCGTAGGTAGGTAGGTACATAAATACAATTTTGTGACGTCCTTCCCTCCTTCTTTTGCTTTACTCTCATTACCACCATCCCCCCTCTTCACCATTTATTATCCCCCCATTACCACCCTCCCCTCGCATCCCTCCTCACCCATCCCCCCCTTGACTAACCTACTCCCTACCACCCCCACCCATCCCCTCTCTTCCAGCCCCCAATCTCCCCCTCCTTACCATTAAAGCCCCCCCGTTCATACAGTTCAAACCCCACATTCAACAACACCCCCACAGCCAGAACCGCACACAAAATCGACGGACCCCAAGCATCATAATACCGAATATTCATCTTCATCCTAATACCCCTACTACGCCAGAGATACATACCCACACTATACGAAAGCGAGAGGATGGCTACCAGCGAGAAGAAGCCCGCGGTGATGAACGAGAAGATGTTGGGTTTGGATTGGAAGTTGATGAGCGTGGAGGCGATAGTGCCAATGTAGATGGAGAATTCAAGCTAGGGGAGAGGTTAGTTGGTTGGGTGGGAGGGCAATGGATGGGAAAAGGAGAGGGGACATAAGATAAAGACAACATACCCAAGTTAAAAAGGTTCTCTCAGCAGCAAAATACACCTTCGGCTCAATCCTAACCGGGACATGAATTTTCTTCCCCGGAGGAGCTTTAAACCTCTTACTAGTAATCTTACCACCCCTACGAAGCGCGGTAAACGTAGCATTATTACTATCCATACCTTCTCTAGGATGAGGAGAGATAGCGTGGAAAAGTCGCGCGAATTGATTTTCTGTCATTTTGAAGTAATGCTTAATAGCCTCCTTATAGTAAACAACACCGCCAATTCGTCGCGCTTCTTCGAATGCTGTGTTGTCATCCGATTCTTCGTCGTCGGAATCGTAGATGTAAGCTTCGTCTATCTGCATGTCGGGGCCGAGTTCTTCGATGTCGAAATTATTACGTCGTGCTGCCATTGCGTCATGAGGACGGTTGTTGTCGTCTGATCCGACGGCTGTTGTGGGTGCAGAAGCATGGTATGGGAGATCTTCATCGTCTGAGTCTTCGTCGTCATCGCTTGTAGAGCTTGTGTTGGAAAGACCTGGGCGTCGAATACCAAAGTGTTGGGTGACGGGTTTTCGGATATCAACGTCCATCTGGGGCATCCAGAAGGGGATAAGGTTGATGCGGTCAGGGAACAAAGTCGCTGTTCCGTGAATGAATTTGGAGAACTTAGGCACTGCTTCCACAAGATGACTTCCAATGAGGTCTCGTACCCACTCTGGGGGCTCTTGGCCGGCTTGGGTTTGTAGCTTGACTTCTAAGACGGCGTAAGGGAATCTCTCGACATCTTCAGGCGGCAATTGACTGAATGGGTAATCAATGCCGATATCCATCCTTCGCCAGTTGTCTCCACATCTTCTTCTACCCAGATTATCTTCTCTAACCATGGTGAGTTCAGTGTCCAGAGAGATACGGACTCGAGCGTCAGCAGGTAACTGGAAAGCGGTACGATTGTAGAAGGATCGGCAGACGGGAACGAATCCCTTCTTAATGACGGCATATTGGACCTCCTTTGCTAGTCTTTCTTCCTCGTCAAGCTGCTTGGCTGATCTCTTTGCCTCCTTACGGGCTTTCTCGAAGATGGCAGCGGGTAGGAGCTCTCCTTTCATATACGCGTTGACATTCTTCTCCTTCATTCCGAACCGAGCTTTTACCGACTTCTCTCCTGTCCAATCTTCTCGATGAGTCTTTCTTTCCACGTAGATCTGTTCTGTGTCCATGCCGCCATACCATCGTAGACGAATGGCCTCCGCGCCTTCGGTCTTTTTCAAACGTCCCTCGTAGAGCTCCCATGTATCCGGGTTGTCATAGTAGATCGAGGTGATGGCAGAATCTTTCGCTTCGAACTCTTTGCTTGCATTGAAGACAAGCACAGGGAGATGCTATAACCACCATAAATTAGCAGTGTTTACACTGGCGCTTGCTAGAAGGGCTTTACCTTTAGGATAATGAGCTTCAGTTCTGTGATATTATCAGGATGCACCCAGTATTTTGTAGTTTGGCGAATAAAGCTGGCTTGACTTCCACCTGCCGAACTGTCACCCTTTGACGGATTGCCCCGAGTTCTAACCAAATCATAAAGCTTTGATAGCTTGACAATATCTGCATCGTAATTGTCCTTGAAGAATGGCTTCGCCTTCAATCTTGTCGCAAAAACGGGTTTTAGCATCCATTTGGTTTGTTTCTGTAAAATGTTAGCCTTATGGAGGGCTTGAACCTTGCGCCTAACCTACATCGTGCTTTTTAATGATTTTCTGGAACCCAGTGTAGTTTAGCTGGACGAACTTTGCAAGGTCGTGCACGTCGGCGATAATATCACTCAGATCCTCTTCCAAGAGCATGAATTCCTCTTCGGTAGGGACATCGGATTCTATCGACCCGTCGTTGCGTTCGGGACCTCTCGAGTCTAGCCGGGAAACTACATCGTTGACCTCTGCAGTCGCATTTGCAATTCTTCGCCCAATCTCAATTGCCTTCAGCTTTTGTTTTGTATGGACCTTGTCGAGCTCCGCTTCCATCAGATCAATGAATTCCCCCTCGTTCTCTTCCGTCCATTCTTTTCGCGGCGGATTGGGATTGTCTTTCGTTGGTTGAGTGACGTAAGGAGTCTTTAACTTTTCCTTGAGTTCATCGTAGGCAATGTAGTACCATTCGTACTCCTTGATCACACTAGATCGAAGCTGTTCACCGAACTTCATGACGATAACGCCGGGTGGGAAATGATAACGTCCTTTGGCGCCGGTAGTTTGCGATATCCAATGTCGAGATTTTGCCTTTAGATCTTGCACGATTAGCATTGACACTTAGCGGAAGCGATTTGCATTGGCGGTCGGGGGAAGGTTTCTCAATAGCAATCGCTTATGAGATTGAATGTTTGAATTGACGGAGGACAACAGAAGACAGAGGGCGGGGCAAGGGAAGGATATACCTTGCTTCAATAATAAAATCGTGTAAGTCGAAGTGAGGGAAGGGACGGTGTATGACAGTCGTGTGTAGCGAAGTAACGAACCACGTATTCGCTAGAAGCTGTTGAAACTTGAAAGAGAATATTACACGGCGTTGTCAGAGAAGCTGCAGAGCGGCAGAGCGGCAGAGCGGACTTTGCGACCAGTAGTTGCAGATGTTTGCACTTGCGAAGGTCTTTTTGCACGAAACCATGAGCGAAGAGCAAGCTCGAATGAAAATTACCTAATTGAGGTCCATTACGTAGCTCCATTGGCCAATCAGAAACGGTCAGTCGGCAACGTGTAATACGAGCACGGCTCTTGAACGATGGTGGACCCCTGCTGCAAAAGCACAATGCCGTCGTTAGTATTTATCATATTTATCCCAGGTTTCCACAATCATTCGTAGATATAAATTAACGGCCAACTAGCAACGAAGATTAAGTTGTTAAGTTACAGGTTTACCCATCCATATATGCTCGTATTTGCGATTCTGCACGTAAGGTTGCTCGTCTTCCTTGCTGCTTTTACCATTTTCTTGATGGAAGTTATGGCACTTCCTTATCTTATCGGCCATCTCGAGCTTCCATACCCAATCGTGCCAATGAAAGAGTCTGAATATGCCGGTTCTAGACCTTGACCCGACCTCGTATGCAGGACACCCGTCGCAGGGTTTCGCCCTTCAGCCCAATCAACGCAGACATCACATGATGGTGCTTCGATCTTCAAGGTTACTCCAGGCCCTTTCATTGACCGTTGAGCGTTGAGCCTTTTTTGCGCTTTTCGCGCGCGACTCTCCCTCCCAGGCTCCATTCAATTCTAGATCTCATCTCGCCCCAAGCCTCCAACACACTTTGTTGGACCTAAGTACTGTCACTTCTACGAAGTATTCCGCGAAGTATTCTACACAGTATTCAGGAACGTACCATCTTCATCTCCACCTTCATCTTCATCTCCATCCCTCTGTTCTCTTCATATCATCTCCATTTGTCCCGGCGAAGGTCTTGTCTGGTCTCGATAGACATGGGAATTGCGGCCTGATGTCCGATGTTGAAGCCTAAAGCCCCAATTCTCTCACCCGATTCTCAATTTCTCCGGAGGAGCAAAGGACCACTAGGGAGGTGCTAATAACTGGATATCAAAATTCCTTTCTCACGCTCTTATACCTAACTACTCTTACATCCAGTTATCTCGTAGGAGCAGCAGTCATCGCATTGTTAAATGTGAACGGAGCTTCCTACTGAATTCGCTATATACAATCTACTCTCTGCTACATCTACTCAGCACCGGTGTTCAAGTGTTCTCACCTCTTTCCCTCCGCTTCCGATTCCGGTCTTTTGGTTGAAAGTTCAATTACTACCCTGACACCACTTCTACCTTGGCCTGGCCTGACATTCATCATCCAACTTTTTTTTGGCTATCATCTGAGACACCTAAGATGCCCAACGCCAGTCTCAATGCTCCGTTGTTGTTTTACGGATCTATCATACACTCAATCAGCCTCAACGCTGTTGAATATGCTGAACATGGCATGCTTATCGTGCAATCTGGCAAGATATTGTTCTATCAGAGCAAGGTAGCCCGGGACGAGATCTTCATTATCCTTGCCCGATTAAACCTGCAGGCTTTCCTTCCAAACATTCGATATCTCAAGAAAGGGCAATTCATCATCCCCGGTTTTGTCGACACTCACAATCACGCACCACAATGGGCACAGCGAGGCTTGGGTCGTGGTCTTGAGATCCTGGATTGGCTGGATCAAGTAACCTTCCCGAACGAAGCCAGATTCGAGGATCCTGTCTATGCGAGAAAGGTATACAGTTCCTGCGTCGACGGCTTTATCAAGCAAGGTATCACAACGGCCTCATACTATGGCTCTTTGCATGGAGAGGCAACGAAGATCCTGGCCGATATTTGTCTCAGCAAGGGGCAAAGAGCTTTCGTGGGGAAGTGCAATATGGATCGAAACTCACCTCCCTATTATACAGACGCCTCTGCGGAATCATCACTCGAAGTTACCAAAGATTTTATATCGCATGTACGAAAGATCGACCAAGATTTTACACTTGTTAGACCCGTCTTAACACCCCGATTCGCAATTACCTGTTCTCCGAAGCTTCTCACCGGGCTAGGACAGATCGCATCGGAAAATCCGGAATTACCTATTCAGACTCATTTCTGCGAAGCAGAATCAGAAAAGTCAGCTACCTTATCATTATTTCCCGACTTTAAGAATGAAGCCGATCTTTATGAAAGCTTCAAACTATTGTCCGAACGCTCGATTCTTGCACATTGCACAATCATGACGGACTATGAGATTGAACGTCTTGCCGCTCTCAAATGCGGAGTTGCACACTGCCCAATATCGAATACCACGGTTGGCGGAGGCTTCATGGCGGCCCCTATTCGCGAATTTCTTCGTCGCGGAATCAAGGTTGGGTTGGGGACGGATAGTGGTGGAGGATTCTCTTCCTCGATCTTGGATGCTATGCGCCAAGCTTTTATTGTGTCTAATGCAAAGCATTTCCTCACAGGAGGTGCCGATCCACGATTATCATTAGCGGAGTGTTTCTATTTGGCTACTCTTGGCGGTGCACAAGTCTGTTGTCTTGACAAACAGATCGGGAATTTTGAGGTTGGCAAGCAATTTGATGCTCTGTTGATCGATACCCATAAAAATGGGGCGATGACTGTGGTGGAGGACAAAGACACGTTGGAAGTTTTGTTTGAGAAGTTTCTGATGAGTGGAGACGACCGAAACATTGTGGATGTTTATGTTAGGGGAAGGCAGATCAAGCATTGAGTTGATATTAGTACTGTATAATTCTGCATAATATCGCTAGGAAAACCGGACGATTTTTGGAGAAGGTTTTATCAAGGCTTGTGGATTTAATCTGGCTAAGCTGCTACCGAAATTTACTCAATTCTTGTTTCCACATCCTTTCGTACTTTGTGCAACGGCCAACCAAACACCGCAGTTTAGTACTGCTGACAAATCATTTCCGTGCCCCACGCATGCTCGTTCCGTTGTGCTACAGGCGACGAGGTAGCCTGGCGTGCCTGGAGAGTTGAGACATTCTATTTTCGCATCCGTCTCATGATAAGATCATTTCCAATCTTACAACCTTTTTCCTACGTCGCTCTTCCTTACCACGAGAAAAGGGACATTTACCACGAACGATGGCGGATTCCACGCCGCTCAAAATCCTTTGCATAGGTGATTCTCTTACAGAGGGATACTCGTGCTTTGGTCTCCAGTTCACGCCGTATGGTGACACTATGAAGGAAGTGTTGCAAAAACGGTGGCCGGATAGAGAAATCGAGGTCATCACGGATGGTGTCAGTGGGGATTTGGTGACGGAACCAGGGGGAAGATTTATGGAAAGGCTGAAAAGTCATTGTGGGTTCTGGGTTTCTTCATTCTGTGGTTGATGATATCAAAGGGGGTCAATGAAGGTCGTATTGAGGATGTGGAAGTGGTGATGAAAGGCTGAGATGGAGCTGAAGAGTTCCGGCGCACGACGTCATGTGCTTGCCTCATACTTCTTCTCACGTAAACATCTACACATCCATTAGTCCATCCGACAATTACTTCGTCCTAATCACTTCCTACACTTCTGATGGATTCATCGAACTCCCTTATCCCTTTCTTGGTCCTTTACATGTTATTTTCCTACCACCGACTGACCTCTCCACAGTCCCATCTGACCCACCAATAACCCATACGATCATATTGGGCGGCACCAACGACATTGCAGTCTCCCGTGCTGTGTCCGACATCTACTCCACGATCCAAGCAATGACCACGCTTGCCATCAACCATTCCTCTCATGTCCTTCTCCTCACAGTGCCAGAATGCCATGCGAAGACCAAGAGAGTCGAGGATGAGAGAGAGGAATTGAACGAGCTGCTTCTCACCCGATTAGGAGGATGGAAAGGAGTGTAAGTTGTGTAATTTACTTCTGAGATGATTTGTTTGTCTGAAATTTGATACTGCTGCATGAGAATGACAGCGGAGATTGGCAAATAGTAAAAGTGGCTAATTCGATTTCGCGGCGATAGGAGTACTTACGATTTGAAGTCCAATGTTCCATATCATGATATGGATGAGGAGCAGCGAGAGATGTTTTGGGATGATGGACTGCATTTCACGGAGGAAGGGTATAAGCTCATAGGTGAGCTGGTGGGAAGGAGGCTGGTGGAGGTTATTGAGCAAGGGAATACTGGAGAGAATGGAGGAGAGACTGATCCCGTAGATGAAGAGTAGACGAATTGCATCTAGATGTGCATGGCCCTGCCGGTGTCCATGTGCTGAAGTGTTTGATTGAATATGTCTGCCTTTGAATAGAAGACGCAGTTCCTAGATCTTAATGCATCGGAGACCACAACAGAGATATTCATATCCTTAACAAAAGGCTCATCCTTAGTGTTTCGAATAAGTCAGAGAAGATGCGTCTGGATTCACATTCTCTATTTCAAAATATGCAATATTGGTTGGCCTTTGCTTCAGCCGCTTTAACCAGCCACACTTCTTTTTGGCTGCTTCAGAAAAACCACTTTACGCGTCCGTGCTCAGGCTGAAGTTTGCAGGACGCGACGCGTTGCATTTACTTTTTGCAGTAGCTATTGGTAGCAACCGTTGTATCCACTTTCCTTTTCCACTATTGTCTGGCCCGTACTCAACTTTCGCGATATCCACAAGTACACCACAATTTTGATGCTTGGTTAAGTTACATAACCAGAGTCAACATGTCGTCGCCAGCTGGTCGTCGCACACGCAATTCTCAATCTGCCACTCCGAGACGCACATCGGCACGAAACTCTCAAGCCGTACCAAGCAGTCCGCCAGATCCAGCTGCCGCCCAACTTCAAAATGAAGCAGCCTCATCTCAAGGCGCTGCCCCTCAGGCGCAGGGTACTCCTCGACGAGGAGGAGGTATCATGCCGTCTTCCTCGCCTATGAATTATCGCTCTTCTCCTGCAGATGCTGCGCGCTTCAATAGGGAAGTCAGCTCACCCCTTAGACAAATGACAAACACCCAATCGACACAAGAAGATGGTGATCGCACTCCAAGAGCCAGTGGCTCTGGCCTAATTGGTGGTATGTGCCCTGAAGCAGATTCGCAAGGCTGTACTAATAAGACCAGACTCTTCTCCTATTCGATATGCCGCTAGTTCCAGTCCTGCTCCTGGCAGAGCCTATGCAAACAATCCCCAAAGCGACATTCGAAGCGACAGCAGCGCTCTTTTCGTTCGCTCACGATCACAAGAACCTGGATCTGCTCTTAATATTTCACGAAGAGGAGACATTACATCCGATAACCTTAACACGCCTCGCACAAGAAGACGTATCTTTATGGATGAGAGCGGTCGTATTCTTCGAGATGTTCCACCAGAGGATGCTGAAGCACCATCGTTCTCGAATCTTGATCCTACAACTTCAGATGCTCAGGCTATGGGAGGCAACTCTACCCTTTGCATTTGGGGTACCAATGTTTCGATTAATGACACACTTTCCACATTCAAGGACTTCCTCCGAAATTACACCAGGAAGTATCGCATGTGGGGTGATGGGATGTCGGAAGAGGAGACTCAAGCCGACGAGGAATCTAATACTAAGGAGTACATGCAGATGATGCAGAATATGTTGACACTTGGAGTTACGAGTCTCAATCTGGATTTCCGCAACCTGAAGGCTTATCCACCAACCAAGAAGCTTTGGCAACAAGCGCAGGATTATCCTCAAGATATCGTAACTCTTATGGATCAAGGTATCAAGGATGTCATGTACGAAATAGCTGAGGATCGGATGACTAGACAAAGGCAGTCACAGAGCTCTGCTGGACAAACTTCACAACGAAACAATGTGTTGAGCTCAGATCCTCCAGTTCCGAGCTCAGAGAGGAGCGAAGCCGAAGTTGCAACTCCTAGAGCAGACGACCCCAATGAGGTGGACTTGTGTGCAGAGGTTCAAAAGAGGTCATACAGAGTTCGACCTTTTGGATTGGACAAAACTATCAACATGAGAGATCTCAACCCATCTGACGTCGACAAGATCATCGCCATTAAGGGTCTCGTCATTCGCACGACTCCGATCATCCCGGACATGAAAGATGCATTCTTCAAGTGTTCAGTCTGCAATCACACAGTCAAGGTTGACATTGATCGTGGTAAGATCGCCGAGCCTACCGAATGTCCTCGTCCTGTTTGCGCATCACAGAATTCAATGCAAATTGTGCACAACCGTTCAGGTTTCATGGACAAACAAGTCATCAAGCTTCAAGAGACTCCCGATTCGGTGCCTGCTGGTCAGACACCACATTCGGTCTCCATGTGTGCTTATGATGAATTGGTCGACCTTTGCAAAGCTGGTGATCGAGTTGAGATTACTGGTATTTTCAAGGCGAGCCCTGTTCGTGTCAATCCACGTCAACGTACTCTCAAGAGTATCTATAAGACTTACATTGATGTGCTGCACATCCAAAAGGTCGATAAGAAGCGTATGGGAATTGATGTTTCAACTGTGGAGCAGGAGATCTCGGATGAGTTGACTGGCAACATCGAAGAGACTCGAAAGGTTTCCGAAGAGGAAGAGGAAAAGATCAGACAGACTGCAGCCCGTCCAGACATTTACGAACTCCTCTCTCGCTCACTCGCACCCAGTATCTTTGAGATGGACGATGTCAAGAAGGGTATTCTTCTTCAACTATTCGGCGGCACAAACAAGTCTTTCGAGAAAGGCGGAAGTCCCAAGTACAGAGGCGACATCAACATCCTACTCTGCGGTGATCCCTCCAGTGCGAAATCCCAAATCCTCCAATACGTGCATAAGATCGCACCTCGCGGTGTATACACCAGCGGAAAAGGCTCCTCAGCAGTCGGTCTCACCGCGTATGTCACTCGCGACCCCGAAACCCGCCAACTGGTTCTCGAATCTGGCGCGCTCGTCCTCTCTGACGGAGGTGTCTGTTGCATCGACGAATTCGACAAGATGTCTGACGCTACGAGATCAGTCTTGCACGAAGTCATGGAGCAGCAAACTGTCTCGATTGCGAAGGCGGGAATCATCACGACGCTGAATGCGAGAACTAGTATTCTTGCTTCGGCCAATCCTATTGGTAGTAAATATAACCCGAACTTGCCAGTCCCACAAAATATTGATCTTCCGCCTACGCTCCTCTCGAGATTCGATTTGGTTTATCTGATTCTGGATCGTGTGGATGAATCGAATGATCGTAGGTTGGCGCGCCATTTATTGAGTATGTATTTAGACGATAAACCACAAAGCGCATCCGGTGGAATGGAAATTCTGGTATGTCCTCCCTCCTTTTTCTCTTCAAACTAATAAATCACCCAACTAACCTCCTCAAAAGCCCATCGAATTCCTCACCGCCTACATCTCCTACGCCCGCGCCCACATTCAACCGCGCATCTCCGCCGCCGCCGCCACCGAGCTCGTCTCCTCGTACGTTGCCATGCGCAAACTCGGCGAAGACGTACGCTCAGCGGAGCGGCGCATTACCGCCACAACCAGGCAACTGGAATCCATGATCCGCCTCTCCGAAGCGCATGCGAAAATGCGGCTTTCGGAAACAGTAGAGGAATCGGATGTGAAAGAGGCAGTGAGATTGATTAAGAGCGCGCTGAAACAGGCGGCGACGGATGCGCGGACGGGACTGATTGATATGAGTTTGTTGACGGAGGGGACCAGTTCTGGGGAGAGGAGGAGGAAGGAGGATTTGAAGAGGAGGGTGGGGGAGGTGTTGGGGGAGATGGTGGGGAGGGGGGGGAGTGTGAGGTGGGGGGAGGTGGTGAGGAAGTTGGGGGAGGAGAATTCGGCGGGTGGGGCGCAGGGGGTGGATGCCGCGGAGTTTGCGGAGGCGGTTAGGGGGTTGGAGTTGGAGGGCAGGGCGATGGTGGTGGGGGAGGGGGCGAGGAGGAGTATTAGGTTGGTTACGGGGGTTGTTTAGGGGGTGGGGGAGGTGTGATGGGTTGGTTGGGTATGATGTCTGATTACATGATGCGGATCCGACTTTTGAGTATTGGTTTTTATTACGGAATGATGTCATGTGTAGTGTATGTCTTAGTTTTCTAGATGAAAGAGAAGATGAAAATGAAAAGAGATGTGAAATGGAAAAATAATATGAAATGAAATAAACTCATTTAGTGATAGGGAGACAAGAAAATTGACTGATAGAGGGTTTATTGGGATTTGTGCATGAGGTGGGTGAGATGGGTGAGATGAACAAATGCAAACTCGGGGCTACCAAGAGAGTATCATGGGCACTGATTTTGTTGTTCTTTGGTGCTCTTTTGCAGTAAGTATCTTTGGGGCCCGTTATGGTTTGGATGCAGTTAGTGGTTTAGATACTATTAATGGTTTGGATGTCTTGTTTTCGGGGATGTTTCTAGGATGTTATTGTGAATGGATAGGGGAGGTGTAAGGAGGGTTGGGTATAAGGGATGAATAGTTAGGGCTGAGTCGATGAGTGGAGGTGTGGGTGAGTGATAGGGTGGTTGGGCTCAGTGAAGGGTTGGTTGAAGGGAGATACGAAGTAGAGGTCTATAGCGCTCCAAGAGATTAGGGATAAGGAGAGGTATAGGTGAGGAGCTAAGTAGGTGAGTAGAGGGGTGAGTAGCTGAGGAAGTAGGTAAGTGAGTTAGAGCTTTAGAGGGATCTGGATAAGGGATAGAGTAGGTGGTATAGTAGTGGGTGAGTAGAGAGGGTAGGGGGCAGGGGTAAGGTGTAAGGGGTAAGTAGAGAGGGGAGGGGGTCAGTAGATAGGTAGGTAATAGTGTAAGTAGGTAAGTAGAGGGGTAAGTAGATAAGTAGGCAAGTAGAGGGGCGAGTAAGAAGTAGAAAAATAAGTAGGTAGGTGATAAGAGGGTAGGTAAATGATAGAGGAGTAGGTGCGTGATAGAAAGCTGTGAGTGATGGAAAGCTGGGTGGGTGATAGAGAGCTGGCTAAGTAATGGAAAGCTGGGTGAATGATGGAAAGATGGGTGAGTGATAGAATAAGTAGAGAGGGGTAAGTAGAACTGAGGGGAAGTAAATAAAAGAGTAAGTGATGAAAAGAGTGGATAAGTAATAACGTGAGTAGGTTAACAGTATATAAGAAGAAAAAGAAGTGAAGTGAAGTAGGTGAATGATAAAAATATAATGAGATTAAATGTGAAAGACGCTCTTTGCAAATCTGGATGGATAAACTTAACTAGACAAAAGCAAAGGGGATTCGAGCATGATGAACGAAAGGATTGCAGCGACATGAAACAGCACTACACTATGAGATACTCATACAATCGGGTTTCTAACTTGGCGCAAACGAGCAGTGGAAATGGAACATCCTCTATGGATTGCAGACTTCTGGTACCTTTACTTACGTCAGCTAATTAAGAGGCCAGCCGTGATTGCACATAGTCTTGAGCCATTCCGGATAATGACGGTCTGCAGGTCTCCTACTCACATGATGAAGGACCAAGAGCTCATCTTCCTGGAGCGGGTCTTGTCCAGCACTAGGCTCATCGTACCATGCACGACAATCCTCGCAACTAACAAGGTACGAGAAGTCCTGCTGCACAACAGCCACGTGTCTCTCATGGAGGTTTTGGTGCCGGGTCTTATTATTCTGGTCATGTCTAAAGCGACCCTGGTGTTTCGCAATGGGGCTATGATAGGGACGATTGTCGCTAGCATGGTGGTTGAGGTGAATGCATAAAGTAAAAACAACCCAGTCTGGGTCCTGCACCAACGTCTGGACAATCCAAGGCAGCTGCTCATACGTTGCGCTGGGGTCCTTATGTTTGTGAATTCTGCGCGCGTTGTGGCATGCCACCTCCTGATATGGGTTCACCATCTCTCTTCTCCGCCGGGATGGGAGTCCCGGAAATTTCTTTAATAGCACTTCGCTGGTAAGCTCCATGAGCTTAGCCACCATCACCCAGTCAACGATCCAATGCTGGTGCAATGTTACCCAGTCTTCGGTAATCATTAAGAGTGTCAACTCCCAACTCTCCCATTTGATTGCGTTTCCGGCGCTACGGGGAACTTTTTCAGACGGAGTATGGATGATTTTGTCCTCGGATAATCGGCGGCTTGGTTGCGGATTGCTGCGCAGTCCGTGACTGCCAGGGGACCTGCTTGGGCTGGAAGATGGTTCGTTGGCTGCAGATGGTGTTCTGGATGCAAAGGGTCCGCTGGATGCAGATGGTGTCCTGGATACAGATGGTCCGGCAGATACAGATAGAATGACGGGGGCATGGTTGACGGGAGAAAGTATTTCTATTCTCCGGACTGGCTGCAAAGACGAAATGACATTCGACGGGCCGATTTGGAGCAATTCCTCCTCCTCAAATGAAGGGACAAACTCTTCGTCTGACAGCGGCTCCGATGGCATATCCATCGGATCAACACCCTTGCCTTTATCCTTGCGACCTTCTTCTGTATCTGACGGCTCCGGCGATGTGTCCATACTCTCCACCCAAGGATCAAACACAGGATCTTCGATGCGAGCTTTCCAAGGATTGAATGCGGGCATTTCCATGTTTGCCTCCCAAGGATCGAAGGCGGGCATTCCCATGCTTTCTTCCTGAGCGTTTGACATAGGCGTATCCCAGCCTGCTACCCAAGGTATGGATGCAGACATATCCTGGTCTTTTTTCGGAGTATCGAGAGATTCGAGTTCAGACTCTAATATAGACTCAAGTGTAGAGTTAGAGTCTAGCACAGGCCCGAGAATTTCTCCAAGATCTGATGTGTCCATTTTTGAGTTGGATTTCGTGGTATAAGAGAATGAGATGAATGGCTTGAAATGTATGAAGGGGCCAGACGACGAAGAATCTTGGCTGAATTATAATAAGAACAAGGCCATTGTTAAGAGCAGTTCTTACTCGAACACCCTGCGCAAACGAGTCATCAGAACAAAGGGAACAAGGAAATATTTCCTTTCATTTCTGGAAAGCATAGATAAAGGAAACTATTTCACCGCTTGCTAGCTTGGATATGACTATATCCAAGATTTCTTTTTGCGACTGCCGCAAAGCAGGGAGTTCAAAGGCTCAGAATCATTTGTGTGAAACACGCCTGGCTTCGCTGAAAGCCCAAATCCTCTTCGAGATAGCACGGCAACTTAGAAAAGAACATATAAGCAGTGTCGGTGACTGCTAGGTAAATATGATAAGACATAGACGGAACTGAGGGAGAGGCAGGTTATATGATTATATCGCTGAAGTTGGAAAGAACAAGGGAAAGTAATGTGTGATAAGAATATAATATATTTGAGGAGAAGAGCATAGCAAGGCTATATGAAGTAACCTAGTAGAGCAGTGCAGACCATATGGAGTCTTGAAATGTTTAGTGTTCGGTAAAACAATGTATAGCTTTGGCTGGTCGCCGGCTTCTTAGAGGGACTATCGGCTCAAGCCGGTGGAAGTTTGAGGCAATAACAGGTTAACCTTCACAGGCCTGGAACAATTCTTGATTGTTCATGCTCCTAGTCTAACATCAAGTCGAGCCAACTCTCGATATTGGGGTTCCGGTTTCTGCTTGTAACAGGATCGACCAATGTATGTACTAGCCTCTGATACCTTCCGAATGTTGTGCCATTTTGACACTGCTGATTTCGATGAGCCTCAATACAGCGTTCACAGGTAATCTCGTAAAAAGAGTTGATCATGACCCGGCCGGACCTTTCCTCCAATTCTGACCTGCCGTCTCCAAGTTCAGGAGTCGGCTCCGCAAAATCACCCGCGAAGTTTCCATGATAGGGTCCTTGGCTGGGATACGAACGACTGATGTGAACACATAACATGATCAAGCGCGAAGTGTCGTCATTGCACAAAACGGGAACTACAAATTTGAAAACTTCGTTATATTGACGAAGATCGCTAATGTGACGCTGAAGAAAAATGGATTTCAACTGATAGAATTTGTCCCGGCAATAGTTAGGTGCATATGGTTGGTCACATTTGGTTTTGTTGTCCGAAAGGGCTTCTGGCAAGTGCAGTTGCACGACGCTAGTGAGTATCTTCATTGTATTACTCACTGTGTCAAAATCTGGAGTGTACTTACCATGCATAGACGTATGGTCGACAGCAAAGAGTAAGCACACTACCTCCCAGTCTCTGAGCTTAATGATGACATTTTGTTCCCCGACTTCAGTCATGGCTGTGTAACGAAGAGTCCTTCGATTTGGTCTAGTTCCGCCAGTGGTTTAAACTTTTTTTTGATGAAGATTATCGTCCTTTGTCCAGAGGTTTGGCCGTGCTTATATAGATTGGAACTGGGATTGTTATATTCGAAACAATGCTGTGCCTCCCAAACTACCCGTGTATCTTAATAACAGAAACATTTACTCACTGAAACACCATTGCGCAACTGGTGCGTGATACAAGTACAACCTGCCCACTTGGGCTTCATATATGGAACGAAGACTGTGGAAACTTGGAATTCAGTTTACCCACAACATCTAGTTACCAAGACTCGGTCCAAACTTACCAAGACTCGGCCCGGCTCCAAGTTTAGTTGGGCTGTTAAAGTGCAGTATAGTGCCACCTGAACAAACGACTTGTCTGAAACGGTATGGTAACTTTACCATTCATTCCTCGCACGACGATGACTATGTTGCTCAGAGAACCTTGTCTGTGATCAAAATGCATAAAAGTCGAGAACTGGGAAGGAAATAGCTACGAAGCTGACTACGAGGTGCAGTTAAACTTTAGTGCTAATCGAGCCAATTTAGGGAGATGTCGTTCTTTAATGCCCGATAAACCAGGCACCAAAGGCCTTGCGACCACGATTTCCCTACCGACAGCTTCACCCTTGTAGGATAACCTATCTACATATTTCACACACTCTCATAATATTCCACCGACCCAAAGAACGCCCCAAAACTCCCAAAATGGCGCCCAATATGTCTCTATTCTCCGTCAACGCAATATTAATACTCAATGCGGACGATGGCTCCCGAATCTTTGCCAAATACTACACTCCCCCGCACCACTCATCCTCCTGTTCGTCTTCCCTCCGCATGGAACTCCCCTTCTCTATACTAACTTCCCTCCAGCACCTCCGGCTCCTTACCCCGATGTCAAGTCGCAAAAGGCATTCGAAAAAGGTCTCCTCGAGAAAACACAAAAACAAACCGCCGATATCATCCTCTACGACAACCGCATCGTGCTTTACAAGACCGAAAGCGACGTTATGATGTATGTGGTGGGCGGTGTGGATGAGAACGAGATTATGCTTTATAATGTGATTCTGGCCATGCGGGATTGTCTTCATCTGTTGTTTAAGTACGACCTATCTGCTCTCTTTCTTTCATAATTCCTGGCCCTGTGAGAATGAGACTAATATGCGCAACAGACAATCAGTGGACAAGCGGACTATTATCGAAAACTACGACTTAGTATCTCTAGCGATCGACGAAATTGTCGACGATGGTATCATTCTCGAAACAGACCCAACGATCATCGTACAGAGAGTTAGCAAGGCGGCGACAGCAGACGCAGTACAGCTGAAGAATATCGATTTGAGTGAGCAGGGAATGAACAATTTGGCGCAATTCGGAAAAGCCAAGTTGGGGGATTGGTTAAGGCAGGGCTTGTAAGAGGGACGGATGTAGCAGTGGGAGGGGAGAGAATGTTGATTTTCTTGAAAATGCTTGAAAGCTATAAAATGGAGTTCTAGACTTTTGCTGGAGTTGGGGCATTATATTCCATGGTATAGGAATGTTCAAGTCACAATGGGACACAGTATTCGCATTGCACATGGGCCTCGATGATTTGTTGGAGATAGGGTTGACGCGAAGGATCTTTTATTTGATGATCACCGTGGCTGCTTTCCGAAGTCTGTTCATTACTGCTGCAGCAATGTCCCCTTCATCTCTGATACCTTCTACATATATCATATCGCAGCCTCGTTGATCTAGTTCGCGCAGGGCCGAGAACAGACCATGAGCGATGTCCTTGATTTCAGATCCGAGGGGGATGGTAAAGGCAGTTGCGAGGTGTTGCTGATTAATGATAGCAGCATGGCCGTTCAGGTCCCCGTTCGACTGGTTATTCTTTGCTCGCAACTCCACCCTGACAGTATGAAGAGAGGATGGGCTAGAAGCTTCTGCTTCAGATAAGGTGACCCAAAAATCAGAAGTTTCATGCTCAAAGTGAAGGCCAGGTGGACTGATCCAGTTTTTGGTACTGATAACACCAATTTTGAGTGGTCTACTTGTAGGTAGCCCCTCATACCCGAGATGTTGCTTCCCGCTGATTCTTGCTGTAACTATCGACGCTAGTTCATCCTTCAACAGTTGCTCACCATCAGGAGCATTCTCGTATAAGATTACCTTGGCCTTTGGACTGTAATGCTTGTACTTCATCCCTGGTGCTCTTGGCGCTTTGTCTCCTATCTCGCTCTGATCCTTGTAACCCTTGACGACAGTTCCCCAACCTTCGCATTCCCTAATCTCATCAATGCTAACACCACCCGGTCGAAGAACAACAGGCGGATTACACAGCCCATCCACAACAGTGCTCTCCACGCCAACCTTGCATGCACCACCATCGAGTATTATTTCTATCCTGCCGTTCAGATCATGCAAGACATGCTCGGCGGTTGTGCAGGAAGGCTTGGTGGACGCGTTCGCAGATGGAGCAGCAAGTGGAACACCCGCAAGTTTGATGAGTGATAGAGCAAGTTGTGAACTAGGCATGCGCGCTCCAAATGTCTGGAGACCTGCTGTGACTTCTGGAGCTAGCTTGCTGGGAGTAGGGTTTGGGAGCAGAATCGTCAAAGGACCTGGCCAGAATCGCTTGATCAGAGGTCTGTAGATTTCTGGGACCTGCGAATCCAAGCTAGACTCTTGATCGTTTCCAAGACTCAGAAGGTTCTGCAGCATGGCAAGGTCACATACGTGAATAATGAGCGGATTGTCGGAAGGTCGACCTTTTGCCTTGTAGATTCCTTTCACGGCATTGCTCCTGGTTGCATCTGCTCCAAGCCCGTAGACAGTCTCCGTAGGGAAAGCTACCGGAATGTCACTTGATTGCAAGTACTTCGCGGCTTGTTGAAGGGATTCAAGTCCTGCGAGGCCCTTTGGTAGTTCCCAAGTATCGAGTGTCTCTGGGTCACTGAACTGGCCCAATTCAGAGGTAGCGACAGGCAGGACACGGGTTTGAAAGCCCTCGCCGTTGACTGCTGTGGAAGCCATTGTGGAGAAATTGACGTGCAATAGAGAGAGGAGTTTTGCGGGCTGCCGACGGAGTATGAAAGCCAGAATGAAGTTATAATAATCTAGCGCCGTATCCTACGACTCCGTCTTCCAATTAAACCTTTAAGAGATGCCTGATATAGACTGAACATACTTTACTTTCGAGAGGATCCTGAAATATTCTTGAGAAACATGAACATGAAGTTTGAACAATGATGCTACTTGGAAGAGCTGGTGGGGCAGATTGAGTCATAAATGAGGTGTAAGGCTGATAGAAGTTTTTTCTCTTCATAAGGCTGCGCTTTGCCGCAATTGGGATTAGGTTCAGTAAGACTATGCTTACTAAGCTAGTCCACACCCACCCAACATGCACCTCCTTGATTCGAAGAGTTCGCTTGCTCAGGACGATTCGTATGCTTGTTATTTTGACAGAATGAGAAACCGATATCCAACTTCCTGACACCATTACATTCTGCTACACTGTCCCATGTCTAATATGATCCATCCTCAACCGCATTCGGAATGCAGTTTTGGTTCCACCCGTCACTTTGACTGAGCCTCCCCAGAATTTATCTAGCTTTATTGCGAATGGGAAAGGACTACTAACTCTCATTAATGACTTTGTTTTCTGAGGGCAACGAATAATTGAGCTATCTTAGTAAAGTAAAACTGCAGCGGAGCGGTTAGTGCCTAGTGAGTGCTAGGCGCTTCCCTGTGTACAGTACTTGGGTGATGCTTCGCCTGATGACTCCACTAGGATAGCTAGCGTGATGTATGTGCTTTAGTTCTCGGTCCTGGCTTGCTGGTTCTGCAAAGATAGGTGCAGCAAAGTCACTGGTTGTTCGAAACCTCTGGGTAGTTTTAGGGGCAGCGCGCAATACCTTGTATTGTAATGCGTGACAGCTACTAGTCTCTAACATTGTCTTCATTCCTCTCTGTGGTCCGTTGATATTAAAGCTACTATCTAAGTGGACAGCACTATTGAACCATAGCATCTCGATTATACACGAAGCCAGATAAATTCATTCTTTCTAAAGTACAGAAAGCAACCGATGGTAATTTGTTAGCTCGATTAGGGACTCAGTAAGTAGGCTGCTTTTTCTTTTACCTGCCCTGCTACCCGTAGGTAGCCAAATAGATATCAATTTCGCAGCCTATCGATGATGTCAGGAGAACGTATCCTGCAGTAAAGAAGAATGATGGGGTTTCCCGCTGTTGAAAGATTAGCATTGTAAAATCACTCTTTATCCAGCAAAATCCCCAGTTGGGAAGATACATATTCCCACTTGGAGCCTTCCAAAGTCTTATAAAGGATTGTTTTTGCTGTGCTTTGTTGCTGGTAGTACTTAATATAATGTAGTTACTCCATCTAAGATTCCAAATAAAGTCTTTGTATCCTATTCCTTCCACAATGAAGTCCCATTTTCTATATTAGTCACGGGAAACAACATGTGAACAGAGACATACTCCGCGTATGAAGGTGCCGTGGTCGATCAGTTATTCATCATTATTTTAATGTATCGTCAACTCTCTGTCAGTATTATCAGTCCTCGACTAATTATATTTCGGCTTTTCGTACAATCCTATGCAAATATCTTACGTCTCTCAGAGTCAGCCGGACTGAAGACATTGCTCTAGATTCGGCCTTATATTAATCATGAACCAGGTAATGAAGGTTATCGGTTGCATCGAGACGCACAAGAAGGAGAAGGATATGCATAAGAAGGAATTGGACCACGCATCGGTCTTCACCATCAGCGAACAGCGCCACATGCTGATCAATCTATACACGTACGACCGTAATATGGCTGCCGATTTCACTACAGAAAACGATAAGCTGCACCAGCTCTGCAAGTCTCTGGCCACCGGAATGCACAAAATCTCCGAGAAGACATGGAAAAAGGTAGCAGCGGCAATGACAGAAGAGCAAGCTAAGCACCAAGAAGGCGGTGCATTTTGGCACAATGACCCCTGGCTACCGCGTGAGTATACCCCTAAACTAGTGAAAAAGGCATGGTCGCATCTGACTTCAGATGATATTGAGGCTCTGCATAGTTTTGGAGGCTCTGAAACTTCTTACTTAGATCAATGGACAACCAGCTCCTATTCGTCTGCAGAACACCTGCGAGTGGCGGAAAAGGATGCGGATACGACAACTACGGACTCTTGGGCCGATGACTTATCGGATTCAGAGAGTTCGTATGAAGTACTATCTGAAGATGCTATGGTAACTGCTCTCTCACCTAGACCAATGAAAAAGAGTAAGTCGCCGGTCATCCGTAGGAGAAGTACATTGGATCAGATAGACGATTCTTCATTGCAGAAGAGGATGACAGGCCCCTCCTTTCGTGAACGGATGAAAAAGCTGAATCTAGAGAGAGCAGATAGTAGATAAGTACTCTTCATTCTCTATATATATTAACTCAAGATTTCAGCTAGAAAGCATAGGAACGACACGCATGAACTAACGGTGTTGAATGTGAGGAGGCCTGCTACCATCTATCACTCCCAAATTTATCCTGTTTACAAATATTCATTTTCAATCATTTCCTTTAATTTTATATGTGGTAGTGAGGAGAGGGAAAAGCATCTTTTTTCTAGTCACCTCAAGAACAGACAATTAGTTTCTTGGAATATCGAATGCATGATGGCTGCAAAAGACTGATTTATTTTATGCTTCACGGAATTAAATTCGTGTATACCCAAAACCCCCCAATGAAACTATCCTGTGTCTCCTCCTTCTAAATCTCCTCTCTTCCTTAAAGCACCATTAAACCCCCATCTCCGATCTCCTCCCCAAAACCACCATCCACTGGCACACTAGTCCAGTAGTCCGAATAGCTTCAACCTAGCACTTCACCAACCAACCCAACCATCTTCGATCCCAAACTCTGCACCATGCCCAAGTCTATAAGAAGCCCGTTCCTCTCAGAACTTCCTCTCCAGAACAACATTATTCAATCAACATCTATCCTCACTCAACTTCCAACTCACATTCTAACAAATTTTACCCTCAACATATCAACACCCACCACTTCAACAACAACAATATACGTACACCTCCACCATGTCTCCTCGAATCTTCCAAAAGCTCACCACCGCTAAATCCGACACCAACAACACCCCGTCCTCATCATCGACTTCAACACAAACACAACAACACACCTCCACATCACCAACAAACCGTCTACACAACCTCCTCCACCACTTCCGCACACTCCGCACAAGCAAATCCAAATCAACCAAACCCAAAACACCTCAACACCAAACCCCCGCCCTCAAATACGGCGGTCGTTACAGCAGCATCTACGGCGAGGACCTTGCATGGGAGGGATTATATTCCGTGGTTGAGACGGAGGAGGATCGGGTTGCTGTACATTTGAGGGGGAGAACTTGATTTAACATTATGGAGGACTTTTGGATGTGATGCTTTTTGTATGAATGAATGTATGACTGATTTTTTTGGGACGGATATCCTATATGTATCGGTGGAGTTTTTGTATACCTTATACCCAGATTTGAGAATTACAGGAATGTTTTGGATATCAATGGAAATGACATCGAGGATCGGATAACCAAAAAGAATGTCTATCTCTCCACGTGATGAAAAAAAACTACTTGACCCCTTAACTAGCGCTGCCTGGCCTTTCTTAGGTCCCGTTGTCATGAGATGCATAAGATTTTCCATTAGGTTGAACTCTGATACTATCCTAACATAACCCCAAGCAAGCTCCATACCCATAGAATCCCAACCCCTCAAATCCAACGTTCCAATGTACTTATAATGCTATTATAACTTTCTGTAACATATGTGACATGGTATATGATATACACGATATATAAGACGACGACACTCGCAACCTAATGACTTTTTAGAACCGCAAAGAGTAGAAACGCCCCTTGCATCCATCCATCCATCTAAACCTAGTAGCTCCCAGCATCACGCCGCCTGCGGATCATCGAACCCCCACTCCTTCATCATACTCGCCAGCGCACTCAACTTCATCGGTTTCGTTAAAAAGTCATCAATACCCGCCGCTTTCGCCGCCTGGGTATCTTTGTAAGAAAAGATGCCTGTAAGGGCAACCACACGGGCGCGGGCCACTGGTGGCGTGGTGATGCTTTGTTGGAGTTTTTCAAGCGAGCGGATTAGCCGCGTGGCTTCGAAGCCGTCGCATACGGGCATGTTGAGATCTGTTGAGTGAGGTTAGTACAGACGACGCAGACTGGGCAAAATGTGGATAGTATGAGAGAGATACGTACCCATGAAAACAATATCGAAGCCTTCGATTCGGCGACGATAGGCTTCGAATGCTTGGGCGCCGTTTTCAGCACATGTGATGTCTGTGAAATTGAGTTTTTGGAAGAAAGCTCGCAGAAGGCGCAGGTTGATAGGGTTGTCGTCAACACAGAGGATTTTGGGTTGTGGTCTTGATGATGGAGGTGGTGATGAATCGCTTAACTGTTGTTGAGGAAGGCGTCCGTCGGCGTTATTAATGTTAGCATCGAAGCCAATTCTGGGGGAAACTCTGGGAGAGATCCTGGGGGATTCTCTGGGGGTTTGCTCGATAATTGGAGAAGCCAAAGGACTCATTCCGCCATTTAACAGCCTAGGTATGGAAGCAATTCTTGGTGGTGTTGATCGTGGCGATAAGCAGGCTAGTAGAGCCTTTGTTAACTTGCAAGGACCGAATGGTACTGTAAGTATTTCGATCGGTATTCCCGAAATATGTTCTGGGGGAGGTGAATGGTTATGATTGGCGACATCACGAACTATGATGACATGTGAAGGTTTTTGGTCGCCCTCCAGACATGGTAGACATTCACCGTATTCATTTTCGTTGATGAAAGCAATATTCGCCGGGCCTCCAATGCTGAAAGAATTCTTCAACCCGAACCAATTTAAAAGGTATCCGTGTATTGATGTCTCGACCGAGCTTGAAGAAGTGGAATAGAATCCATGTATTGAAAATGTGGGATTCTTCAGCTTTCTTAGTAAGCTATGTACCTTGGAGACGTCGTCCTTCAAGGATGCGTTTGAAGAATCGATACTAGATATACCGGCAGTAGCTTTTACAAGCGGCAATCTCACTGTCACTGATGTTCCACGACCGAGCTGGCTTTGAACATCAATTATACCGTGGTACATTCGCACGAGCGAATCCACAATGTGAAGTCCGAGTCCTGAGAAATTAGCTAATCATCTTCTCTATGAGCTAGATGGTGTCACAAACCAGTTCCGGGAGCAAGAGAGGATTCTTGGGAAAACGCAGTAAAGAGCTTGTTCTTCAAGAATTCAGTCGATATACCCTTTCCTGTATCGCAAACCTGCAGAACGACCAGCTTCTCTGGTTTCCCCAATTCTGACGACTTATCTTTGGAGTCCTCTAACCGCAGTGATACTTTAATATACCCCGCAGCAGTATATTTCAAGCTGTTGCCAACCAAGTTCATGATAATTCGCTGCAGAGATCCTGGAGAACAGAAGTAATTCCAGTCATGATATGAAACATCCACTGATACAGTAACAGGTCCACTACTTCTTGCCTGTTGTATACCTTGCATACTCTGCGTCTTTGGAGGCTGGACGACCCTATAGAAATTCTCCGAGCTTGCATTATGGTGCATATATGCTGCTGCGACAATCGCTACCGAGTCTTCGCACATACGAGCAAGATCTAGGGGCAGCGATACGACTTCATTCCGAGTTGTAAGATCGGAAAAATGCTGTCCGCCAGGAGTTGATGGGCTCGACTTAGTCCGGACTAGACTCCTGGTGTTTCCTTGCCCTGGACTGTCCTTCCTTAAATTATTTATCTGAAGATATTAGTATTGCAGTTCCATTCAGCAAAGCAATGGGGAGAGAAAGTGTAGCCAAGTAATGTGGTTTATAATGTGATAAGGTAATGCCACTGATCTCAAGACCACGCACACAATGTGAGAGAGTTCTTACCTTGGAATATTCAAGAACATCCATCAAAGTTTCTTGAAGTACCCGACCGCATGTCTCTATAGTAGAGCAGAGCTCAGCTTGACTCCTATCAAGGTCTGTTTCGTTGAGGAGCTCTGTGAATCGTTAGCAAGGGATTAAATACTTTCGCACAATCGTGAGAACTGACCAGCCGAGCCTAGAATACCGTGTAGCGGCGAGCGGAGTTCCTGCAAAGAATTAGCCAAGTGGATCATAGATTTTGCAGATACCATGATCAGACTGCCCAGATTGAATACTTCGGGCGTTGCTCAAAGGTGAACCAATCCATGGAACATCTTTAGAGGTCAAATAGGTTGCTCTTGGACGCTAATCGGGCATAAGACCATTTGAGAGGTAGTGAACGTTGTCCACCAACCTCCATAGTAGAAGAAGGCCGTTTGAAGAATATTGACTGCAAATTCGCAGTAGATGAACCATACATAAAAGCACCGCTTGATCATGCTTTGAGGATATGTTGTTGTGACGGTAGGTCGGAACGTAGCATCGCAGAAAACAAATCTGACTCACATGTGATATACTAGATATAAAATCACCTTTCTGACGATCCGCAGCCGCTATGGATATTCTGTTGTATTCAATTGACACGCTGTTTAGAAATCCGCGAACAAAAGATTTCTCACTGTCGGACGTGAATACCGGTAGCTCTTGAAGGGACACTGCAAAACAACCAGCGATCGGCGTACCAGTATCTGCTTCTAAAAGAGGGGCAAATAAAACTTCTCGGGCTCCTGGGAAACACTCCCGAATGATGTTGCGGGCTCGCTTTTTCGGAGATGGACTCATTTCTCTAGATAGACGTAACCGTGAAAGCAGTCCCTCGGGAGTAGAATTATCCTCATTCTCCGATGAGGATTCACTAGCGTCATAGTCATCAAAACACCATAACTTTGCGTCAGGATATCTTTGAACCAGCATCTGAAGATCCTTCTCACTTGGTGGAGAGCATAAGCCACCAGGAAGACTGTCGCCAGTCAATGAAGATGCCGTGTGCGACGAGAAGCTTCGAACCTTGGCTATCCCTGGCTCGTTACTACGCTTGTCGCGAGAATTCTGATTTAGTGGGTCATGAGCCGTAGCAGAATCACCGTCCCCATTCATGTGGTTACTTGGAAAATCTCGGTCACCATCATGAGCCCGAGTATCATTAATCTCCTTCGCAGCTTCGCTTTGAGCATCCGACGACTCGTCGGTACTGGATGAGAATCCGACGCTCATGTCGAAGAAAACAGTATAATCCACGGCCAGAGATTCTCTGAGTAGATTGACTGCCCTCGATAATATATGACGATGTGTAGCTGGTTTCCCTACTGTCTTCAATGTATCTTTGGCAACAACCAGGGTAGACCCCACAAGTAGGTTTTCCCCTCCCATAGAGTACGGTGGCTGAATAATGTTGTTCAACGATTGCTCGGCAGCAGTAGCTAATGCCGAATCTCCAGTGATCAGACTATTTGTTAAGCCAGTGTTAGTTATGTTGTTTCCGTTCGTCTGGCCCTTGATGACCCCATGGTGCTCAAAGACGACATCTGCAACGTCTTGCCGCGGGATCGTACCTTGACCCTCGACCAGAGCAGCTAAGCCTTTAGACATGATGTCAATTCGTCGCAATTGAACACTTTCGCGTTTCATTTCCAGATGTCGCATGACATTTTCAGCCATGACTCCTAGAAAATCAATTTCAAATTTCGTCGCAGGCCCACGTGGACGAGGATCAATAACGAAGACACTGCCAATGGGCACCCCGGTATTGCTGATTAGAGGAGTACCAGCGTAATACCGAAATTTCGGGCCACCTGCAACGTATGGCAAGTTACAGAACCTGGGATCCGCGGCAAGATCGGGTACACTGAAACAAGCGTAGTTGTTGGGTTCTGGGACAACTTCAATCGTATACTGCCACCAACAAATTAGTCGTATTGCAGGAAAGAAGGCGAGGGTAACTCACGGCACATAGTGCCTGGCTGCGAATGGTTCTGAGATTGTCAGATTATGATCTCATGAAGAAGGTGACGGCTCGATACAACTTACCCACCACAACCCATCCATAACTCGTCTCCAGGGCCATACTTTGATGAATCCGATAAGTCTAGTGACTTTGTCGCTTCAGCAAGAAAATACTGCCAAGGCGTAAGTAAAATCCATGGAAGGAGTTAGAAAGGCAGCATTCCGTACTTGCGCATTATTATCTACAACAGACACCATGGCCCGACTCATGCCCAGGCGCCACGCGATCAGCTGCATCATGGCCGTCAAAGTGCCATTTGGGCTGCAAAGTGGAGTACTTTCCACCGCGCCGACAGACTCGGGTTGCGCAGTCCCATCGAAGATTGGGGGATCAGCAGGGGATCGATTATAATACCGGCGGACCTCGCGGATCCTCCGACGTTCCGAAGAAGATAACATCGTGGGCCGAACTTGGAGGCGGGAGAGCGACAAGATTTTGTTGTCCTGGTGGCGATGACGAGACAGAGAAGCAGAACAGGCGTGCTTTTATATTGCCACCTCAACTGCACGAAGATAGAAGCACACAGTATTCAGAAGTCCTTGGATGAAAGGATAACTTTGCGCCCATGAAGACCGCAAAATAGAGATTTATTCTCGCGATGGAGTGATACACGTACAGATAGATACAAAATACATGAATCCACCAATGACGTTGCAATTCCAGTGGAGTGGAAACCAATGCAATATATGCGGGAAGTATCGTGACTGCGGAGGATTTTTCAAAGGCTTTCCGAGAATGGTAATCTCCTCTTAGGATTCCGCGATGGGTGGCTCAGTGGCTGCTGGCGGTGCTGTGTTGAAGTGGTTGCTTGTCGTGATGGGATGAGAGTGCGTTTGTCCCGACTCCAAGATTCGTCTGTCCCTGGGTCTGATAACCCAGGCCCATGCATAATCCGATACGTAGATACTTAAAGGGTCGTTGTCATGATGCAGCCATGCAGCCGGACCCTGGGCATGTATGTACTCTGTATGGCGGTTGGGATAAGTCAGATGGAGAAATTGGAAGGATTCATTTCGCTAAGTTCACTTTAACAGCCGAAGTTGAGTTGAGTTATTGGAAAATGGAAGTTCTGAAGTTCAAAGCTTTACCCAAGTGGACCAACTTTACCCGGGCTCTTTGTAACAGCGATTACAGGTATTTCAAGGACTCCCCTGGCCAATCGAAATGGAGAAAACACTTTTCCATGAAAAGTCTAGAGACTGATTGGAACAAGTGCTTTTTGTTGGTTTGGCATGATTAGTAAATCTATTTCCAGATCTGAATCTGACAGCGAGATTGCCATTCCAGTCTCCGTGTTCCGTGTAACCTGTTCCACAGCAACCTACAAAGTATTGCTTTTTCTGCTCCATGTTTCAGCAACTCAAGCATCAGCGTACCAAGGCGAAGCATAGGAGCACAGCATTTCTCCATCCCTTCCACGAGTTCGGGTTCCATCTCGATCGCAGCCCAAAAAGCGCTTGGTGTGGCTGTGGAACGTCGCTGCAACCACAGCTGGACGAACCAGGACGCTATTGATGCTCTAATTGATCAATTGATCGATATCGTGCCTTGGGCCACCGCACTGCAAGCAAGGAGGCAAAATCAGCCATCGCTGGTGAAAAGCGGGATCCCCAGTGTGAATGCCGTTTGTCGTGATCTCATTCTGGTTTGCTGGTTCGAACCCCGTCTGCCCCGTCTGCCCCAGACGAACAGCTGGCCATGCGAAGCGAGGTGCTTGAGAGCGGAGTTAACCTAATTGACGGATGTGTTATGTCTATCCTTCCTGTCATTTCTTTCTCCCGATGACCGCCGAATCCCAAGAAGCTGGCTAGGCGGATACGAAAAAGAAGGGGTGAATTCATGATTCAGAAAGCTTTGGAAAAAGTAAATAGTCAGCCAGCCAGTCGTGCTACTCTGGTCGAGAATCAAAAACTACTGGTCCGCACGGTTCGCCTCGCACCGAATTAAGGTTACTGCGAAGGAACCATATCCTTTCCTCAAGCAACGATTGAAGTGGTTCAAAAAATCGGAGATATTTCCATTTGTTAAGATCTGAAAAATTTAAGGGGCTGTCTCTCTCCTTATCAAGAGTTTAGATCAACATCTCAATTATTTGTTTTGTTGAGGGTTTTCAAAAAACTAGAAACAATTTAAGGTTGATATCTTTCGTGTCTTGGGTGCCGCGGAGAAGTAGTGGTGTCTTTATGTGAACCCCTGAATTTGATCTGATATAAGTCGAGGCCGTCGGCCGTCGGAGGAACTTCTCCTATGCCTGTCCATAGCGAGATAAGATCAGATAACCCACTATGTCTGGGGCAGCGAGACAAAAGCAAAGTCGTCGTCGTCCTGGTGGTAAGGGCGAGGCTTGCTGCACGTGACATAATGACTAAGCCTTGCAGGGCGGCCAACCGCTGACGCGAACCCAAGCTGCCTGAAGCTCACTTTGGCCGGCAAGTAACATCAACAATCAAGCAGTCTGCGACCGACAATAACATCTACACCCCGCCTCACTTTCAACTTGGTCCTGCAGTTCTGCAACTTGTTTCAAAATGGATTCTATCGTAGCACAATTCAGTGCGCCGTCCTACCAGAAGGAAGCTCCCGAAGAGGAGCAGTTAGAGCTATGCCAACCAGCTCCAGGCTTATCGTTAAAGTTCGCCATGCCACCAGTTGCACATGTATGTTGAGATAACTTTGGAGCAGCAGCAACATTCTTAGACAATTACTAATGGAATTCATTTAGCCATCAGCTTGGCTCCGAGCTGCCACCGACGACCACGCAAACCCAGACTGTCCCATCAAGATCGCCCACGGTACCACCACCTTAGCATTCAGATTCCAAGGCGGTATCATTGTAGCAACAGATTCCAGGGCAACTGCGGGTAATTGGATTGCAAGTCAAACAGTCAAGAAAGTCATCGAGATCAACAACTGTTTATTGGGAACAATGGCTGGAGGTGCTGCTGTAAGTCGCGGATTCTACCATCTCGAATTGATGGTCAAAGCTGATGTTAATGATTAGGATTGCCAATATTGGCTCGCATACCTCGGAATGCAATGCAGACTCCATGAACTCCGCCATAAGCGTCGAATCTCTGTCGCAGCAGCTTCCAAAATCCTCGCAAACCTCGTCTATAGCTACAAAGGAATGGGCTTATCGATGGGAACGATGTGCGCTGGTGTAACACCTTCGGAAGGACCAGCACTCTACTACATCGACTCGGACGGAACCAGACTGAGCGGCAATCTCTTCTGCGTTGGATCTGGTCAAACATTCGCATACGGTGTGTTAGATGCGGAGTATTCGTATGATTTGAGCGAAGAGGCCGCTTTGGAGCTGGGGAGACGAAGTATCCTGGCAGCTACGCACAGAGATGCTTACTCGGGAGGTTTCATCAACTTGTATCATGTCAAGGAAGACGGATGGGTTAAGCATGGCTTCAACGACACCAACCCCATATTCTGGAAGACGAAGTTGGAGAAGGGCGAATTCTCGAATGTTACGAGCGAACTGGTATAAGGACGTGATGAAAGACATGAGATGATGAGCGGAGCAATGATATGATTTTCTTAGATATGTCTCAACAGCATGGCTGCAGGAGCATGAATGTTAGGCTGAGGCCGTGTATACTACTGCTTCACTTCATGAGTGGTATTATCTTTGAAGACAGTGCAGTGCTGAATGATGATGTGTGGAAAATGATTTGATTGTGATATTTAACTATAACTTGCTTGCATGCTTGCTTCCATCTGACAGTAAGTGGCAAGTGCCACTTGAGGGCATAGTACAGTACTGTACTCGCCAACTGCCACATGCCCAAAGACCATTTTCAAAAAAACCAAAAAACCATCCGACAGTAACTGGCAAGTGCCACTTGGGAATAGTATAGTACTGTACTCGCCAACTGCCATATGTCCAAAGAACATTTTCAAAAAACCAAAAAAGAACAAAACAATTTATCCAACCATTGCGAGTCCCTGTTTACTCTGACTCCGGCCAATTCATTACACCATTAAACTTCCTACTCGATTGCCCCCGCACCATATGCATCACATCACCTCCTCCTCACTCCATCACCTCCTCCTCACCGCCATCTCCTCCTTCACCTCCGTCTCCTCCTTCACCTCCGTCTCCTCCTTCACCTCCATCTCCACCTCTCTCTCCACCTCTCTCTCCACCTCCATTTCCATTTCCACCTCTCTCTCCCCGAGCATCGCCCTCAACCTCTGAATCTCCCCCATCAACACCGTATTATCCCCCCTAAACATCGCGGCCTCCCCCCTCAACCTCTCCATTTCCACCTCCCTCTCCCCGAACCTCCGCCTCAACCTCTCAATCTCCCCCCTCATCACCCTATTATCCCCTCTAAACCTCACCATCTCCCCCCTCAAGTCCTGAGCCTCATCCCTCACCCTTCTCTCCCTCTCCCGCGTCACATTCAGCACCACCTGAACCCCCCTCCTCAGTCTCCTCTCCCGCCGCAACCCCTCCTGCAATCCATACACAGCTCTCCCCTCCTCCAAATCGCGAATCCCCTCTCTCAAGCGAGCAAGCTCCCCCTCATGCGCTCGCACCCGTCTCCTCGTATCCTCCAGCACTTGCCTCTGCTCCCGCGACGCCCTTACCACCTGCTCCACTTCGCGGCGCTGGGCTATCGCTTCATCTTCCGGATCCCGCTCGATGCTCGGGATGGGATCGTCGCGGGAAAACCCAGAGCACTCGGGAGGATAGTCCGGGTTGTATTTTCGCTTGCCATGGCCCGGAATCCGGTTCTTGCCCTGTATTGGTTCGTCAGTCACGCCGAGAATGTTCAAGATGAACGGATGAATTGAAGTTGCCACTTACTTGGTCAACCATTTTGGCTGATTTACTTGGTTTTGAGAGTTGAGAATAGTTGGTTGGTTGTGTTGTGTTGTGTTTTGTGAATGGGTTAGAATAATATTCAGAGGGGAAGAAGAGAGAGGAGGATGAAGGAAGAAATTTCACAGTATTTATACACCAAATTTTTTCAGTCGAGATCGGAATGCTCATTCATTGTATGGTACCGCCTCATGGAAATTATGCGCGTAGCTTACCTCCGTCGCTTTTAGCTTCGCGCTATACTTGTGAGATACATGTTGGGGATGGGTTCAGCATCCATTAGAGAGTTCTTAAACACTTCTACAGTTCTGCCAGTTTTCTAGCGCGACAAGTGCAAGTGTTCCTGCGGGAAAGTTATGGTTCACCTAATGATGCCAAAGCCTAATTTGAGACACTTTTTGTCTCTGCCCACAACTACATCTAAACGTTCTACAAAACAAGTCCCATCAAACCTGACATTGCGTATTAAACAGATCTATCAACCTGAGTTGACTACATCTTCATATCTCAATTTCTTGATTTTTACGAATTGGAAGAGTATCGAAGTAAGAATCTGGAGATACCACAACCAAACTCTACCGGCTATGGCTTTTGGGTCTGGATGGCGCTAGTACTGCATCATGTGTGCTGAAAACCTTTGTATACATCTACGTATGAATTTGAAATTGTGTGTTTCTGGCTTAAGCCATCCCTTCCTCATTGTTCCCAAGTCTGGTAGTTTTGTGGTTGAATCCAAGTAGTCACGTCGGCTGCCGTCGGCATTTGAAATGATCTGAGTATACCTCTTGCAAAAGGTCGGATCTGCCTGGTAACGTGAGCTCACTTCCTGGCGCGCTTTAGTAGCTTGAACCATAATACGGTCGGTGAGAGTTAAGGTGAAGGGAATTTCAGGGCACGGTGATGTCATCGAGGTCTTTTTTTTCGAAGGTATGGTTCATTGTATGTGCAGCATATTCTGTAGCTAAATTGAAGTATTGAAGATTTCCTTTTCCCCCACCTCGCTACCCCTCAATCTGCAGGACGTGACGAAATCGTTGAGATTTTGTATATTTCCTTTGATCTCCGACGTATAATTAGCTATTCAGCTGTAAAGAAGCATTTTCAGAGTCGACTGCGCGTTCTACTCTGATCTCTGTACATTTTTGAGGCGTTTGTGGACTAGCTCCCGTTCTACAAGAAAGTCAGGAACGCTCTCAGCTAGGCGCTGCACTAAAGAAACTAGCTGTATTCCTTAATTTCACTTTCTCACTCTCTGGTAATGCTAGTATTTTAGAAGGAGCGGCATCTACCAGAGAACAGAGAATGGAAGTTTTGGTAACTTGGAATCGAAGGGAACTTGGTGGAGAAATTAGCGTGAGGATGAGGAAACAGACTTGCGAGATGACGGTCATTTGGATGCTAAAGGTGGGTTCTAATTCTCGTTGCGTAGGATCTTGTTTCATCGACGATCGGTCTACATAATTCCATGTCCAGATTTGATTCATTTCCCATTTAGATAAATGTTGTTGTAGTTCTACCATCCGGTCACGTGCCGCATATGCCACTTCCAGCGCGAAGGATTCTCCAGTATCATTTCATAGTATGTACTTTCTCTCGCGGCCCCGAGTACCTGTCCTGGTCCGTCTAGAAATTCGACGCGAAGAGTATCTGACAGGGTAGTTTCCGCGATAGCTAATTCGTACTCAGTGGTAAATCTGCTCGCGGCCTCTTCGTGGGGTTCAATTAGTAGGTGCGGCCTGCACCTAGATTATTTCACTACCAGTAGCAACTTGAGGGCAGATAAATCTCTTTTTGACATCTCAAGCTCTTTCGGGGTCGGGGAATCGCGCAGGAACGAACAAAACGCGTGGAGTCCAGGGTCCTACGCAGCTTTCGCTCTAGATAACAAAAGTCACGTATCTTGTAAACTCAAACATGACGTCCTCCTGGGAGAGTGCCAATGATGACTCATCTAATTTATTGCTTCACATATCTTCTAATACGGTGATCTCAGAACAGAATACTAGTCGCAAAAATGTGGTGGTGTACCGCAAGTTGTTCGGTCACGGCTTGTGGAATTTTCAGTATGTGGAACATCGAGGATTATTTGGCTGCAGCTCATCATTCAAACAGTGAGTAAAGGTGTTGGCAGAACAGTCCTTTACAGATCAATAAGGAGATTCTCGATGCTGGATTGACATCGAAGTCTTCGGTAGTCAAACAAAAACAAGAGGGGTAAACAATATCAGGACTCAGGAGAGATCGTCCGCGCGCCATAGCCGCCGAATCGTATAGATTTAACTGTAGTAGACCCTTATGGGCAGAATAACGTGATCATAACGTCGTAGCCGGTCAGGCGGGCTGAACGAGATACGCAGCATAAAGAGACTCCGAAGTAGTGATACATGTTAGGGGCTGGGTCTTCGCCGACCTAGGTAGTCGCTTTATGGATAATTCATCCAGGCTTCCAAGCACCATTCAATTCTAGTGAAACATCGTGTTTGAATCCTACATTAAGTATGTCAGCAGATTGACCCTGGGCTTTTGTTTGTTGGCTAGGGATTTTCCGAACTTACATACAGTGCGCTTGAACTTCATTATCCCTGATCCCTCTAGAAAAGATAGCAAAGGTCATCAACCCCTCCCCCACTCTTGTCCCCTTCTATAACCATGAATTGGTGTTGGTGAGCGATAGGAGGCACGTAAGTATGCCGTCGTCAGCCCTATTTGATGTTGAGTTGTAGATATACTATGGAGCTCTGAGATGTCTGAGTTCTACAGTGCTTCATTATTAGGTTGATGTTCAATGTTTTAATATCTAAACAAACGGTGGTAAGTAAACTTACCAAGTCAACAGTCCACGGTTTGTTTACGGGAACTTTGCGTGACCAGAACTGAGAAAGATAGCAAATTTATGCCGCCCCATGGCTTCAAGAGCTAGTCAACTCCTAGATCGTACCGGTAAGTTGTGCAGTGTCTCCACGGAATCGTCAATGGCTGTATGAGCTTTGGGAGCTAAATGAATGGCGAAAAACCGATCCTGTGGGAATTTGACGTAACACCGAGGCGAACTCGATCAATGGCTCCATTGGAGTTCACCAAGAGGGCATCTCTTCCATGCGACGAGGCGGCGAGGGTCTGATTGGATCCGGGGATAAGGTAATATCAAGAAGCCAGGGTTTCCTGGAATGTCCTTTCCAAAGGATCCGAAATGGATCTCAATGGGTAACTCCAAAGGTAAGATCCCAAAACGGTATGTCGCTGCAGCCCTGGCACGATCTCCTGACAAATCCCGGCAATGAAGAAATTCATCATAACTCCTCCGTGGTAGGGACTCGAGAGAGTGCCACACTAGGGCACCGAGAGCATGAAATTCAAGGCTGTTCTGAGCGTGATTTGCATCCACACTTGGATCATATCATCAAAAGTCGTAACCAAGGCATAAATATACCCCAGTGCGAAGTTATTATCCAGGGCATTGTGGTTCCATAAGGCGAAGTCCGTAAATGTGTGGTTATAAAATCCGTGGATGGTGGTGATTAGTGATGTAAGATACACTCACGCGGCTATGAAATGTAGTCCTTGTCGTATCGAGGTGGGTATCGCATGCATAGGTAGTAGATATAATGAATTGGGTCTGGTACCCATACTGTAATTTGTGGATGGATCCTCTGAGGTCATATCTCCACGGTAAATCCAGGAAATCCATATGGAATGACTTCTGGTTATAAGAAAAAAGAAAGCAAGTTGGTCCAGTATGCCGGCTGGCAGAGGATGTTTCCAGGAATATCAAAGGCCATCCGGTGCACGGAACCATAGTGGTACAGAAAATGCGCAACATAAACTCATCCACCGGAGAGAAACGTATTGACTCTCAGAACTACCTTCGACATTGGATGTACAAGTGATGTCGACTGTACAATAGTTGGTGAGATTGGGAGCTAAAAACTGGTTAGTTAATCAGCTCCTCCACCGAGAACACTGGATTGTTTGTCTAAACGACGGATATCTCCTGGGTGTGAGCCTGGTATCGAACAATCCTGGGTAAGTACCGAGTCCGGGAGTCCACCGGCATATGCATATTCCCCTGGTGTATTCTTTGGGTTGAAAGAGTTATACGGAAGAAGCGACGACTCTTTCGGAAGCCGTAAAATACTGGACATGGATTTGGCTGCGGCTTTAAGTGCAGCAAGTTCGGGTGTTTCCTCAAAACTGATATCGCTTTCCTGGCGGCTGTAGATTGATGAAGATGGTCCCATATATTCGAAATCATGAGGTTCCATAAGCGCCAATATTCGAGGTCCTTCAAGTGCTTGGTCCTCTGCCATATCATTTTTGATATGATTATTGCTCAGCTCTGGAGCGGGAGGAAACTTTTCAAAACGGGGCTGGAGTCCCAGACCCTGCAACAGCACATCAAAAAGCGCTGGTAAGAAATACAGAGTAAACAAGAGATATAGTGCAATGGTAAATGGACCCCACTGAACAAGCTGTGCAAGGGGCACGTTACTTGCAAAGACGAACATTTTCAGTAAAGCTGCCACTGGTAAACTAAGCGGCAATGCGACTCTACACAGCGCGGTCAGTACCGTCCCCCCGTAAAAAGTAGAGGTAATACTTGCTTGTGGAAGTATTGCCAGTGAGTCCCAATCACAATCGCGATAGCGCCGAAGGTACCGAATAAACCGCTGACAAGGTAAGTAAATGGGGGGTCATTAAGCAAAAGCAATCACCCACCAGTAGCTAGCATATGAATAAGTCTCAGACTCAAGAAGAACCTTCGTGGCCATCGAGAGGAAGGACATCGCCCACATGGCAAGTCCGGGCAGCCTTTCTATCAACATGATGACTATAATTGACAATCGAGGAGGTTGAGAAGCAGATGTTGATTTGGAGCAATCATCCACAGGTGAAAAAGTTCAAGCTGCTATACGAGTATATTGAAGCTGAAAAATACAATAGTGGTTTCAGAAAAGAACATATATGAGCGTCGACGAACAATAGAGTTGAAAATCGAGTACTCAGGAGTCGTAAGTAATGAGAGATGGGTATTCGCCATTATAACGTGTCGAGTAAGCAACCGTTGCAGCATGCACCCCGCGGCACGATCGCGATTGCTCGCAGAAACGTACGACATCATGATAACGTTCCTCAGACATAGATAAGCTGGGTAGAGTTAGGTACTGATGCATGCTGCAAGACGGCAGAGATATCAACGAGATCGCGCAAATCGGCGTGCGTGGACGACGACTCGGTGTATGAATGTGGTTACAAGAGAAAACGGCGAGGCAGTTTAAATATTCTAGGAGCCGACTTTACTGCGAGCCCAGAATCAGCCTTGTTTCAGATAGGAAGTTGATTGGATGGGCTTCGGTGAGCGATTCTGGTAACTGCAGTCATGCTGCGGTTGGGCATCAGCATCAGCCTTGCGAAATGCCTGCAGATGTTCCAGAGCCTAACTTGTGAAAACAGCGAATAGAATCAGTTTTTGAACACTGTCATTATTTGCTCGTACAACAATCCTCGGTGAGCGCTTTGGGAGATGTTGAATCGAAGATGAAAGCCTAAAGAAGTCACATCTATCTGTGCCCGATTAGTTACGGATGTTTCATAGGCTATTTCCGTGGCTGTAGGCCTCATGATGGGTTGTGAATACACTCCGAAATCGCATATATTGAGGAGAACTGACAGACATAAAGCTCGCCATCTCCGGGCCGGTCTAATCAACCCTAAACTTAGCACTATGTATTCCGAAGTGAAAAGCTCATCAACCTTTTGCTGCTTCAATCGACTTCCATCCCCGGCTATCGAGTTGGGGCTTGATGGTCTCTTTCCCGAGTATTCTCCCCGATTTTGTGCTACACCAAGTTTATCGGTTGCTTGGGAACTGCTGTCGGTTCCAATATCCGCAATCGTCACCACATCGTACACTCTTCACCATGAGCAGAGACAAGTCAGCAATTCCCCCATCCAAACATAGCTACAGCTGATGCAGATCATAGAAGAGACTTCTGCGACCAGAATATGATGTATTCGTTTTCCACTCGGAAAAGCTTAGTTTCGTCCTGGACCCATCGCCATTTCTGCTCCTTATATCGTGTCTCTTCCTGGGCCATTCAATTTCTTCCTTCACATATCGGCGTAAGGAGACCGACCGCCTACAGCCCCTTGTATTTTCGCTTGCTGTTTCCGTAGCCGCAACTATAGGATTTGGGTTAAGATGGAATATAAACTTTATTATGCTAGGGCTCATTCCCTGGGCAATGAATATCGCGATGCTGTTCAGCCTTGTCATTCATTGGTATATCAATCGACGTTTTAGGAGCAGAAGTTTTGAATACGTCAGAACGCTGGAAAAGTGCGAGGCCGATATACGAAGAGATTGCTGAGGTAGTCGAGACAGGGAGCAGTGGGTTGTGACGGTGTGGGCGAAGGAATTCCGTGGGGTTGCAGATGCTTTGTAAGTGCCAAGTTTGAAGCCCATAGAATTAGTGTGAACTGATAGTACGTGTTGTCCAGGAGAGATCCTGACAACTTGAAGTAGGGCGTCCATACTCGCGGTGGAGATGAACGTCCCTGGACCAAGTCCGAGAGTGAACAACGAGCACAGTCCCGAATCGTGCCAGAATCGGTGAAATTAGAAGTCCGACTCTGTTACACCCTGTCTCGTTCCATAAATCACCACACAGAGAAGTCTACCATCTTTTGATCGCAGAACACCAAACGGTGATTGCTACGCTTTTCACTTTTATGACCAAAGCGTGGTAAACTGTGGGCAAGATCTTGGTGAGCAGTGGAGCGATCCATACCTTCCCGGAGAAGTGCCGATCACTGATACTTTAATGCTCTAGTGCCGAGAGTTCTTGGTCGCAGTGATTACTGATATCTGCTCCCTGTCGTTACCAATGTAATGGCATAAACTTTCTGATCCTGGAGTGGAATTGAAGTGGGGCTTTAACGCCCAGCTGTCTTAATGTTAGCGATGAATTTTATCTCCATGCTTGGTATTTTGAGAAGACATTGAGGGCTGACAGGGATCCATAATGAATGGGAGATATCGACATAGTGGCACATCTATGAATTTGATGAAGAGAAGACATGGACTTTATGTAGTGGGTATTCCATAACTAGATTGATGTGCCAACCATGTTCCCACCTTGGTGATTAACTTTATGTGAAGTGAGCTGTTTGGAAGTGCGGCTAACGAAGACTCGTGAATTTGGACGGATCACTGGAACCGGCTCGAGGGCTAGTCGTGCTTGTAGTACTATGCTATTTGTTTTTCTATCCCAATGAACGTATCCAGGCATCTGAGCCTGCCTAGAAGTTGTGTTAACAAGAAATTGCCGACGAGACACCACAAATTGCGGGAGATACCACGGTATAATTCTTGCAATAGATCACGTAGTGTGTGGTTGAACATGACCCCACGACCTATTTCATAAAACTCATGCTTGAATCACAACTAGAATAGGAAGAAGTAGATGGTCATGGAATGTGCTTACTGGCGAAATATGAACAAATTTTGGGTATACCACGAATCTATTCTATGACTCGGACGCAATCTTCATCTTCTCTAATGTCTCTTCTGTGCTTGATCCAACTGTGACTTTCTCAGCATCTTTTCCTTCAACATGGCCATCTGGTTTTGCGACAACATTCTGCCTCGCGGCCAGTGCGGCAGCTTTTCGGGCCGGATCAATCTCCTTCTTAACTTTCTTCACCTTGACAGGCCCCTCTTCTGCTGGGTAGGCTTGTGATTGCACAGCTTGCCAGTCTGGAGATGCATCGAATTCGTCTCTGATTGGTTTGAGGAGCTCGTTGAGATGAACAGTCAACGCATTTTTGAGAAGTTGTGGCGTGAGCTGGGAATCTGATTAGTCCTGTGGCGCAAAAGTGAAGAACGGTAAACTACTCACAGTATCCGCAGCGTAATCTTCCTTCAACTTGGAAATTGACTCGTAGACCAAAGGTTCTTCTTCTCTCCTTTCAACAACAAATTTTGGTGAGCCACCACTCTTCAATGCAAGCGCTCGGAAGATGACATGCTCAACGAATGCAATGACACCATTTCCTTCTACTTCTTTTGGTACACATTTCGCCTTCTTCAATTTCTTCTCCACAGCCTTGGGATCATCGAGTAGGTCAATTTTTGAGTCTGCATCGCTTGCACTCATCTTTGCAGCCTCACCCAGACCCGGCACCATTGTGTTCATTAAATGTGCCCTAACCTTATACCCGATCGTTGGCAAGTTCTCCATAGCAAAGGTGAAGATCTTCCTCTGATCCACTCCACCAAACTGTGCATCCACATCTAGGTATTGTTCGTCAAGAGCCTGCATCAGAGGATAGATCAAGCCACCGAGCGTAGGGTCGTCTGTTTGTTTCACAACTTCCGCGCCGGCTTTTTTAGCAACCGCAATTCTGGTGATACCCTCGAGTTTGAATCGATCCATTGTGTATTCTTTGCTTAGCTGGTAAGAACTTCCTAGGACAAACTCCAATCGGCCAATATCAACGCCAACAGCTTTCAGTGCGGATTTGATGACGCGCTCGTAGTACTTCGCTCGGTATTCGACAAGTTCCAGAGGTGCCTTCATGTTGTCCAGGTAGCCGTGAATGTCTGCGAGCAGAACTTTGACTGTGCATCCTGCTGTCAGTAGCTCTGCGATCTTCATCATAGGGACAAAGTAGCCGCAATGAGGTCGACCAGTCGTTGCAGTTCCCCAGTAAACCTTGAGCGGGCGTTTTTCCTTCAAAATTACATCGTCGATAATTTCTGGATTGAGTACCTCGGCGAGATTTGCCTTGATGAGCGCAATGGACTCTTCGGGGCTCATGTTTGCAGCCATGCTTTCTGGGTGGACGCGTTACTCGCAAAAGGTGGTCAAGGGAAGCCGCCCTGTGATTGTTGATGCTGAATCTCAGTTTGACTCCGTTTGACTCATGATTACAGGTGGGATAGTTTTTGGCGGGGTAGTTACTCACGTGCATTTGTTGATTATATAAGCACGGTCCTTACCATTGCCAGTCGGGACTTTCTCAACAGGCTCGAGACACATAACTTTCCTCCCTACCTTTTTACCATCTTACCTTCTTACACGGTTAATGCTGTATCAATTGGAAGCATCTCATTCGGAACGGCGTGCCCATGTGTAGTTAATCGTAACAACTCGCAGACGAATACGAATCAAAGTTCTGGTTTCTACTGCCGTTTCCGTCCCCGGATTACCAAGTTGGTGGTTCAAGGAAAAGTCATTGCTCGAGAGAAGTCGCGAGTGTTCTTCGTGTTTCCAGGCTGTTACCATTCCATCTGATGTACAAGCACTTTGATTCATTCGGGGCTGTGCGATTCTTTTCAGGACAAGTGGTCGCCAAATCAAGCAAGTCCCTTCAAATCCCGTCCACACAGGGGCCCAAGGCGTGGTGCCAGGAGTTCAGAACTAAGAGCACACACTGCCACACAGAGAGTATAAATGCGTTTACGGTCTAGATCGATTGGGCATTATGCTTTCGTGCCTGACTTTTGGACCCTTCCCGACCCTTCCCGAAGATGGTATAAAGTCTCGGGGGTCTGCTTCGTACTGCAATTGAATATAGAGTTTTCATCTGAGGACGCTCGATCCTCTTAGCTCTCGGGATGGCTGTTTGAATTTCGTTTGCGATCTACACAAATACCCTGGCACCTTCCTTGTTCTAACTTTCGTCTATTTCCATTTCTCCTCTCAATTTGGCGGCTGGTATGCATGAAATGGCATTAGTTGACATAAAATATATGTTGGATTAAAAGTTAGTCATATTAGATCAGGCCATGAACCCTTCTTATTCTAGTATACTTGGTCCAGCACGATGATCATCACGTTGAATGCACAAGAAAAAAAATCTGGGCGGTATGATAGCGTGGAAGTTCCCCCGTTCAATTAATCAACATCCACAAGAAGTCTCACATAGTACGTTGAGTCGTGAACATGTACTCGTTTTGACACTTCACTCCACGCATATCCAATTTAAGGTTGGGCAGCCAGACATGTGTCTATACCTAGTATTGGACTGAGGAAGACTAGGACTAGTCTACATAACCGTTGTAAATCGAGTACTAGTGCACAGAACCCCGGGAAGTTCCATGCATGTTATCTAGTCATCTAGCAAGGAATCTAGGACGTGAGACAAGATACTCCAGGATAGACTGACACGCTCAGTTTCGAGATCTGGGGCAATCTGCTCAATAATATGCCTTACCAGGACGAGCAATAACTTGCGAACAGTAGTCCTGAACCATAATTCTGGGGATAATCTGTTGTCAGAAAGTAAGCCATAAGACCCATGATGGATCCATATTTCTTGATGACTTCTTCATTCGAACATTGAGTTACCTTTCAGTCTTTTCCCAAAAAATAGAGTAAGTCCCACAACTGGGAACAACCTCATCAACGATGTCCTCGACAAACCTATCTTCCATCTATTTCGAGTCAAGTTGGTCGATACTGAGTAGCATTGGGCTAGTGAATGTCTTCATTGGTATCCTCGTTGTTGGGATTACACGACCTTCCCCTATAACATTCGTTCCGATTGTTGTATCAGCTGCTGGCGCCATTGCTGATGGGTTATGTTATGTTGTGAGTGATGATTCTGAAGATTCCTGCCACTCGGCATGATGCACATTCACAAGAGCGCAATAACTGATTACAATAGGCATTTTATCAAGAAAACACTGCGAGCACCAGTGCTATAGCGTCAGGATTTGCGGATCTCTTCTGGCTTGTGAGTTTTACGTTTGCCTACTACATGACAGATTACTAACATAGATATCGTAGATTCAAGAGACTGGTCTGTCAATGTATAACTACCAAATCTTAATCCGGATCCTCCCTAATCGAGAACGGAGAGTATTCAAGATAGTCTACTGGTTTTTGATATTGGCAATTGCTACACTGAAGATGCCGATTCTGTGTATGCGAATCGAGGATATATTTGCTGGGAATGCAGCGCATTCTCGTCTGATCGACCACTTGCACATCGGTTATTTCCTAAGCATCGCATTGGTGGAGCTTTGGTCATCATACTTCCTACTCAAGAAGTTCGTGAGGGCAAGAACTACTTCTACGCATATTGATGCTCAAGTTGGACTTTTTACATATCTCATGAGGAGTACTGAGTTACGACTTGCCGGGCTCTCTCTCATTGGCATTTCCCGAGCAGTGACTTTTTCATTTCAGACTACAGCGCAGTACGCTGTGAGTATCACAGGTCAAATCGACCGTTTTGTTTATTTACTGGAATGCATGTTTCCGATCATTATGTTGTAAGTTCACGTCAAATCCTATGTCCACTATGTCATTTTACTAACATCAACTAGCATAGATATCCTTGCTGCCAAAACCGTCGTATCACACCCTAATGCGAGTCCATTAAATGACTACAAATCACTTAAGCCAGAACGTCCTTCCTATATGATGAAAGCCCGGAAGACCTGGCCACGAGATCATTCAATGGTAATTGAAAGGGCCCACCTTGATCAGTGGGACGACATGAGCAGGTATCAACCAAAAGGTGGCAGTTTAAGAAGTCCAAGTTCGCAAGATAAAATAGTAATGAGTGGGCATTATCTAGAGGATGGGTCTTCATGTTGACAGAAATTATTTGTTTTGTCCATTGGCGTTAGAATGTATACCCAATTTTGGCGTTTAGTTGAGGGAAATGTGCGGTGCACAGTACGGCGTTACAGAGCGATATATTAAAAATGTACTTTTATCATCAGCATGAGTCAAAGCGAGCGATGGCAGGCTGCAGGAGTTACATAAACTTCCGAACGCACATACAGAGGGACAAGTCAATATACACAAGATAACAGTAAAATGAATCGGAAATTCTACTTATATTTTGTACAATGCCACCAAGCCTCCAACCTTCTGTTCAAAGTGCGCGGCTTTAAACAACTAGCCTGATCTATTTTCCTTTCCTAACCCACTCCTCAACCTTTTCCCTACCTGCGCTAACCTTTTCGTCCACAATATTATACGCCTGTTCTGAATGGATCCTCGCCATATGCCAAGCTCTTTGAACACTCTCCCTGGTTCGAATATGTCCATCAGCAACAGCTGGGAATCGCTTCTCATACTGCCATGCCAAGTCTGCCACATTCCTCATAGTCACTGGTAGAACAACCCATCCTGCACCAATACCCACAAGCGCAGGGACTGCAGCTCTCAACACAATGTTCCTGTTGCGGGATATTATGGAACCAGTCATAGCAGCCACCAATACATAGATAGACCCTGGCATCAATTTCTCTCCGGATTGAGGTGCTGGTGCGAGAGAAGCAATCGTAGATGTGAAGCTAGATTCCAGGTTGAGCGCGGAATCCATTAGCTCATTGAGTTTGTTCTCGGCGGCGACGACATGCGCATATATGAATAGACGAGTCTTTCCTATCTGTACGGCTAGTCGATCCGTGGGTGTCGGGGACGAAGGTTTGCTTGAGATGGCATCTGGCGCGGGGCTTCTGGAAGGAGGGAGAGCCTTGGTGGGAGGAGAGGGAGGAAGTGCTTCGAAGTCGTCGTAGATAGGTTTCTTGCCCTGCAGAAAAGTAGACAATTAGCATGAGGTGCTGGCTAGCTCTATGAGTCTGGCTTCACATACCTCTGTGCTATCGGGTACTTCAGCGTACAAAGGTCTCTTCGGAATTACAGCCATGCCAACGAGGGCAGCTCCCAATGCTGCGGGCGCAGCGGACTATATATTGTTAACAACATTCTGCCTAACATTACTTGTACTGACCTGCCGCAGGAACAATCTTGATGCCATTACTCAATCGCTGTTCTGTGCAATTGAAATTTATTTGCGATGAGATCAGAGGGTCGTTGAAGCTTCTTTGTTTAGCTTCCGTCCCTTGTTCGTATGATTTTTTGTGCAACGACACGTGCTTTATGCTTGAGATATTACATGCATAATCTGGGCGGCTTTGCATGCACAATAATTATGTAAGAGGCACAAATTTTTACCTCTGTGCCTTTGACATAACCAGGACTCGAAAGTGAATGCGCAACGTCTCTGTACATAAACGGACGCTCTGGAGTCCGGGTACAAGCTCTGTATAGGACATGTTTAAGGTCGCTACTCCGAGGCCATGGATCTGTACGAGATGTGTCAAACGGCAGATTCAATTGCACAGACGGATTGCAACCGCTTCGACACAATACCATGAACCTCAACCGGTACCTGTCGATACTTCTGCCCCGGGAGCCAAACATGACGACAAAATACTAAGACAAATTTTCGATTCTCCAGATTTCTGGAAAGAGTTCTCACAATCGTCGCATACAAGCCACAATGGCAGGAGTGTCGGTCTGTTTCAAAACCGATATCTCACAGACCCGCAAGGTTTCGAGATATTTGCGAACACAAGTCTGCGGAGGGCAAGGCGAATTGTTGAAAGAGTACTTGGGGCGTCGACATTGGAAGAATACAAACATGTAGCGAGGGATTTGGACCGCTTGAGCGACCTACTATGCCGAGTAATTGATCTCTCGGACTTCGTGCGGTCGACTCACCCAAGCTACGAAATACAAGCTGCGGCGACGAGGGCATATGCCAAGATGTTCCAATACATGAACATCCTGAACACTACTACTGGTCTGGATAAGCAACTTGAAATAGCTATGAAGACCCCCGAGATCGTGGCGCAATGGACTGAAGAGGAAATGGTTGTGGCAGATATCCTGAAGAAGGATTTCGCAAAATCAGCCATTGATCTTCCGCAGGCTCAGCGTGAGCGCTTTGTTGATCTCGCCCAAGGGATTAGTGAAATTGGGCAGGATTTTGTCGATACAATGGCTCCTGCTAAAGCAGTTCTGACATTCTCAAGCAGCAAACTGAAAGGTATGGACCCGCTTCTTGTACGGGAACATACGAAATGGGGACAAACCAAAATACCTCTCGTTGGTCCGGCAGCCGCAGCTGCTATGCGCACGGTTCAAGACGAAGAAGTTCGGAAAGAGATATTCATGGCCTCTCGAACAGCGTCTAGAGACACAGTGAAGAAACTAGAAGAACTATTGACCAAAAGAGCACAGCTGGCAAGGCTTTCAAGGTATGAGAGCTATTCACATATGGCATTGGGTGACAAAATGGCCAAAAATCCAGAATCAGTAGGACAGTTTCTGCAAGCATTGTCAATGGACAACAGGCCAGTTGTGATGGAGGAGATCACTCAGCTACTCAAAGCCAAAATGGCGAACCCCGCCGCAACCACACCTGTTCTACAACCTTGGGACCGAGATTACTATACCGCCCAAGCATTGGCCTCGGTTCGATCACGCTCACGTAATTCTGATTTCCTTTCTGCATTCTTTTCACTGGGAACAGTCATGCAGGGACTCTCTAGATTATTTACACGTCTCTATGGAATACGACTCGTGCCCCGCGAGCCAATGCCAGGAGAGACATGGAACTCGGATGTTCGGAGACTCGATGTGATTTCTGAGACTGATGGACATGTTGCCGTATTATATTGCGATCTCTTTTCCCGTCCTGGAAAATCTCCCAATCCAGCCCATTTCACTCTTCGTTGTTCCAGAGAAATTACACCCGCAGAGTTGGCCGAACTCGCAGGGTCTCCGAATAGTCACCTGTTTAATACACCTGAAGAAGCTGCTAATGATGGTATGGCTACTTCACGTGCTTCTGGGGTGCTCAAACAACTACCCACCATAGCTCTGATTTGCGATTTCGTTACTATACCGGGAATGACATCTCGTCCCGCTTTACTTCATTTCCATGAAGTTCAAACGCTCTTCCACGAGATGGGTCACGCCATACACTCTTTTCTTGGACGTACCTCTCTTCAAAATGTTTCGGGTACACGATGCGCAACCGATTTCGCCGAACTGCCATCGGTTCTCATGGAACGTTTTGCAGCAGATGAGTCGGTCTTGTCTCTATTCGCCCGTCATTATGAAAACGATCAACCTCTACCTTATGCCATGGTCGCTGATAAATTGGATCTCGACAAGCGTTTTGAGGGCTCTGATGCTGAAAATCAAATCGTCCTTTCAATGCTAGACTTGGCATATCATTCCTCGTTACCTTTATCCCCGTCGTTTGATTCTACCGAAGTATATCACTCGCTGCAGCGCCAGCAGGGTGTTCTTCCTGTTGATCCACCAGGGACATGCTGGCAAGGATTCTTTGGCCATTTGTTCGGATACGGTAGTACTTATTATAGCTATCTCTTCGACAGAGTTTTAGCGAGAAGAATCTGGCAAGTGGCCTTTCAAAGTGGCGCAGAAGGGGGTGGTATCAACAGATCTAATGGCGAACGGATGAAGGAAGAAGTCCTGAAATGGGGCGGTGGTAGGGATCCATGGAAGTGTTTGGCAGGGGTACTTGGTGATGGGCGTGTGGAGAGCGGAGGTCAAAAGGCTATGGGAATTGTAGGAAGTTGGGGAGTAAAGGAATCTTGATGAAGTCTGATCTTATATAATTGGAAGTATATTCTGTTCAACATATGACAGGCTATCTATAATATCATGAAAGGAAAAGCAACGATACCACTTCTGTCGTCTCTTGTTCCAGCTTTCTCAACTTGGTTTCGTCGTCGGCCATATTCTAATTGTACTCACACTTGGTTCGGGATCCCACCTCATCCCATTTGGCCGGCGGTTCTTGTACCAATGGATCTGATCATGCTGTTCTCTGCCGAGAGTCCGAGTCAGTAGCTCATCTCTCTTACCAACCTACGCATTCTTTTCCTGGTCTCTCCACACCTCCTTTGGTTCCTTCCTCCGCATGGCTCAACCATACCCTGCCGCATCATGGCTCGCTCCTGCCAAACTCACAAACTTCCCTCTCATTGCATCATATATCTCTTCATGAATATCAATACTCTTGTGCTCCCTAATCAGGATCTTGGCTTCCGAGATGCCATCCTAAGACTTGATTTCGAATCTGGACATGTGGACTTTACTCCTTGGAAAATTTATCTTTACTGTGCGGTTTCCGCGTTGGAGTTTCGCGTTGGCGGCACAGGTAGTGAGGTTAACAAGAAATTGCTGGTGTGATGAGAGACAAGAGTGCGTTGGAGGACGTAGCTTGGGCGCTTGATGCTTGATGTTACTACAGCCATTACTTCTCGAGGGCGGAAGAGCATCTTGGGTTTCATCGGGAGTGGCATGTTATGCGTTCTTGAGTTTGATACTGGAGATTTTCGTCAGAATCATGAGAGATGAGGCGTCAGAGTTAGATCTAAGTAGTCACGCGTTCCTCATGAAGTGTAGTCAATTCACATTTCCTTTAGGTAATCATACGCGCCATCGCATCCTCAGATTCGGTGTATAGATGACTCGAGCTGGGTTATTTATATTCAACGAGCGGATCTTTCATGGTTGGTTCTTTTGCGCAATTCAAGAAGCTGCTTTTCAATCAATGGGAGGTGCAATGAGATAATGACACCCTTGTTTCTCAAGAGGTAACGGTGCGACTCTTACCTTGTGCTTGATGGAGTGTCCATCTATCTCTCAATTTCTCCCCTTCTTCACAACTTCGTCTCAAATTTTTCAGCATCGCACGTATCTATTTCTTATTCATCCACCTACCCAGCCATCAAGCATGCCATAGTCATATACTCCCATCATCTCATATCATCCATATCACACACATCACGCATAAAAAACCCATCTCTAATATCATGCATGTATTATAGTAAAAAAACCCTCTTTCTAACGCTACCCATGCAATCCATCATATTCTACAAAATGTACCATCCTAATCCCTACAGCCCATACTTTCTATCTATCTCTATCTCTATCCTCAGCTCCCTTCACCTATAAACAAACCCCCCTTCATCCCCCCTCCCCCCAACAACAACCCATCAAGGAAACTGCATCTCCATAATATCATCAAAATCGCTACTATCAAAAAACTCCATCCCCTCCGCAGCAGCATAATCAAACGGCGTCGGCGACGACGTCGGAAATTCTGAATCATACGCCGAACTCGCTTCCTGTGCTTGTGGCTGTGGAGTGGTGGTTGTAGTTGCCGCTGTACTGGAATTGGGTGTTGGTAGACCGGGCTGGGAATAGGGTGTTGATGCGTGACTGTTAGGGCGAGTAGGCAAGGCGGCTGTGAATGTGAATTCTGTTTTGGGAAGTGTGAATTGAGGTGTAGAAGGCAGTTGTGTATCCTGTGACGTTTTGATATTGGTTGGACACGGAGTCTCCAGATCATTAGGAGCTGGAGTGCAAGGGAATGGCGTGGAAGGGAACGGCGTGCCTTCATATTCGGAGTAAGATGTACTCTGCTTGAAGAAGTCGGTCAATGAAGGTTCAGACGTTTCATTCAAGCAACTCGTATCAAAGCCCAAATACGATTCCACAGGCTGCTGAGAAGCAGAAACCCTTGCAGACTCCTCCTGCTGGGGTGAATTATACTGCGCCCAATGAATCCAAGCCGCATCTCTCCTCGGGAACTCAAAGAACCTCGCAAGCGGACTAGCATCCACTTCCGATTTCACCCTCTGATCATCATCCGGAGCAGTAGGTAGAGTTCGACCCAAAACCTTCACAACTTTCATCTCCCAGAACACAGCAAGAAAAAGCAATCGAACCACTTCCAGCGTTGTGATCTGAATCCGACCCGAAAATCCATCTCCAAACCGTTTCTCGAGCAGACCCCTCCACTCGATCATCACATTCTTCATATGCGCTTCTAGTTCGTGATCGGCGAAGATGCAACAATATTGGAATTCGCATGCCAAGGAACTGTAGTCACGGGTTGCGATGCGGTGGGCCCAGGGACAGAGATCGGGGTCGAGGTGGGGGAGGCGGAGGAGCTGGGTGGAGACGGAGGGCCAGTCGAGGGGGTGGAGCGGGAAGGAGAGGGTTTGGTCTGATTGAGTTTGTGGAGGTGGAGCTGGGTACAGGTGGTTGGGGAGGAGACTGCCGTTGTGGCGGAGGATGAGCAGTGCGCCGAGTTCGAAGGGTGTCAATGTTTCGGTCCACATATTGAGGGGGTTGACGGGAGCACGTGGGATGTGGCTGGTGGGGGGTACGTTCCAGATGATTTCGTTGTCATGGTGGTGGTTTGTATGTTGTATTGGGTGAGATTAAAGTATTAAGAAAGTTATGTTGCAGAAAAGACTGTGTGTGAGTTGATTATTTCCGTGATAGAAAATTCTTAAAAGACAGGCATTGATGTTGGGGGAAGCGGAAAGGAAAGGACGGTGTCCCGCAGGATCTACGAGTAATATATGTATAAAGACAGCGAGGAATGAGTGGTCGCTGCCATTGGACAGCAAGGTGTATGGAGTGGTGGATACGCAAAGAATTACTCCGCTATCGACAATTCACTGTTATCTGGAGGCAGCCACACTTTCCCCATCGGAGAATTTTCTTGAGTTAGTCACTCAACGGGCCGATTTACGCAGTTCTTTCTATTGTTCCATCGATTCATTGATTGGAGGAGAGTGATTTTTATAGGTTCACCTTGCGATGACCGGGGACTCTTCCGTACAGGGTATCGGATTGTGACTTCGAGCTGTGCCGTTGGAGGATGGTGTTGGTTGGTATTGTTCGTAGATTTTGTATAACTCGGATTAGAGGACGACAAGGGCAGGCAGATTGAGGTATCTACGGCGTAATATTGAGGGTTCAAGAAAGCTCTCTGTTGCCTGAGTTCGGTGATCATTACTCCAATCAAATGTAACGTTGATTTAGAGATCCGCTCCCCTTTTTACGCGAGTCGCCGATCGACCACTGAATACTGTACGTGCACTCCATCACCAACTTGATTCAGAGCATCAAATCACCGAGTAAGTTAAATGAACAGATCTGTAGTAAGATTAAGATAACGCTAGTATAGTCCATTCAAGAATAGGATCGAAACGAGTCAACGACTTTGTATACGAATAGTGAATGTAGACGACTCGCGTGCGGCGCAGGCGCGCCTATGAGGTATTGACGAATAAGGTATTTGGGGTAGCTAATTTGGGGAGTGTAGGCATCTCGTGGACAATTCACCATATAACATTGCAATGATATCATTTGAATGTATGGTCCTGGTGGTCGGATGAATCAGAGCTATTCTGCACCAGCACCAATAGGGTTTTATATTTCAAAATTATCGTGATGGTATATGCTGAAACGAGACATTTTACTCGTATTGTCCCAGGGAGGACCATTAACGGTGGCTCATACACTGCAGGCTTCTACCAGGTTCCAGGGTGACAGGGGATCGTCTGATAACTGGCAGGCATACGCAGGGGAATTGGTTCCAAAGGGTTGGTAAAAAAAGACCCTGCCCTACGCACAACGTCGTCATTGCGAACGGCTATACGATAGGCCAAACAATAGAGATATAATTTCTTTGTTGCTCAACGGCGTTTGCCTTTGCTAGGATCGAACTTATCCGGCTCATGGGAGATGATGACTTTGCGTAACTCTCCGCCTGGCCTTACTACGCCTCATTGACCACCCCATATTCAAGACACAGAACACAATAGCATGCTTCTATTCAAGCTATTCACTAGAACAACTGAACCTCTCATGAGAAAACCCCGTTATCCCATCCTTAATATTCGACAGTTGTTCACGAACACCCCATCCCCACCCCGTCTCCTGAACAACCAGCCCCAAAGCATGAACAACTCACCCCCTATATCTTTAAGTTAAGTACTAACCCCTACCCCCATGTAAGCTAGTAAACCCTCCCCTAAAAACGCCATGACAGATAAGGACTATCTCTCCAAGCTCGCACCCGAGCTCCTTCTCGAGATCATGAGCCATGTGCCCGACGCCAAAGACCGCGCCAGCGTCGCTCGCACATGTCGTCACGTGGGCGCCGAAACCACAGGTAAGCTATACGAGCACGTCTTCTACAACGGGGACGTGCAGGAATCCTGGCGATTCGTCGCTTTCGTGCGCACTATTATCGAGAAGCCCGATATCGCTGCTCTTGTGAAAATCTTTGAGTTTGAAGATCGGACGCTCATCCATACACCCGATTTTACGGGTGAAGAGCAGCAGCGTTACGATAATCGTGAGGAGGGATACAACATGTACAGACGATACGTAAACCAACGTCTTGGGAAAAGATCGCTGAGTGAAGCTGAGTTCTCTACCGATGAGGTTGCTAGGTCTTCGCAGGGATCTCGTGCTAGGGAGAAGAAAGAAAGGCTTGAACGTGAAACAAAGGAGCTCTCTAAGGTGTTCGAGAATGCCCTTTTGGATATCGGATTCTCGGAAAGACACGTACAGCGTTGGGCTGAAGAGTTCGCGCCGTGGAAATTCATGAACAATAGAAAGCCCGAATACTATAGCGACGCAGACTATGCGGTCATGATGCCCCTTCTTTGTATTCTCATGTTCCGGCTACCTAACCTTCTTCAGGTGATCCTGCGTCCCGATCAACCGGAGTGCATGCCAAACCTGTACCTTTCCGCCGTCAAGTTTGTCGCGGCTCGATTGAAGGCATGCTATCTCAGACCTGCCACTCAATTGTCTGCGTCTCCAGGTCTTCCGAACATGGAACTTAGTCCACGCGGAGGTCACTCGAATCTTCTTGAGCATCTTCGAATACTGCAGATAACTTTCTTTCCCGGCGCCGAGTTTGAGCTCCATGATGTGCTTCGGATATTGTTGCCGTTTATGCAGCTTCCGAACCTGCGCACCTTGTACGCAACTGGCAACAACGAATTTTATATCAATAACGACGACGGCGGATCGCCCGTTGTTGTTGCCAGTGAGTCGGTAGGCACGTCGAACGTAACAGTAATTTCGCTGGAAGACGCAGACATAACTGTGCAGCAGCTACAAGTTTTGCTTCGAGCCTGCAAGAAGCTGGAACGATTTAGATGGACACGGGGTCAAGGGAGAAGTCCAGTTGACCTTTCCATTGATCCTGATCTCACTCCTAACTTCGATAGAAGAGTCGGCATACAGCAAGCACTAGAGCCTCATGCAAGTACTTTAGTAGAGCTCGACCTAAGAATATATCTTCTATTTTGTAACAACCAGGTTTACAATGATGGATATCACGTAAGATCTCTCGCTAACTTTACTAACCTGACGACTCTCACAATCACACCTGTGGTATTCTACATAGGGCAATCCGACTGGGGACAGGAAATAGACCTGGGCTCACTCCTACCGAAGTCCTTGGAGTATTTAGGGCTTGTATATGTTTTTGCAAGTTTAAAGGACAGATGCAACTGCGATATTTCGAACGACCATCGGGCATGGATTGGGTGTGTGTTGAAGTTGGCCAGGACGATTTCTGATAGTCTACCGCTTTGTAAAAGGGTTGAGATTATCCGCTCCAGAGGAGAATCTACTGTCAATAGATATGACCAAAGGAATGCCGACGAGTTGCTTAAACTAACCTATCGCGACTTCCTGAGAAGTGGAGTATCTACCAATATATTCCACATGCTGGAAAGTGATCCTCTAGAACCTATGTGAAGTCCACGAAAGGGGGTCGATGCTAGGGACTTATTGAATCAAATTTCCTATTCTGATAATTTAAAATCCTATCTTCTCAAATAACTCCCCATTTTTAGATAACTTTGACCCTTACAACACTACCCGCCTTTGGAATGGGAACAAGCTTCTCAGACCAAGGCTCAACAGCCTCTTTCGTTGTCTCATACAACTCAAGGTTGCATCTGCGTACAATACCAACTACTCCGAGATATAATTCCGCATAAGAAAGATTCATTCCCAAACATTGCCGACTGCCTTTTGAGAAGCTAACGAGATACTTCGTCAGTGGTTTTTCCTCGCCCGTGTGTGTTTTGACTTTGGGTGGTTGTCCGGTAACCGGATCAGCAAGCCATCGTTCAGGGATGAACGAATATGAATCAGGGAATATTGATTCGTTGTGGTGGATGATTGGCGTCGCACAGGAAAGCGGTGTTCCAGTCGGGATCAGGTAAGTTTTTCCTGTCGTTGGATCGGTATATTCGAGTGGTTTATGTGGAGCTAATCTCGGAAGATGTTGTACCACACCGTATGAGAGTCGAAGTGCTGCCTAGAGTAAGTAAATGTTTGTGAGTTGTGTCTCGGTTTCATACCTTCTTGTGTAACTGCAACGAGATAAGGCAGTTTTTCCAACGCAGACAACGATGGGGGAGAATCTTCGTCAGGGTATACTGAAAGGATTTCCTCTTTCAACTTCGAGAGAATGCGTGGTTGGTCTAATATGTGGTACATTGCGACTGTGAGGGTCCATTTTGTAGTCTCAACACCAGCACCCACTACTACCTGTGCCTCGTCATGCAGTCGCTCCTGGCTTTTCTCCTCCGGTGGTAAGTCCGACAGCATTATTTCGTGAAAGATGGTAGAATGGAGTGTTTCTTTTTTCGCATCTTTGGTCTCCATCATGACCTTTCTTAGCTCCACTCGAAGATCCTTCAGTTCAATCACAATTAGTATATTTTCTTTCTAGTAGGTGAGAAAAGCTTACCTCTAACCACACCAAGATAGATGTAGTCCTTTCTGGCACAATCTTCATTAATACCCAATGTGGTAAAGTGAGCGTCGCATTCATGACTGTTGCCAAAAATGGAAACGCCATGGTCCAGTGGACTGTGTCGAGTAATTCCGCAACAGCTTCCATAAAGTTCGAGGTAAAGTTTTCAGACTCGCAGTAGTTGTAATGATTTCCAAAACAATATTCCATTACAACATCCGTCGTGTAACATGAGAAGACGTCCCCAAGATTAAGAATCTTGTCAGTACCTTTATACTCCGTATTGAGACGGTTAACGAGGATATCGACACGAGACTGGATGAAAGGTAAGAACTTCTGGATCTGAGGTTTAGAAAAGAATGGGTTGAGTGCTGCGCGACGCCGACGGTGGAGGAAATGATCGATAGTCGATTGACCCGATAGTGGGACTGTAGGGAGGGAGGAGTGCAACAGCAGCTTGTCCCGCCGGTCCGTCGTGTAGATTGTTTCGTAGTATTCAGGATCGCTGATGTGAAGTTCTGTGGGGTTTATTCGAACAATTGGACCTGCTGGCTGTCAATAGATGTTAGGATATGGTTTGGCACTCCAATACGCACCATATTTCTCGTGCCATTCGGGAATCTTGCGGAAGAACTTTCCACCTTTCACTACATTGTAGTAGATCTCGTACCATTCGGTCGCAGCCGTCAGTTTGGGACCAGGGAAGCCTGCAAGAGGACTGAAGTAGAGCCTGTAGATAACCAGACTGACTGAATATCCCACGATAGCTAAGATCGCTGTCCAGATGTTGGATGCGGACAGAACGCCGTTAAGCGCGGCGATGACTCCCATTTTCGCAGGCCGTTGTGGTCAGTCCAAGTCCTTTCAAACCGACACAAGAAGAGGGATATTCATTGAAGATATATTCTTCAATTCCCCAAGACCCACCCTTGGAGCCATTATAAAATCTTTCTTCACCGTGGTATCTCCAGCCAATAACCATCGAAAGACAAGCCACCAACGACGTGGCCGTTTTTTGCTAAGCAGCCTACATCGCGACTAGGTGCAATGTTGATCTTGTCCATGGTGGATGGCTGACTTGAGTCGAGAAGAATATCTCTAACTTACCCGTCGCCAAATGAACTAATTTGTCAGCCCATTGGGCGGAAACCAGTGACCATTTACCGTTTCTGGAAACTCCGCCGCATATGCACCTAGCCGATAGTTCTTGCGCCGTTGTGCATTACGGCCCTTGTCGCACGCCCGACGATTGGATGCTTTCCCCGACATGCACATCAGCTATCTCTGCATTTCTGCAAGGGACGACCAGACAGTGCCGGCGACGAGAGAACACGCACAGATGGCCACGATCTGATCTTGCAAACCGGAGGGGAAGGCGGCCAGAAATGTTTGGGAATATCGTCAAAATGCATGAGCAAAGCGAAACCCCACCTTTTGGTCGCCGTCGCTCTTGCGCTTGGCCGCCCTGCGTCGGAGCTAGCTCCGCTTTAAAACAATCGGCGAATTAACCACCCGGCCCACGAGTGCCACGCACCCGCGCACAGTCCCAGTGTCCCAGTGTCCCAGTGTCCCACGCGTCGACTAGCCAACCCTCAACCTTCTTTCCCTCCGAAAAATTTCAACAAAAATTGGCTGGTGCTACCTTGCCGTCGATCTCCCGTCCGAGCTGGGAACATGGCCTTCTTTTAACACTTCCATTCCTCGACCTCTCCTTCTCGAGTCTTGGTTCTTTCCTCCTCTCGTAATTTGCCTTCTCTAGTTCCAAGTTTGATGGTCCCAGAATGGTGATTGCCATGGTTGTTAGCTGATACCGAACACTAGGCAGTGGGCTAGTGAAGAAGTGAAGCTTTTTCTATTTTTGCCTCTTGCTTCCCCTCTCCTACCCTTTTATACCCTCTCGTACCGTCTTATTCTTGTCGATATCCACGCATTAACATACTCATATTGCTTGTTCGTTGAATTATCCTCTCAGCTTTGGATATCACTCATATAGAACTTCACCATGGCACGAGCACGAGCATTGGCTTTCTGGAGAGTGCAAATGCTCGCTGGGCTGTTTCTCTTATTTACAAGTTTTGCTCTCGCTCAAACATCTTCTGGAACATCTGTGGGGATTTCTTCATCGACGGGAACTTCCACGAGCGCTTCGAGCACATCGACTTCAACACAGACCGCAGCGGCAGTGCCGGGTTCATCGAATTACGAGTATCTGGGATGTTACAATGAAACTACGCTGGTCAATAACACAGCTGGGCTACGAGCCTTGAACGATGGTCCTCGTGAGGCGATGGATATCATGACTGTGGAGATGTGCTTGAGGTTCTGCAAAGGATATGGTCTGAAGTATGCTGGATTGGAATATACGCGGTATGTCTTCATAAACAAAGAATTACTCTTTCCTATTTACATTCTTGCCTTTCATTGCTATTTTCTATCCTTCCTCTCCTTGCTCCCAAATGTAGCTCCCCAAGCACAGACAGCTAACACCCTACTCAGCGAATGCTACTGCTCACGCTACCTCTCCGTCTTCTCCGTTCCAGTCCCAGAATCCCAATGCGATCTCGCATGTCTAGGAAACTCAAGCCAACTATGCGGCGGAGCACTACGATTATCACTCTACCAGGCAAAATCCGATGCAAAGGCTCTCGCACCAATCGGACAAGGCGGAGTGAAGAGTAAAGCCGTTTTGGCACTGGGTGTTGCTTTTATTGCTCTTATGGTTATATGTTAGGGAAATGCGCCTACGTACGACCCGATCATGGGGATGTTTCCTATTTCGTTTTATTGGTAGGGGTTATGCTACATGAGGCACGAGGGACTGGATGGATGGATGGAAAACGTAAAGGCGCTTGGTCACGGTTTATTTTATTGATAATGGGTATGGTTTGCACCTGGCGATGGACACGGGGATATTGCTTTTTGCTCGAAAAGAGCCGGATTAGACATGGGAGTTACAATTGGTTTACAAAAGCAGAACCAAGCATTATATTTTAGCATGCGTAAGGTATCTCTAACGCGCTGGTATGGATTATTCAATCAGCATTAATACTTACGAGTATTCTTCTCTATCTTTCCTTCCAATATTGCTGCTTATGCGTGAGTGCAAGTTGATTCCGTGAGCTGCACTTTTCTGCCCTCGGTTCGTACGGGAACATCTCTTGAAACTGCCGCAAGGAATTCAATTCCATGGAGAGAATCAGGAACTTGATCTACGTACCGACTAACCTCCAAACCAAACATCTACCTCTACCTACACAAAAAAATCACATACAAAACAAGGCACTACACCCACTCAACCCCATTTCTAGCTCCCAGCTCTAAGCTCGCATAGCAAGAACGCCCTTCCTCCCAACACCTCCCTTTCCCCACCCCTTTCACCTCCGCCCGTCGTCTATCTCTCCAGAGAAGAGAAAAACCAAAAAAACCAAAGCATCTCTCCTAACCAACCTGCCGATAGCAGAACCATGCACACGAGAGAGAGGGAGGTGGGAGGTGGATAAATACGTACGTGACCATGACGATGAGTGAACTGGATTTTTCATGGTCGACCATGCCCTCGGGATTTATAGAGGGGGCGGGTGTTATTCTGGATTTAGGTGTAAGTAGGTGGTAGTAGGCATTGAGTTAAGGAGTAGTTACGAAGAATAGGGAGGGGAGAATCAGGTAAGATGTACAAGTTTAAAATATCTCTCTTTCTCTTATACATCAACTTCGCCCGGTAAAAATTAATCTACAACCAAACAAGCTCTATATATCTTCACCTCACCAAACCAATCCCCCGTCTGATCCAAACACCCCTCTCCCCTGTCTCCCCCCTCAAATATCTAACCTCCCCAACCCCCTCTCCCCCACCGCCTCCTGCACCTTCCCCCTCACATCCCTCAACGCCTCCCTCCACCCCTCACTCTCTCCCCCCTCAACCAACCACCCCAACCACCTCACCACCCCCACCACCTTCCCCAAATCCCTCTCCTCAAGTACCACCCGTCTCAAATACCTCTCCAAAGCCCTCACATCCTCCCCCAACGGCCCCTCCTCCTCAAATTCCATATACCACTCTCTGATCGTCTCCCTCAACTCCTCCAACGAGCACAACTCCCGCGTCGTAAACGTCGGTCGTTTAGCTTTTGGGGGTAGCCTTATCCTCCGCGGGCCCAGAGGTGGAGGGTCTGGTTTTTTAACTTTTTTCACGGTGGATGTTATGAGGTTGCCGCGTTTTTGGAGACGGTTGCGGCGGTGCTCGGAGAGGAGTTCGAGGCGCATGTCTTCGGGGAGAGCGGATAGGAAGTCGGGGTCGAGGGTTTCGGGGGAGGGGGGGTGGGAGATGGAGGGTGCGCGGGGGAGGGCGGGCTTGGATGTGAATTTGGATTGTTGGGGTCCGGTGGGGGGTTCGGGCCGGATAAGGGATTTGGGGGGGCGGCCGCGGCCGCGCTTTTTGATGGGGGTAGGAGGGGGTCTGCCGGTGAGGGTGCGATGTTTGCGTGGGGATTGGGGGAGGAGGGTTTGGGTATTGGAGGGGCCGGCGGAGGGACCAGCGGAAGCACCTCGGATTTGGGGGTTGTAGGAAGCTAGGATTTCAGCTTTCATGTCTTCGGGAAGGGCATCGAATACTTCTGGGTCGAGCTGTGATGGTAGAGGTATAGATGGATGAGCTGCTGGGCTCTCGGATCGAGAGATTTTCGCTGGTGTTGGATCTCTCGATACAGGACGACTCTTGTTTTGAGCTAGTAGTTTGGATCTTATATCTTGAGGAAGTTCATTGAGAACATCAGGGTCGATCTGAGAGGGGATGATAAATTGGGTCCCCATCATGTTGAGTTTCCTGGCGCTTTGATCGCCGGCGTTAGTCCTGGCGATGATTGTTGCGGGATGAATAGGTGTTTGCTTGGCTTTCAATGGACTGCTTTCATCAATAGGATCCTCGGCATCTTGTATCTTAGTCGCAGATTTGTACTTTAAGGGAGATGCCGAGTGAATTATGTCATCAAGACGTGCTTGTTTGCGAGGCGTGCTTGGTATTGTGCCTCTCTTAATTAGCCATCCCACGTCATCGACAATCGGATCCTCAACGACCTCTTTCCTTAACCTCGAGGGAGCTGGGGCACCGAAATTAATCCTTCTCTGACTCCCATCTACCATTGAGCCATTGCCGGACTTTACTGCTTCTAGCTTTGTCATTTGAACACCAAGCCCGCGGAGCTCTCCTGGTGGAAACCCATAACTTCGAAGTACCGAGATAGCCTCCCGAGCAATGATTTCTGAACTGTTAGTAGCTACTCCAAGAGTTATGCTTTTGTTGAAGGTATCGCAACTTCCATGACCTAAGAACTTAGGCGGATCAAGAGGTGCATCTGCGGCTTTCCTCATAATCTTCACAGACAATTGCCTTCCTTTCACTCGTTGATCGACCAAACGCCGCTGCAGTTCGAGGCAAAGGTTTGAGACGAACTCCTCTGCTTCGGACTGTGAAATGAATCGTATGCCCCAGTTTACTTCTGCTGATACAGATTTTCGTACTACTTGCTCTCCAACCTCCGTCTTGTCAATCCCGCGAGCGTAATCCCAAATTCTTTCCCCTGTCTTGGGACCGAGAACTGTCATGAGTCGATCTTTGGACAGTTGTCTTACATCTTTCACGAACTTCACACCAATCTCTTCGAGCTTACCACCGATACTATTAGCCACACCAGGAAGGTCTTGTACTGTGAAATCCCCAATGAAATCGAGAACTTCTTCGGGCTTGATTTGGTACTGGCCAGCGGGTTTGGCCTTCCGAAGTGCCAGCTTGGCCAGTAAAATATTACCGCCTATTCCGATAGATACAGCACAACCAGTTTTCTTCTTAATGCGTACCCTGAGCGTTTCACCAATCTGGTCGGCCATTTCTTGTTCTCGCCAAATACTGCCCTCTTGAATACCAAATCCATCAGTACCACCAGCAGGTAGGCAGAGTGATGTAACGTCAATGAGTGCTTCATCCACACTAACACTCTGTACGACACCCCCAATATCTAGAATGGCTTCGTAGAATCCGTTGCTAGCCTCTTCGTATGCTGGAAAGTCGTAAGGTAAAACTTTAATATCCGGACACAGCTTAATCGCATTCTTCATCCACATTCCGTTCTTGACACCAAATGCACGAGCTGGGTAATTGCAACTAGCAATTTCGGAGCCGGTCCCACTACCGTGAGCAACGACGGCGGGCTTGTCCACAAATTCGGGAGCACTTTTGAGTGACACGGCACAGAAGAAGCTGTCGAAATCAACGTGCATGATGTATCTTCGTGATCCGGGCTTGCGCTTTAATAGTGCTTTCTGAGAAGCCGTTTTTTCTGATGCCATCTGCTGAAATCTTGCTTTGAGCTCCGCTTTCCATGTTGATAGATGATGTAGTCGAGATTCAGAGTAATACTGTTTAATGAAGTCAGGATTCGCAGTTGAAGATTTTCTCATATGAGGATCTGCTAGTAATTTCGCATTGTGCTCCTCAGCCGTCATTATCTTGGCCTTCTTAGAGGGCGTGGGGACGTCCTCTACTTCATGAGACCTTTTTCTGCTCTTCCGATTAGATGATGTTTTGGTGGGAGTGGGCTCTGAATCTGAATCTGAATCTAAATCCGAAAGAATTGGTGACGCCTCCAGAGACTTTTGCGCTGGTATTAACCTTGGGGTTTCCAGGTTCTCTTTCACCATCACTACAGATTGCAGAACGGCTTTCCGAGTTGGACTGTTAATGTTGGCGGCATGTTTTAGGGCATCCTCTAGCGACGAAGAAACCTCAAAACTACCAGCTGAACTTATAGGATCTTCTGGTTGAAGTTTGTCGATCGGTGCTACAACCTCAATACTCTGCTGAAGCTGATCGGAGGATGACGAGCTTGAGCCTCCTGGTTTGTGGGCCATTGCTTTCTGTGATTGGGTTCTGGGAAACTGAGGCCCATCATCGTCATCGATGTCTTTTGCGACATTCTTAACTTGGCTAGTATACCAGCTGGCATTGGTCTGGTCGTGATAACCTCTTTTTGGCGTGTTCGACTGGCTGACAACCTTGCCATCGTTGAATCCCAAGAGTCGTTGACCCACGCCTTCATCCAGGACTCGATACGAATCCCAAGGTAGACATTTCCCAGCTTTCACACTGTCTACCACCCACGCCGGTTTTACGATGCGATATCGTTTGAACTCGATGGCTTTCTTTGGTGTAAGTGTGGACGCTATAATATGAGTGACGGTAGTTTTGCCATCCAAATACTGCATGAAACCTCCCCCATGGCTCACAATCAACCGATGAATATCATTTAGAGAAGGTTGAGTGTAACCATTGACATGCGCAACGATACCCCGGAAGATGGTGGGATTGCCGATGGACGATGACCGCACTTCCGCATCTAAATTCTGCAACTTGATCTTCTTGCGACGAAAATAATCCGTGAAGCCTCCAAACTTGGATCCTTCGTACTCCTCTCCTTCTTCATTATCAAAGGAATGCGACTCAATGCGCTTCCGTATGGATTTGGAATTCTTCTCCAACCGGCTACCCATTTTCGACGTCGCGCTCGCTCCTGCGCACGAAAATTCTCAACGATGTTATCCAGCGAGCAGAGCAACGCCATCCAGCTTCATCTTCAGCCAAGACGAGGACGATACGGAGCGTGATCGTGAGGGCGATCTTCCTAATGAAACTATAGTTAAATGCGATGAAGTGTAGGGCCAGGTATTGCGTCAAGGCAATCACGACGCGGTAGCGCGACTCCTTCCGTCGCACTCTCACGTGATGGCGAGCTACATGGCTACCTCGGAAGCACGGACCATCGGCATCGGCACCTCCAACTTCAAGTTTTCTCGACTTCCAAGATTTGTCTGCGGCTGCCTAGACAGTGCAGCACTTCTCTCAAATGAATCCGTGGGATAAACACATCCTCCCTTTTCGGAAGTCCAGGTTAGGATTTGCAGGACTTTGCTATGCCTTTCAATGTAACTGTTGATCTGTACTTCTAATCGCTCAAATGGGCACTTCTAGAGCTAGCTAAGTACGATGTATTTTTAGCATCAAGTCGTCATCGATCAAATGTCGGTTTTTTCGATCGATAAGTCTCTGTTTTTGCAATTGGCAATGTCAATGTCGATACATCTAGAATAAGATATCTTTTTCTTTCATGTTGCGACTCTTTTTCTCTTCTATTACTTGTGCTTCTTGTCGTAATTAAGTTCACTGTCTTTTAAATCAGAACCAATTCCTCTCATCAGCATCCTTAACATAGCATCACCATGCATCCAAGAACGATGCCCGGTGTAAGCCACGAAAGGTCACCACTGATACAGCATGAAGAGGCTGGACACAACAAGCAAGTTCGTGACTGCACGTCCCTTACGTTTGACATCCATTGACCTTGATAGCTGCTTGAATTCTCCAAGGACGATGACGAGAATCCTAGAAAGTGGTCGAAATGGAAGAAGCTTGGCAACATAGCTGTAATAGCGACTATGGCTTGTATGCTTCATTGCCATCGTCTCTGATGTCGTTTTTATTGACATGGAACCAGTATTATCTCCTCTTGCGAGCAGCATGTTTGCACCTGGAGTCCAGCAAATAGCGGAGGCCCTGAATACCACCGAGACAAGTGTAATAGCTTGCCAAGCTGGTTTCGTTGTAATGCTGGGGGTTGGCCCGTCAGTATATCCCATCCATCTTACCTACCTATGTTGATCTTATTCTCTCCAGACTTCTTCTTGCACCGCTCTCCGAAACTTTCGGACGCAAGCCTTTGTACCTGATTTGCTTCACGATTTTCACTCTTCTCCAGATCCCTACAGCTTTGAGTCCAAATATCGCAGTGCTTATCACTTTCCGCACCATAGCTGGTTTCTTCGGCAGTAAGTTCCTGATCACCACTCCGCGCCTGGCACGGCAGACCTCATGACTAACCTCGGCTAGGTGTTTCCATCGCCAACGGAGGCGGAACAATTAGTGACATGTATGAACCGAGCGAAAGAGCGGGAATCTTTGGATGGTATCTCCTTGGTCCGCTCCTAGGTCCGACTATTGGACCCCTGCTTGGCGGCATCATCTTGGAAAATCTCGACTGGCCATGGCTGTTTTGGATAATGTTGATGATTTGTGGAGTTGTTGTCCTTGGAACATATTTCCTTCTCCACGAAACCTACGTTCCTGTGCTTCTCTCCTCGCGCAAAAAAGAACTCGAAGAAAGTTCAGATGTCGAATTCTATTATGAAGGAGAAGACACGAGGCCGTTCTCGTCGAAGGTTTTCCAAGCCGTTCAACGCCCACTTCGGATCCTCTTCACTCAACCTATTGTTTTTACCATGGCAGCTTACCAAGCTCTTATCTTCGCGACCACTTACAGTTTATACACGCAATTCTCCTCTATATATGGAGGCGACTATGGATTCAGCACCATCGAAATTGGACTGACGTATCTTGCCCCGGGCCTTGGTTTCCTCTCCGCAGTCTGGTTTCTTGTTCCGCGCATTGACAATGTCTTCAATTACCTTACCAAGAAAAACAACGGTGAATCCAAACCGGAGTATCGCCTACCCTTGGCAAACGTTGGCTCCGTCCTTCTACCCATATCCCTATTCATTTTCGCATGGACCGTCGAATACCATGTTCATTGGGCGGTAACACTCGTAGCCACTTTTTTCTACGGCATCGGTCAGGTAGCTATCTTCAACTCTGTTCAGAATTACTACATCGATGCTTTCGAGAAATACGCTGCCAGTGCTATCGCCGCTGGTGCGTTCTTCAGAAGTGTCATTGGAGGTGTGGTCCCTCTGATCACTCCTAGTATCCTCGATGCAGTCGGCGTTGGTTGGGGAATTAGTATTTTCGCATTCATGGCCATAGCACTCGCGCCAAGCCCTGCTCTCTTCTACTATTACGGAGGCTGGTTAAGACAGCGATTTGCGATAGACCTATAAGTACGGAGTATAAGCAACAAAGGCGGGCGCTACTGTACATTTTTCCCGGAGTTTCAAGAGGGAGAGATATTTTCTATCTGTGTAAGTTAAACGAAGAAGTGAAAAGTTCCCCAGCCGGTTTTGTCTAAGTGGGCGGAGTGGAGACGTGGAGGGAGGTGTGGAGATGGCAGTCAACCGCGGCATAAGTAACTTCACAACGGACAGGCGGAATGATTGGAGGATTCTCGTCGCCGGGGGTTCAGTGTTACATTTTTGCATGCGATGGTGGAGCGGGACTCCAACGCATCCTCGGATGGAGCGGCACTTCTTCGCGTCCTCCTCGACGTTTGGATTCATTCTTTCACAATTTTGATAGACGCATTAGAACAGTAATCATATATCGCAGGCCGCGAGAATAGCATACGAGTAAATAGGTTAATGATATACGAGCAAATCACACCCTCGCACTAATTTCACAAGTTCCTGATCAACACAGCTTCCACCGCCCATCTGTGGGCGGATCAGATCGCTCATCTCGGAAGCCGACCTCGTTTCCTGGAGAAACTCCAACCTCCAACCTCGATCACCATCATCATACCCCAATACGGGGTTCGGTTCGTTTCGTCGCCACAATAATTTATTCCCGCAAGCAATCGACGTCAGATCGAACCATCCACTGTCAGAAATCAAGTGCAGCGATTAACAGACCTTGAAATCTAGCGTCATAGTTAATTCGCTTCATCCCTGGAAAGCCTACTCCACAATCTGTTGCCGGTCGCTCAATCGTTCACTAAGCGTAGTCCCGACCCGCCGCCCACACATCTTGTCTCGATACGGTATGGCGAGGTGTGGGAAAATATATGCGCACCAATAGAGTACGCGATGCTGCCCTGCCAATTTCTCCGCGCTCTGAGCTCCGCAACGGCGGAGTGTGGAGGAGGGTGTTGCGGTGTTGGGAGGGAGGGTTCGTATAAAGATGAGGAGAGACCCCATTACTTTACTGCATTTCTTCTCGTTTGTAAAGTTTTGGACTCTGTAGGTGTTTCTACTACCTAACCGTCACAATGGTTCATCTTCCTAAAATTACTAATGTCTATTTCCTGGCGTCCATCGCCACGGTGGGTGGAATGCTGTAAGTACCACCCATGTAAAATACAACCGCGTCATCGAAGTTAACACGCATCTTCTAGATTCGGTTTCGATATCTCGTCGATGTCAGCTATCATCGGCACCGATCAATATATAGCATACTTCAACAACCCGCAAGGGATCGTGCAAGGAGGAATCGGATCCGCGTTGGCGGGAGGCTCTGTCATCGGAGCCATCATGGCAGGTCCTGTATCCAACAAATTCGGCCGCCGCGACTCCCTATTCTTCGCTTGTCTGTGGTGGCTTCTCGGTACCGCACTGCAAACGGGTTGTAATGGAATCGGGATGCTGGTTGCTGGTCGTTTCATCAATGGTATTTGTGTTGGTATCACTTCGTCCCAAGCACCTGTCTATTTAGCCGAGATCGCCAAGAAGGAAAATAGAGGTTCGATTATTGTTATTCAGCAGTGGGCTATTGAGTGGGGTATCTTCATTATGTACTTTGTTGGATACGGATGCAGTTTCATCAGGGATACGCCCACCGCTTCGTTCCGCACTGCATGGGCTATCCAGTTTGTGCCCTGCGTGATCCTCCTAGCTGGTATCCCATTCCTTCCTCGCTCACCCAGATGGCTTGCAAAGGTTGGGCGGGAGAAGGAAGCTATCGCCATCCTTGCCGATATTCAAGCGAATGGAAACATTCATGACCCATTGGTTGTTGCAGAATGGGAAGAAATCACCACTATTCTTGCGGCCGAGAGAGAAGGCCAAAAGGGGTGGAGACGCTTCTTCAAAAACGGAATGTGGAAGAGAACATTAGCTGGCACGTCCGTACAGGCATGGCAGCAACTTTCTGGCGCGAACGTCATGACCTACTACGTCGTATATATCTTCGAGATGGCCAGTTTAACCGGAAACATCGGTCTGGTATCCTCTGGCATCCAGTACGCAATCTTCATCGTCGGTACAGCAGCCACATTCTTCTTCATCGATAAAACCGGTCGTCGTCCATTACTCGTAAGTTAACTCCAACCATAACACGCAGCATTATCTAACCTCAACCCGTAGATCTACGGTGCCATCGGAATGGGCATCTGCATGTTCATCGTCGGCGGCATTCTCGGCTCCTACGGGACCTTCCTCCCCGACGGTCTCGACGGCAATCTCAGCGTCCGCATCCAAGTTACCGGCTCCCCCGCCTACACCGTCATCGCCTTCTGCTACATCCTCGTACTAATATACTCCGTAACCCTCGCGCCCATCGCCTGGGTCTACGCCGCCGAAGTCTGGTCCCTAGAAACCCGCGCCACCGGCATGGCACTCGCGTCGGTCGCTAACTGGCTATTCAATTTCGCCATCGGTCTGTTCATCCCCTCCGCCTTCCAGAATATCAGCTGGAAGCTGTTCATGATTTTCGGTACCCTGTGTATGGCAGCTGCGATTCAGGCTTTCCTCACGTATCCGGAAACCGCAGGGAAGTCGTTGGAGGAGATCGAGTTGTTGTTTGCGCCGGGAGCGCCGAGGGCGTGGACCACGAAGCCGGGGGATAGTTTGTTGGATGAGAGGGTGAGGGATGTGGCGGAGCATGGGAATAAACATGTGCAGGGTGGGGGTGTGCAGGAGGAGAGGGTGGAGTATGGGGGGGTGGAGAAGAGTGAGGTTTAGAGAGATGGGAGTTTTGGTTGGAAATGAGAAATGAAGTTGATGTATATCATACGTATGTAATAATACACATTGTTTATGTGTTTGAGTATTGATTTATGAAAATAAGTAAATTTGGGACGACTTGGTCTCTGTTGAAATCCATACCAGTTCGGTTCAGGCGCTGCATCTGGCAGCACTAGCTTTTTCGTGGTGTGAAGACGATCCTTGGAAGATGCGAAGCAAGAATGATCTCAATGTAGACTGGAGTTATCCATGGATTGACGTTTCGTCAGGCCATCTCCTGCGTAGTCCAGACGAGTTTTGCATAGTTTCAGAGCCAGTGGAAATACTCTCAACAATCACATCCCACATCCCACATCCCACACATCATCGTCTCTCAGCTGTTACTGCACGGCGTAGCATCAACCAAACAGCCATTAACTATGCTGTGAGCTTCTTATGTTGGAAACACAGCGGTAACGACCCAGCGTCAATCGTTCCACTCGGCACCTTCCTATGACATGGTCTCTTCGAAGCCGTAGTCCCTACACAGCCAGTCCTTTGCGCCAATCCAACATTCTCACTATCTGAATCATCTACAGGATGCTCTGCCAGTGTTCTAGGCGTTGGGAACGGAGTAAAACCTCGGTTCGTTCGTGGAGGTAAGTTAAGACTGAGCGTGGTTGTAGGATTATCCGTAGTATTTCGACCCCCTTTATCGGCAGCGTGTGGCGCAAATAATGAGAGGAGTCGAAGGACACCTTTGTATAGGCGATACAACACATAGAATGTAATCGGTGCGATAATAGACATGGGAACAAGCAGTATATCCGGACAAAAAAGATCAGTGAAGGAGCCTAGTGTAGCCCAGTCCGTATCTGTTTGAATAGACGACCATCGTGGTATAACTTTGGGTGCGTCAAATTGCAATACGATTTCCTCGCAGCCCTTATAGAACGTGATGTTCTTAGTCTCTCGTTCTGAAGACATCGTTGTGGCTCTCCACTGTTGCGCATGCTGCCAAATGTCGTCGCTGATTGTGGTGGGCAGGCTATTATCAATAACCAGGTGTGCGAAGTTGACCCAAGTGGCCGCGCAGAACCCATTATCGCTGGGGGATTCCTTGCCCAAACCGATACTGTGAAGCGGGGTGTACTCCCACCACCAAGGTTTCTGCTGGTCAATTCTCAGTTGCTTCCGCTCGTTTATCAGCCTTCTGTTCTCCCAAGTAAGAACAGGCTCTATAACGACCTTTTTTGGGCAGCGATCGCCCCAGCCCGGCCATCGGCAAGAGACTGTATATGCTTCTCGCTTCACCGGGTCACTTAATATATCGAAAGCATTGGTGATCAGAATTAAGGCCTGTGTAGCTGCGGCTTTTTGTTTCTGATCTTTTATCTTATCCGGGTGAATCATACGGACGAGTTGACGGTAAGCTTGTTTGATATCGTCCGTTGTTGCGTTGAAAGGAACATTGAGGTTGAAATAGTGAGGGGTGTGATCTGCAGAGCACCAGGTTTTTGGATACCAGCTTATGAGGTCTTCCTCGTAAGCCCGCGAATAATCAAATGTCATGACTATCCGGTTGTGTTTCCAGACGATACGAGGTCCTGTTCTAACAACCCTCGTCGAGGTTCGCTGGTAGTTGATGAGCTTTGTTGTGGCAAAATTCTTAGTGGATGTGAGTGTCCTTTCCACGGCATTCGAGCCCACTTGTGCTAGATTGTCTTCGAAGAACAAAGCCTTCCTTTCATTGTGATGATTGGCTAGGGGCACCTCCAGCCTGAACAAAGAACATCCGGGACCGTCTGTATGTAGAGAGGCATTGTTAAAAATGGTGGTATCTGTTGACCGCTTCCTTCAGTGCGTAACCATAAGTCGTAGCAGAAGGTACGTCGGAAATATGTTGTTAGAGTGACAGTAAGTTGCGTATCGAGATATCGATATCACGACCTGAGCGACAACACAGCTCGCTTCATGAAAGGGGAAGAGAACGTGGCCAAGCCAAGATCCACGTGGTGACAACAGAAAAAAGCGCTTAGTAAGCCGCCACAATTTATGGAGCAGGGATAATGGCGCTAATATCAACGTCGCGTTCCACTGGTGTTCCCTCCTTGCTTTATTTAGCATGAACTCGCACAGCATACCACGAGAACTACTGTATTCCATGTCAAAATCAACCCCCGCTGGCTGCACAGACTCATTCATAACAGTATGGCAGCTCAGCCGCAGCATTGTCGCAGACTAAGAAGTAAAAAGTATAAATCAATACTCGTACTTGATAAATCAATGCCTCGATTTTACTCTCCGGTAGGTCAAGCTTCGTCTGCCAAATTTCCTAGCATAACAAAATGTTGGATACCTTTGCTACATGGGAAGGGAGAGCATATGCCCTGATCCTCTGCCTTTGCCCTTTTGTCTTATCGTATTTTCTTACTTCAGTCCTTTCCGCGTCATCCATCCGAAGCAATCATGACAACAAATCACCTCCGATTGATCCGTCAGCGGACTTCATTTTCGGGAATCTCTTCGCATTTGCTTTCGACACCAGAAGATACTTTGCGCATCTCATGTGAGTCCTGCTCCAAGTCTAGCATGGTGTTTTGACTGATTGAAATCCAAATAGAACGCGATATGGAAACAATACACCGGTCAGAATACGCGTCGCAAACCAGCAATATTTCTTCATTTCTGGAGCTCAGAGCATACTCCGATTCTTTCGCACTTCCCGAGAACTCTCTACAACTCCAGCAACTGTCGCTATCTTGGAAAATGTATTTGGCAGCCCACCCGAAACGGCGTCCATACTCATAAACGATAACACCGGGTTTTCCGTGCAACCATTAGAGGGAAGCAACCCGATTCCTCAGGATCAGCGATACCATCACATTATACACAATACCATACATACAAATTTGATGGGAGTAGGGCTGGCAGATTTGGCCTCGCGATATCTTGAGAATCTGGAGAAAGAACTGGATGCGCTAAGCGGGGAATCTGAAGAGTGGATTGAAATTCCCGACTTGTACACGCTCGTACAAAATACTATCTTTAAAGCATCCACCATGGCGATCTGTGGGCCTCATCTCTTCGAACTGAACCCCACTTTCACGGATGATTTTTGGGAGTTTGATATCAAAGTCGGAGGTCTTATCAAAGGTCTGCCAAGATTTCTAGTCCCATCTTCATATCGCGTCCGGGATAGGTTGATCGATGAGATCATGAAATGGCATGAATTCGCCGAATCACATATCGACAGAAAGGATGTGGAGCTCGAGAAGAAACTATGGGAGCCTTATTATGGTTCGAAACTCGTGAGGGATAGAGCTCGTGAGCTTTCTCAGATCAAGGGATACAATGACAAGGCGCGAGCAGCAAATGATTTGGGCCTTATTTGGGGGTATGTACTATTCATTCACAGTGCCACCTTCTTCTTCCTGCTAATATTCGTAGCGCGAATGCGAATATCGTTCCTATCGTCGGGTGGTTCCTACTAGACACCATCTCTCGACCAGAAGTCCTATCACGGGTTCGCAACGAGCTTTCCAACATCGCAAAACTCCACCCATCTTCAAGCACCTCAGAACACATGCCAGAGCTAATGTCCAACCCGCTCCTTCAATCCATATACTGCGAAGAGCTACGCCTCCGATCCGGAACCACGATTCAACGATCTCCCATATCCTCCAACTACAAACTCGGGCCGTGGAAGTTCCCCAAAGATGACATGATCATAGCCAGCGTCTGGTTCGAAGGCCGCGACAAGACCGTCTGGAACGAAGGCCCAAACGGCGAGCACGACGTCGAAGATTTCTGGCCCGATCGATTCATCGTTTATCCCAATGACCCGAACAGCGGTCCTCGGCGACCCGAGTCAGCCTCTGCGAAATCGAAATCAGATAAGGTGAAGGAACCTACGTTTACGGTTGATTCGGTAAATGGTGCTTTTATTCCTTATGGTGGAGGGCAGAAGATGTGTCCGGGGAGGTTCTATGCAAAACAAGAAGCGCTGGGGGCTTTGGCTATGTTTCTTAATAAGTTTGATATTGAGTTGATGGAGGAGAAACAGATTGTTCCGGATTTAAGTTATTTCCCTATGGGGATTCTACCTCCGAAAGGGAAGTATCCAGCGAGGTTGCGTAGGAGGAAGGAAGCTGTGTGAGGAGTTGCAGTAGGTTTTGTGTCACTGGATGCTGTTGGACATGAATTTACAGTTATTTAATGTTGGACTGTATTTTGAGACGCAGCCATACTTCTTTCTGTCTCTGGCGTAATTTGCTACTCTCTATATGCGAAAATCTCTGAATTTCAATTCTCACAAATACGGGTCTATTAAATGAGCATCTGTTCTATCCTTTGAGTACTTCTTTTCCTTCCAAAATACGACCCAGCTGCCTATCGCATGCCTATCCCAAAGCAGCAAAAATCCGGGGATTAGCTTTTAGCTTAGGCTACCATGGCCCCACTGGGACCTAGAACGCGAGGGCCGATCCCCCTCAAATGTGAATAACTTCGGGCGATTTTTCCTGAGAACTGCATATCCATTTCTTAATCCGTACCGAAGAGAAGAGAAGGAGTTCAGATCCTGAATTTTGAAGAAGAGAATTGAGAAAAAGACAAGCAAAATGTGTCTCGATTGTAGATTGAAGATGTGTTACAATTGCGATCGGTGGATTCCGTTTGTGGTGCCGGATTTGGTAGGTACCTCATTATGTGGTTAAAGAATAATACTAACCCTCCCCCCAGATCCTCAACCGCCCTCCTCTCCCCCCCACAACCACCACCACCACCAGCAGCACCGCACCTCCTCCTTCTTCTCCCATCCTCTCCCTCCCCCCCGAACTATACCACCTCATCTTCCTCGAGCATCTCTCCGCACCATTAGACCGACTTTCCTTAGCTCTCACCTGTACGCAACTCCTAGTAACTACCCTCTCGTTCCCAGAAAAGGAAAGATTGAAGGTTCCGGAGAGGAGCAGACATTGGCATTATAGGGGGGGGTATAAGCCTTCGCATGCGTGTGCGATGAGGGAGGAGTTTTTGGGGAGGGTGGGGCCGTTGAGGGGTGCTGGAGGAGAGGGGAAGGGGAAGGGGAATGGGGGAGGAGGAAAGGGGAATGGGAATAAGGGGAATGGGAGGAGGGGCTGGGGGGTTTGTATGGATTGTGGGATGTGGAGGGGGAGGAGGAGGGGGGAGTGGATGGGGAAGGGTGGGGGGAAGGTTATGAAGGGGAAGGGAAAAGGGAAGGGGAAGGGGAAGAAGGGGGATGGGAAATTGATGGGGAGGAGGAAACCTTGGGTGGATGAAAAGGAGTGGGGGGAGAGGGTAGAGGCTTGGTGTAAGGGGTATTTGGTGCAGTGTCCGGATTGTTATTGTGAGGAGATGAAGGAGGTGCAGGAGGAGTTTTAGTGGATAGAGAGCAGTAAGACGGGGGAAGGTGGTTGTGGTTGCCGTTGTGAATGAGGATGCGAATGAAGAGGAGGAGCGGATATAGGTTTGCTATAACTGGGAAGAGGGGAATCGTCGATAGCTGTAACGACTGACTGTGGATCTAGCAGGAGATCTTAATGACGGTTGTTGAGAGGTGGTATATACCCGGGAAAGAATCAACAAGACGGAATGGGTGGGTTATAACGAAATGCATTCGATATATATATATAAATGAGCTTGAGAAGAAAGGCAGCGGCTTATATATAAGGGGAAATATGACAGTACTACCAAATGATCTTAAAGGGGCGATAACAGATTCTGTCGCTAGAATCCGATAATTCGTGACGTCCATAGGTATATGGTTATTAGTTATGTGCTAAAGTAGTCAAAGCAGATAGCATATTAAGTATGTACCAGTACAGGCACTCTCCTTTTCGCTCCTTTCAGTACAATAACGTGATGCGCGCTTTGCGCTTTTTGCGATTTCTCTCAATTGCCATAAGGTCACTCTGTACCCTATCGGTGAGCAAAAACACTTCTTCTAGAACCCCAGGGTCCAACGACGTGTCTTTCGACAAGACCGTGATGGCCTAGACTTTTCTGAATGCGCTTCTCAATCGCATGGATACTGTCACCAAAGGCATGATGGAGTGGAGTGGAGAGTTCAATTTCCGTGAGGCTGGGCTGTGGCTGGCGATATGCAGCCTGACGTCGGGCTGCAAGATCTAAGGTACAGGTGCGGAATCTCACAGCCAAGGTCTGGATAAATCTGCAGTTGCACCGAATGCAATGCGACGTCCAGCAGATGCAGGTTTCTTACTTTATCGCGATAGACGCGTATGTATGTATATATGCGAAAGGAAGACGGAGAGACAAAGCCCCGTACGCCAGGTAGGCTTGGTTATGACCTTATCTTGACATACGACCAGCCGCAGGTGGTATAGTGAGCAGCAAAATCAGCGCTGACTCTTGGCCGATCACTTGCATCGCTGAGCCTCGTATCGGAATTTCTTTAACTTTTACAATTAAAAGTGCAACCAACCCATGTTTTGCCCTGCGGCGGCGATGACTCGGCTGGACTGGGGTTCGGATGATGAGATGGTGTGGAGATTCTTGCATGGCAGATGGCATGGGGTCCGCTGCAACTAAACTTGGCTGATGCGATATGCGCGGCTTGTCATTTTTTTTTCTTGTTTTGCTATGCATTAGCTGCGTGTATTATTTGCAGGTATATATATATAAGCTGATATCTTCTCTCGTACTTTTTCTCCTTTTTGTTATTCTTCAATTATCATCGACGCCAGACCGAAGATTTACTGCTTGTTACGACTATTCGAGTTTTGCATATTCGGCCTTCCGCTCGTCTACTTGATATCGAGATATCAATCTATCAGCATCAGCACCGTCGCAGAACAACTCCATTCAAAACCCCTACCACCCTCAACTTCCACCTTCACCACCACCAACACCCTCACCCCCCCCCCAAAGCCATCAAAATGTGCTGGCCCACCCGCTCCCGCGAACCCCGCCACCACTACCGTCAAGACGTGATCTACGAACCCGCCGTGCGCGTCATCTCCCGCGACGAATATCACAATGGACATCGCCGCTCGCACGATTCGCGTCGCGTGTCGGTTGTTTCCGGGAGTCCGGTGAAGAGAACGTATATTACGCCTGGGTCGCCGGCGAGGGTTAGTGAGACGATTTTCGTGGGCCCGAGGTCGAGTGCTGTGAGTCAGAGGAGTCGGAGACGGTCGTCGGTGCATTATCATGAGTATTAGAGGGGTAGGATGGGTGATGGGTTTGGCGATGGGAACGGGGACGGGGAGTAAGGAAATTGATGGGCTCGGCGGATAGATTGGTATGGTATGATGGGTTTGGATTTACGACACGATGCGGTATGAATCAAGGGGCTGGATGGTGTACAGGAAAAGGAGCCTTTATTTCTTGTGCTTATAGGGACTTTATTTCGTATTTATTTATTCTTGGTTTCATGAGATGGGAGTTTGGGAGACGGTGGCTGGGTTCATCCAGGTTGGGATAAATGTGCGGTGCTATTCAGGGAACGAGTCGACGACTTTTAGAAAGGATTAATGATTGCGACACGAATGAGATGAGATTTTTGAATTTGATAATGATCGTGGGAGTGGTTGCGGTGTGTGAAAAAGATTATCCTCGACCACTCACTGCATCGATGCGCCGCCTACCTAGGCAGAAATCAACCTTCACATCCATACCACAGTACTCTGCAATCCCGGCGCATAGGACAAGTTCATCTCATCCCATCTAAGCAATCCTCGTCCGTTCTCCGGTCAAGGTCTAGAACGTATCAATCTCATCTCACCTCGTCACTTAAGGGTTTCGCGATAATTCCAGGTTTCAATGCGACATTGCATTGAGCGGAAATGACGTCACATCCACCGCGGGGCAACTCCTTGCTTCATGCTTCAAAGAACCTCTCTCGACATCCATCCCATGTTAACTTCTACACTCAAATATATTAATTTTCTCCAGGGTTGAATCTCGATTTTAATACTGGTTTCATATCGTATATTTGCACGAAAATTTGAATAATTAATCGTGCTGGCATAATTGCAAGGTTCGTCCCTTTTCACATGTGTCGCAGAGTAGAGAGAAAGATAGTCGGCCGCCACGGCAGTGGCCCTCGGAGAGCCAGCGGGGCGTCACTTCGAATATGAATGTATTCTCGCTGTGGTGGAGGAGAAGGGTGTTTCCTTGTGGGAAGCTGCAACGTCTCTTTCCCTCGAAATGGGAATCCGATATTCCGCGGGGTTGGGTCGAGTGGGATCTTCGGAAGTACCCCAGACTATGACCGCATTGAAGTTTCGATATCTCTGTCGCTGCTTCTGTGAATTTGATATTGATATGAAAGCTGCATATATGTTGGAGATTTGTATAAGAAAGGAAAGAGCTGACCACGGACTGCATACGACTTAGAAAACCTATAGTACCTTCCTATTACCCAACAACCACACCGCAATAATGTAAGTTTGACCTTCTCTACACTGTCACCAGTCCAGAATTGGAGTGCTTCATCATACATCAATCATTCCATACCTATATTCAACAGCCCAGTATAGTTCACTTCACTATGGAAACTCTACTGCGACGAGGAAATTCCATCAAGAATTCCTCGGACAAAACAGCTCCGTTGATACACTTGTTCGCACCTCTCCTCCCATCTCCACAACTCACTCATTTGTCTTCTCCTTCACTTCCCCCCTCACCATCTCCAAACCAACCCACTAACCCACCCCCAGGAACCGCGCCCTCTCGATCCGTTCCGGCGGAAAATCCAATACCTCCTCCTCCTCCCACCACCACTTCTCCCTCACCTCCCTCCGCTCCTCCACACAGCCCGAACTATCCCGAAAATTGCACCGCCTAATCAAAACCGAAAACGCCCTAATATCCGCATACATCACCGCTTCGCGGGAGCGCGTCTCCCTCGGCACGCAACTCTCCGAATGGGGCGAAGCAACGCACGATGCCGAGATCAGCGACATATCGGACAAACTCGGCGTCTTACTTTCCGAATTGGGCGAGCAGGAAGATCTGTATGCGCATAACCTGGATGATTCTCGGGGTATATTGAAGGCGATAAGAAATACCGAGAAGAGTGTGCAGCCCAGTAGAGATCATAAGCAGAAGCTCATGGATGAGATTGCGAAGTTGAGGGTTAAGGAGCCGGAGAGTGCGAGGTTGGTTACGTTGGAGCAGGAGTTGGTGAGGGCGGAGGCGGAGAATTTGGTGGCGGAGGCGCAGTTGAGTAATGTGGTATGTTGTTTTTTGCTTTCTTGTGCAAAGAGTTTAGTTCTTTTCTACGTTTGGGAACTCGTGTCCAAGAACCAAGATCCAGTCCCCTAACTCTGTAGTCCAAACTTCCGAAGAAGAAACCTCAACTAACCCCCTACAGACCCGCAAAAAAATGAAAGAAGCCTACAACGCCGAATTCCTCGCCACGATCGAGCGCGCTGAGAAACAAATCCTGCTCGCGAATCATGGTAGGAGGTTATTGCATCTTCTAGACGACACACCGATTGTGCCCGGGCATACCAGACCTGAGTATGCGAATGGGGAGGCGGCGAGAGGGGTGCTGAATGATGCGGAGGATGATCTGAGGGAGTGGCAGTTGGAGGTGGAGGATGTGGAGGAGTGGGAGAGGAGGGCGCGTGGGGGGGAGGTTGGGGAAGGTGTGGGGGAGGGAGAGGGGGGGTTGGGAGAGGGGGGATTGGCTGCGGGACATGCTGGGGAGGGAAGGGTGGTGGGGAGTGAGGAGGGAAGTAGAGTTAGTAGTGGGGGGACGGGACCGGGAGTAGATGCTGCGCATGGGCATGTGCAGGGTGAGAGTGAGAGGCAGACTGTTCCGGGCAGTTATGCACCGAGTGTGACGGGGACATCGGTTACGACGGGGCAGATGGGGTCGTATGCTACGAGTGAGGCGGGGACGACGCAGGTGGCTAGTGTGAGTTAGGTGGATGGGATGGGATTCGAAGGTTACGGTTTGATGAGCGAGATTTGCTAGGCTGGGATGAGGGGGGTGGGTTATGGGATGGAAATGGAAATGGAAAGCGTAATGGTATGGGTTCGGGGCTAGCGCTCCGTGTATCTGGGTTGGTAGTTTCTATTGCGAATGGGCATGTGGAATGGATGGAGGTGTTCTCGTTTAGCTTGGGTTCGGTATTTATTGATAGGAAGGGACGAATGAATGAATGAATGGATTGATGGATGCACGATTGACTCGATGAATGCTGAATGACTAGGCAGACGTCTGGGTGAATGGCTGGGGTGGTTATCTGCTTTTTTGTGTCTCTTGTGTTAGGTTGAATTGGGTGATGGGATGGAATAGGTGTGCATGCGGTTATATTATATGTAATAAAGTTGGTCCTGGATTATGATATGAGTATATGAATATTATTTTGTGGTTTGCAGTGTTGTGGGATTTGGGTGAAGTTCAATGTGGATATGAATATGAATGTGATGAATGATATACGGGTATGGTGAGAGAGTGGAGGAGGGAGAGAGTGTGAGCTTCATTGAGTGGGGGCGGCTAGAGAAGTGGTAAGGGGGGAAAGGGGGTGTGATGAGATAAGCTGAGGTGGAGGTTGGTGAATACCGGCAAGTCACGGTGTAGGTGGTGTGTTATTAATGTTTGTAGGTTTGTGCTTAAGCTTGGGAATGGGGGGTTATAGGATGTGCGTGCATATGATTGTCGTCTGAGAGTGATATCACTTATAGAAATATAAACGTGATGCGGAATGAAAGGTTATGTATTGGGAGTGTAGAATACCGCTGGAATAGTTATAGGCTGCGGGTGAAGAGATTTCACTAGTTGAGAGAGCTAGACCATAGGAAGATGGGTTGTTGGTACTTGGAAGCTAGATTATTGAGAGAAGAGGGAGAAGAAAGAAGCCTGAGAAGGGTAGTTGATGAAGAAATGAGGGACTCAGAGGGAGGAAGCGGGGGTCCAGAAGGAGGGGCTAGAAGACTCTGAAAGAGGGGGCAGAAGGAGGGGTAGAAGGAGGGGTAGAAGAAGTGGGTAGAAGGAGGGGTAGGAGAGAGACATTGGTTTTATAAGTTAGGCGGAACAGGATTTATATATCGTGGTTGTAGTTGTCGTTCCAAATCCCAATTACGGGAATAGGGTAGGTGACGAAGAAGGTAAGCGAGTAACGAAATAGGGGAGTGGATATTTATTTCTTGCACAGACGGTGAGAAGAAAAACGTGAATGCATAAAGCTTTGTTTACTAAGGAAATCCATTTTGCTTTTATAAACCCTTGTTCTCTCTGCTGGCTCGCTCTCAACCCCAGCGATCCGTCGAGCCTGGTTATATGATCATAACTAGGGTCCTACTATGACTAACCAGTCATTGAGCCTAAGGTCCTCTGATCATATGTTGCCTACTGTAACACCTCGTAACAAATCATTTTTTAAAGATCCATAGACTAGTTCAAAACCAGCAAAAACTTACTTAACAAGATAATGACAGAGTAATGGCTGACAATTCACAAAGAATTGATGTAGACCAGCAACATTTGACAAGAACGTTAAAAGGAATTCAATAATTTGCTCAATTCCAACCCACCTCACTAATATACCTACTCCACAGAATAATCACGTAGGTATTCTCTTACTCCTGGACATTAGAATGCAGTACAAAAGCCTCCAACGCACCGAAAGCTAAGATCTAACGCGGTACACTTTAAAAGCATTAGTAAGATCCAAACAGTATCTAAACTGCAAAGCCTAAGCAATACATACCGAGAACCCATAGTCCCCGCAGTTTTGGCTGTCAGAAAGGACATCAATACAGACACCGTTGCATGGTGTTGTTCCAGGAAAAATACAGATAAAGTCAGGGTCGCAAACACCGTTCGTACAAGATCCACTCGTACAATTTTAACACCGTATTGTTAGCAGGATCAAAGAATATTGAGAACACGAAAGCTCAAGGAAGTACATACTTGGTTCCCGCAGGAACCGCAGGTATCCGGGTTTGATGGAAGATCGGTGCATACACCATTGCATAGTGTTCCACTGCAAGGCGTTGTACAAACACTGTTCGTACAAACTCCACTCGGGCACTTTCAACACCATATTGTTAGCGGAATCAAGCGCAGGAAGCTCAAGGCAGTACATACTACAGTTCCACAGGCTCCGCAGTTGTTAGGATCACTGCTAGTTTCTTTACAGGTGCCCTGGCACAATTTTTTGGTGGTGAAAGTCGCAGTAGGGCCACAATCATAGCAAGGCCCTTTTCCTTGAGCAGCTTGCGATGTGCATTGGCCAGGCTGAGGGAAGTTGGCTGTGCACCATATTGCGCAGGCACTGTTGTCGCGGACTGCAAGTCGTGTAGCCGATACAGCGATAACTATATTCCAAGTCAGTTAAAACTATAGACTTATTGCTCTTATATGAAGAACTCACCGAAAACAAACAAAGTTAATCCAATGAATTTAGTTATTTTGAGTTAGACTTTAATATTGGACCAAGTAACGTCCATCCCTGCGTAGCGGAAAACCCTACGTGCCGGAAAAAATGATAGGTACTTTGACTTCAAGCATCTTAAAATCTGTATACACCTTAATATCTCCTATATTTTCTTATAAGTTATATTCCGTGGCTACTCCCGGACACCCTGAACCCCTTCCACTAGAAATTCACGTTCACATCATCGCCCTCACGCCTGATTTGCAAAGGGTCTCTTTTTATAGCGTAATAGGCTTCCTCTACCACAGCTCCACCACCGAGCTTATAACATCCCCAATACTTATAAAGGGAGTTATCCGAGCTCTAAGGCCTCACTACGATGCAAGGAATCGTCATTAGCCTTGGTGGCTGCTGCGGCGTGTGTAAGATCGCCACGCGGGTCGTGTACCTCGAGTCGAAGCGAGTAACAATTTTGGTTAGCGCGACATAACCCGCATGCCCCACAATATTTACTTGGTCTCAAGGATAAATAATTGTAGTCCCTGTTCTAGTACCTTTTATTTGACAGCCAATAATTTGGCAGATAGTACATCTTTTGTGCTAACGTATTTTACCACGACCTTGCGCATACCACCACCTTGCGCATTTTAACCCCCTTTTATTATTTTAAATGATTAATTGACCACCACAACGTACAAAATTAAATGATTCTATTCGGAAGCTAATAATACAGGGTCTATTAAAGCCTCTGGGCAAGTTCTTATATTATGCCCGGGCTTATTACACTTGCTACAGCACCTAGAAGTTGATGCCTCCGGTTGAACCACCCCCCTTTCGGCCGCATTTTCACCTTGATTCTCAACCTCATTCTCTTTTCTCAGAATAAGATCTAGTCCCTGCTGTACAGTAAGAGTTCCCCCACGCTGTAGTTGTATATTCTTCTTCTTCCGACGCCTACTAAGCATATTATTTGCCTCCCTCAATACATGGATCTCGGACTGGATAATGGCCATTTCTTGAGCTAGCTGTTCCGTACCCTTAGCAAGAGCAGCTACTGCCCTAACAAGTAGTGTTGGTGATCCTTCTCTATAATCAGCTAATTGCCTTCTAACCAATGCTGATTGAGCAACTGCTTCGGCCGGATTGTGTGGCGTTTGGGAGGTCTATTGAGCCATGTTGACGGTAGGGGGGGTAGGTGTACGGATCCGAATGTCCATCTTGGAGAGCACTGCATCCGGGTTTAAAGGTACTAATCCAGTACCATGGAAGCCAGCTTTGATGTTCTTTTCTGTAATAGCTGCGTAGTAAGCTTCTTTAAAAGCTACTAAGAACTCAGGCTTTCCAATATGCGTACGATTAGCTCGTATATACCCCTCAATTCGGGCTCCATATGCCTTTTTGAGAGGTCCGAAACAGCCAACATCGAATGGCTGGGTAAGATGGGACGAATGGGCAGGTAGTCCAAGGCAAATGATGTTGTGTATATAGCAGTACTCCTTGAACTCAAGGGAGTGATGACTTTCATGGCTATCAAGGATAAGAATCCGATATCCACCAACAGTCCTAGGCTTAGTATGATGATTAAAGTGCTTTAACCATTCGAAGCCAGTCTCATTATCAGTCCATCCATTCTCGGTCGTACGTACAGCCCAATTGCGGGGCAGATCAGTCTCATCGTACCATGATGAAAGGTGGTACGTTCCCTATAGCAGGATCATAGGAGGTACGTCGACGCCAGTACCACTTCCACATATAATAGACATAACCCATTCGCGGTTGCCAGGCTGGATGCTTTTGGGCTTATACCTTCGATCTGAGCCACTAATGACCATACTAGGTGTAATGACACCCATCATAAAGCCCGTTTCGTCGAAGTTATAAATGTCCGAATCAAGCACCCCATACTTAGACTTATAGTATTGTACGATGCCAAACCACTTCTGGATCAGCTCAGGGTCTTCACACAAGGCTCTCTGATAGTCATAAACACGATTCCTATGCATCTTGAGCTCCTTATGCCGTTGTACAAATCGGTAAGCCCAGTTCTTGCCTACACCGCGATGACCCCTCAACCGTAACGATTCATCTGCAATAGCTCGTAGGGAGGTAAGCCGGGGGGGTAAACCTCTTGAACCTAGGTCCAATATGTAGCGGACTATCACCTCCTCTTCGGACGGGGTCAAATTGGCCTGCACTTGTTGACGTTCAGGGAGTGGATTTCTTCCAGCCATTCTTGAACGCAATGTCGATTCGGCCACACCGTACAGCCTAGCAGCCTCCCTACGACTTTTTACGCGTTTCATTTTAATCGCCTCGATTGCTAGAATAATTCTAGCTTCTTTTGATCGTGATTCCATTGTTGGTTGTTGATTAATTACGTGTTGAAGATGGAGGGTGCAAAAATTAAAGAAATGCGCAATGTGGTGGTATGCGCAAGGTCGTGGTAAATTACGTTATTTGATTGGGTAAAACTTACGACATGCAGCGACAGGGACTACAAGTATTTATCCTGAGTCTGCCAAGCAGGTAGAATCCAGCCCTGGGAGGCTGAGTGCAGGACAACGTGTCTGCGAAGCTGCAAGGTAATCTTCATTCTTAAAGAACTCGACTCCACATTGAGGGAGGTAAGGCTACGAGATTTTTCAACACGTCACTGTGAACGAGCGAAGCTAACTAAACCAGATCAATCCTTTACTACAATTCCGAACACCTTATTTGTCTCAGCCTTAAGACTATGTCGAAACGTGAATTGATTTCTGAGCACGACCATGATACTGCGAGCGGTGCTATAAAGAGAAGGAAGACAGCTCTGGATGGTGGTCAGACAATTGCAGCTGACACTACTAAGTGTGCAGCCAACAATGACTATACCGTCGGCTGGATCTGTGCCATTGCTACCGAGTACGTAGCCGCACAAGCCTTTCTAGACGAGAAGCACGACCGACCGAAATATGTGTCCCCGAATGACAACAATGATTACACACTGGGTAAAGTTGGGAGACATAATGTCGTTATTGCCGTCTTGCCTGACGGGGAGTATGGAACATCTTCTGCAGCAATAGTAGCAAGAGACATGCTGCACAGCTTCCCGAATGTCAGGATTGGCCTAATGGTAGGCATTGGTGGCGGTGCGCCCAGTCCAAAACACGATATCCGTCTTGGGGACATCGTTGTGAGTGCCCCGCGTAATGGGAAGGGTGGTGTGTTCCAGTACGACTTCGGCAAGACGATACAAGATCAAAGCTTCCAGACCACAGGCTTTTTGAACCAGCCACCAACGATCTTGCGAACAGCAATAGATGGACTCAAAGCGCAATATGAGCTCGAAGGACACCAGCTTGAAGCGGCTATCGACAAGATCCTCGAGAAGAAACCCAGACTACAGAAGCAGTACAACCGGCCAGACCCGAGTAACGATGTGCTATATCAGTCAGAAATCACCCACCCGGCGAATGACACAACAAGCTGTGCCATAGTCTGTGGCAATGATCCATCAAAGTTGGTTCTGCGACCGGAACGAAGCGAATATGAGGATGACCCAGAAATTCATTACGGCCTGATTGCGTCTGCAAACCAGTTGATGAAGGATGCTACAGTTCGAGATCGACTTGCAGCGGAAAAGGACGTTCTATGTTTTGAGATGGAAGCGGCAGGGTTGATGAACCATTTCCCGTGCCTGATTGTTCGTGGCATATGCGACTACTCAGACTCGCACAAAAACAAGGAATGGCAAGGCTATGCAGCTATGGCGGCGGCGGCATATGCGAAGGACTTACTCTACCGGATTGCTCCTATTGAGGTCGAAGCCGAGAAGAGGATTGGGGATATTGAAGAACGTAAGTACTCCAAGAGCTCATGAGTTCAGGGTTGGAGCTGGGCTAACAATAGGAGGTAGTGAAGGATAGCCTCTCTAGAATAATAGAGACAGGCTTTTCAGAACTTGGAGCAAAAAGACACGAACCAATAAACATAGAAGACTCAGATCGAGAAGATGATCACGAGGTTATCTCTCTTACAGAAAGTTCGAGTGATTCTGAGAGTAATGAAGCGGGACTGGATGAGCCGGAGGAATACGATTTCGAGGGGTATGATCATTCTGAGAGTAGCGAAGCAGGGCAGGATGAGTCGGAGGAAGGATCAAGCATTTCAGATGATTTCTTTTGAGGGTAATGATTCTATTAATCGAGTGTGTAATTTTTCGTGAGTAGACACTGTCAGCTTCATGGCTCCTTCAACAACCGTAGTCCTCGCTGGAGGATCGCTGGCGTATTATAAATAACTTTATACTTTGTAAGATGTATATGCTTTTCCAAACTACTACCTTCCTATTATAAGAACCGTGGCAGAGTATATTCCTGTTCCTGTCCTATTGTATACCAAACGGTTTCGAGATATATCTAAAACATTTAAGGTATATGGAATATAATTTACTTGTATCCAGAACCAATAAGATAGTGGCTGCTTTGTAGATCAAGTGCCCCGAAATCCAAGTATTCCTGAACTGTACTTGGATATATACCCCCTTGTCCTGGAGATCGATTAGTAGAACTATTTTACTTAAAGTAGCTGTTGATAAGGTTACAGGTCTGCTATAGTTAGGTTAGTACAGACTAATAAAGTCAGGTAGCGGAAGCAGCAATCCTAATGAAGATATTTCAAGGTCCTAGCTATTCATATAGTTTCTACCTATAGAGAGTAAATACCAGTCGAACTCCTGGCTGCACCTGTACGAGACGGCTGTGTACCGTGTAGACGTATAGATATATACACATATATACATATATACACATGGGTGGGACGTTGTGAGCTGGCGGGGGGATAGAGTTGGAATGGTACTACATTGGGCAATAAGTAGGCCGCGATGGTATAGACTTCTCAGACAAAATATGTTTTCGTCTTGCTTGCGAGATTATTATGTTTGCTAGCGGAATCAACTCGTAGGCATGATGTTTACACTAGGTTTGTACGGCTCCGGGCAGATAGATTATGGAGAAGAGTATTATCGCTCTATATACTTTACAACTACGTATTATACTTGGCACCTTCAAATGCAACAAAGCAGCATCTGACTTTCCACGACGACCGCCGTGCTTGGTCCCGCCAGTGCTGTCAACTGGCAGGAGGTGGAACACTCCTCGAGACGCAGCTGCGAGCTGGTGTCAAAGATTTGAGTTAAGAATCTGGCCTCGACACAAAGACTGCTTGCTAATGACTTGCAGAATCATAACTCCATCTTCTATTGCGCCGAGAATGCTGTATCCGATTTCCTGCCTCCATAAAACCAAATCCGAACTGAAGGAAATGAGAAACGAATCTCTATTCTTCGTGCAACAGTATCATATCATCCGCGCAACTGGTGCCCTCCATGGCACTGGCGCATCGATCATCCGCGCCACTTCTGGCTCTGGCTCTGGCTCTGGCTCACCTGCCTCTAGCGCAGCACTCTTACGCTTCCGACCACGTTTCCCCTTGCCCTTGATGACATCCTTCGCAGTACGCGCTGCTCGTGCCACCTCGATATCCTCAAAGCTTATTACCTTCGCCTGTCCTAGTACAAGTGACCTGGTTGATCGGCGAACCTTGGCTTTATTGTTTATTCTGGTCAATATCTGTTTTTCATCATAGAGGAGGGCAGATTCGGCGATGGATATCTAGATGGTATTGATAAGCTTCTATATATGCCTCTTTAGGCGCGGTATACTCGTCCTATTAAGTGTATAAGTATCCTGTTTAATCAGATTATATAGCGATATAAGACCCTCTATTAATACTGGTATTATAGGTATTTGTAGTATTTCGTCTTGATAATAAGAACTTATCTTTATCTTATCGATCCTGGGTATAGTTGATTAAGTAGGAGGCTTCGGTGTCATCTTGAGGACTCTGTCTAGGTTGAGCGGAAATAAACTATAAGCCGCCTATATAGCCGTGATATTTTTCTTCGTGAATATCTTCTCCCTTATAGGGCTGTATAAAGAAGTGAAATATTGCTTGCCGATAGTATTTGTATCTCCTTGAAACAGCCTCTCAGCCTTGTTATAGTAGAAACCCTTCAAGGGGGCAAAGAGTCTGATATCGTAGGGTTGGAGCTTGTAGGAGGTGTAGGAGGGGAGGCGATAGTAGATAATATTGTTTTCGAAACAAAACTCTTGGGCTTCAAGGGTCTTATATATCCCGAAGCTGTTACAAATAAGTACCTATAGCTTCTGGTTAGCCTATTCTCTAGTCTGGGGATCGAATATATATTTGAGCCACTCCAAGCTAATCTTGGAGTCTGTATATCCAGAGTCGGAGTACGTATAGTACTACCCAGGGGTAGGGAATATGGTCCAGTTACTTTGATGGGTAGTAGCTAGCCAAATAATCATAGGTAACAAAGACTTACTGTCTATACTAATATATTTGATACCCGTGCCTCTATAGTCTCGTGGATCGTCCTTACTTACAAGGACCTGAATAGAGCCAAGTATATATAGTATAACTCCAGTCTCGTCCATATTATGGACATTCTCTGGGAGGATAGCCGGATCTTATAATACCTCTCCGAATACCTCAAACCAATATGTTATCTTATCATAATTCATAAATATAATTCTCGTACCGTTCCCAGGCCATCGCCCTTACTCGTCGTGATTTAAGTGCTGGATAACGCTTCTGGAAGCCCCGAGGCCAGTTCTTACTCGGAGGCTTAGTTGCTTTATTCGTCGGACGCTGGCAGGCGATACTAAAGGCGAGGGCAGGTAGGCACTTAATTCGCACAGGATTCCCAAGGTCAGCCGTTAGTTTCAAATAATTCAGATTCTCCCAGAACGTAAATTCGAGATAATGGCGGGCTCAGCTCCTAGGGTCGAACTCCGATAACTATGATCGGCTTTCTAGACAACTCTGGGCACAGGAAAACTGAAAGTAGCCAGATCCTTCAATATCAATTATATGTGTCCTGAGAAAAGGATTGGCTGCCACTACCTCCTCACACGCACGCCAAAGGCTTGAAAGGTCAATGTGTGAGGTCAAAGTTAGCTGAAATTGAAGCTGCGTGACACAACAGCCGGGCTGGGACGCCCATGGGTGGGTTGAGGAGGAGATTTACTGCCCATTGGGTGGGCTAGGGGTGGGGAACCCAATCCATTAGCTATCACGGGTCCATCTCAGATAGGTGCCACCCTTTCTGGTAAGTAGACAGCTGGAAAACCCGCCCATGGCTACCCATTTTGCAGCCTAGCTGCTTCCATGAACCGAGCCTGGAGAAGGGTACTTGAAGAGGGTTTGTAGTCTTCTTCAGCAGTGTCTGCTCACTGAGAAACACGGCCAGCTCTCGTAGAATGGGAAATTGATAGATATTAGTGACACAGAAACGTACTTGACGCTCGCGGCAAAGTGCAACGAGGCGCATAGCAATGATTGGAAAATTTGGACATGAAGATAGCCTCGATCCATTTTGCCAGCCCTGAAACTTCAGCCCATATAGCTGCGAAGACTCACGCGTTGGTTTTGAAAGAGGATTCATAATGAAGCAGTGTTTGTGGGACGGTAGGTGATGGTTGCTAAATTTGTTTTATGTTTAATGACATGAGAATCACAAGGACTTGCAGTCGTCAATTAATAGTCTATTTTATGTTTCCCACATGTAGCTATTGTGACTGAACCCGACTCGTAACCTCGTTAAAGCGATATATTAAGCCCTTCATGATGGCTAGAAAAGCGAATAGTTCACACTGATTTGAAACCGCTCGCCGATGAAAAGCTGAATGTGGATGGTAGTAAAGATCTTCTGGAGATTGTTGTCTTCGGGAGGTATCGTACATCTGGTATGCCAGCAAATTTCTGCTGACTATGCAATCTCCTCTGTGTCCCCGCGTTTCCGCTTTTTGCTTGTTCTTGGGGTATTTGGCTTGAACTCATTGATACGAAACCCGAGGTATGTGTCGTTAAAATGATCGGCGTCTCCTCTCAAGTCTCTAAGAGTAGAGTAAAATCCCACCATGAGTCTTTCGGACGCGCATTCTGATTGAGACTCGTCACTATTAGAGCCTTTCATCTTAGTGCAGAGGGAGTAATAGAATGCTGGAGAAAAATCTAAAAAGAGTGGATCGAGGACTTTTTTCACCGAATAACCTGCATATGGCGCCTGAGGAGCCCCTTGCAAGATTAAGTAACTGGCAGGGCCACTCAATATCTTCCCGATAATCGAGGCATCGCAACAGGCCCGAAGTTCTTCCCTGTCACTCTCCGATTTGATCCAGCCTTGACCATCGCAAATAGGTGTTTTGTTCGAGACGGCCGTTGAGTATTTCGTGATGATTTCGTTTAGTATCTTGAGAGTACAGTCTATAGTTTCTACCCGTCGTTTCTCAATCGCAACTAAATCTAGTGTCAGTAACTTGCATTCGAAGGAAGAAAGGAATTCTATGTTTTTACCAATGACACTATCCGGTACTAGGATTGTCAGGTTACTTCTTTCGATTGCCTTGGACAGGTCTTCTCCAATCCCTCTAGTCAAATTTGCTGTGACCGTCTCGAAAAGAACATTGTCGGCAAAGATCCAGGAAATGCAAAGCCAATAGAGATGTTTCTTAAGATAGCCATCCACGAACAGCTTCTCAGAGGTGTCTGTCAGAATGTCCAAATCTTGGTGTGCGATCCATATCTCGGAGCACAAATTGACCGCATCATGCATTTGATATTTATCGACCAACAACGCCAACTTATAAAGAGTTTTTGGTTTAACCTCCTTAGGTACCAAGGCCGACCGACAGTGAATGACGTTCATGAGAATTCTAAATGGAAGCGGTTCGTCATCTGGAAGGTCAATCCGAACGGTCCCGGTGTTGTGTAGATCCTCGCCTTCCTTGAAGCGATCTTTTTCTCTCAACATCACCTTAAACACAGGCGACGCAAGCATTAAATGCTTGGCCGAAACCTGGAGCTCGACACGTTTTGCGACTTTAGTCACCGGCTCGTGAATGAGATCGCCGTCGTTGGGTTCCTGAACTTCTGCGACAGACGCCTGGTGGTTATTGGATTCTGACTTTTCTTTTTCCTGAAGAAGAAGGAAGCAGTCACCATCAGGATCGATAATATGCTTCTCCATTGGTACTGGAGCCTCGTCGATAATGAGTGGTATTTGACCCATCTTGTTCCATGTATGTGATCAAGATGAGTTTGGTGTAGGATTGTAAGAAAAAAGTTTGTGTGCAGTTTGGGAAAATTGTTCCTTGAGTAGGAATTAAGCTGTTCCAGATCCGGATGTGACTGGTCAGGGCGTTACTAGAAGCGCGACCAATACACGCGCAATTCACTGTTTGCCGACGGGAGAATATCTTTTCTGAACAGCGCATCAACCTTCGGCATTCGTGTACGCTCCTATGGAAGTGTTGCTTCCTAGATGTCTTCCTGAAGCAACTTTTTCCGTTGGAGCATACCGCAATGCCCGTGATTATATTAACAACAACACTTCCGTATAAGCATCTTGTGTAGGCTGCGAACTTACCCACCGGGTACCCAACCCACCCAGCCGGTGGGTGTACCCATGGGTGGGTTATGATGACTGATGGGTACTGATTGGGTGGGTTGGAGGCTCTTTTTCCTACCCTGTGGCTGTCACGGGCCTCTATAGGGGGTGTGACACCCCTGTTTGGGTATATGGGTGGGTTGGAGAAGTCAAAAACCCACCCATGGGTTACCCGTGGGTGGGTAGAAGGGGTGCAATTACTGTTGGACAGGCTTATGTTGCACAGCAGGTTGGTACGAAAAGAGTGCCTATAAGGCCTTAAGGGATTTAAAAGTAGGGTGTACTTAAGCTTGATTCAACTGATCTCTTTAGCTATCTACAGTGGGAAGGACTGGCTGTATTTATAGGCCTTTCAGGCCTATTGCCTTAGGCCTGAACCATAGGCTTCGTAAGCCTGAAGTCATAGGTTTCGCAAGCCTAATCGATCACTACGACGTTCAGTTTAAGCTGGTGGGCATAGGCCCGCCTGCCCCACCTACCCCCACTAAAGTGGATCCAACAATTACCCACCCATGGGTACCCATTTCGCAGCCTAATCTTGTGATCCTGAAGCTGGTATTTTCAAAATCAAGTACATGTACCACAAGGATAGTCCAATGATAGCTTGAAAATGCCGTTGCGAATCAAGACTTGTTTCGACTGATATGATGAACAACATCAGCGGAACAACAAAGAAAATCATAATTAGAAGAAGCGGAAGCTTGAAACAGTGACATAACAGCTAACATTCTTATACACTGCAGTTAGTATATAACCCTGTCCGATAGAACTGCACAGCTATCATCGTGATACTGTTCTGACATACAAAAATCCAACATGGACGAGGACTGGATTGAGTTATACATATTTCGAGTAAATCCACAAAACCCTTTGAGAGAGCCACCTCTCTCCGGTTTCGGATGTTTAGCTCCTCCTACTGCCATCGTTGCTAGCACTGAGCGAGAAATTCATGGCAATCGCTATAGAAATATAAAAGTTGACGACTTCATGACTCGTGAGTTTAAATTGCTTTATGGTATTCCATATACAACAATTAAGTCTATGCGACGTATACTCAAACCCGATTTTCTTCCTTCGACTGGGGCACAAATTTATATTCCAGTTGGTTCTCGGCAGGCAAAAGCTCTAGCGGTCAGCCCAGCAATGGTCGACTCTCCTGTCAAGCTTTACGATCCAGGAGCGCTCGCTAACTATGCCCCAGGTGCCCAGAATGACCCATCCTATAATAACGGCCAGCATCTTACTTATCCCCAGCGAGCAAAAGCTCCAGGCCTTAGCCTACCAGTTGGCAACCTTCCTGCCAAACTTTACGACCCAGGAGCGCTTGCTAACTATGCTCCAGGTGCCCAGAATGATCCATCCTACAATAATGGTCAGCATCTTACTTACCCCCAGCGAGCAAAACCACCAGGTCCAGTAGTGCGTTCTTCTACTGCTGCCTCTGACGATCTAGGGTCTCCTGCTAATTCCGCTCCCGATGTTTCTCCGAAGACCGCTAACCGTAACGTACGTTCCCCAAGCACCTGGTATAAACGTAGGTTTGGTTATAGACGAGGTCCCAAGGCTCCCGCAAAGAGTATAAAGAAGTCGGAGCCAGCCGGCCCAGCTCCTGTGATCAATTTGACAAGCGAATCACCGCAGCCCGCTGACCCAGCTCCTGCGATTGGTTCGACAATTGCATCGCCGCAGTCAGCTGACCCAGCTCCTGTGATTGATTTGGCCATCGATTCGTCGCAGTCGGATTCTGAGTCCTCAGATACGCAAGCGTAAGTTCTTTTACCTTGGGGATGATGTGAGAAGTTGCCCTCGATATCGCTCGTAACTTTCCGCTAGCATTGAAGCTTTGGTGAGAATTATTTGTACTTCCTCCTAGGCTGCCAACTGGGTACATAAAGATGGGTTCTTAGCTCCCCAACCTATCCATCTAATCACTTATATGCTGTAACAGGGCCTGCTATATCTCATAAATAATCAATTTTTCCTTCAACCCTTAGTTTAATATAAATATCTTGTAATTTGAATCTTCAGACTTCAGTTGAGCATTTTTTCGATCCGTGACAAGTAGAAACAACATGCATAACAGTATCTAGCCATAATAAAACAATAACATGTTTTTGAATTTCCAGACTTGAACTGAGAATTTCATAGAACCGTGACTAATAGAATAGCATATACAACAACATCTGACAACAACAATATATTTTGAATGTTCAGACTTCAGTTGGGATATGTTTCGAACCGTGACTAGTAGAACAGCAGATACAACAGCATCAAATAATAACAAACAATGATATGAAAACGAATACTTATTACACCATCTCCGCATCTTTAAGATTCTTTTCAACATCAGCACATCAGTAAACCATACTCCAATAACTTCATCATAACACCATCATACAAAATGTCTTCTAGAAGAAGAGATAGACGCGGTGAGTCTAGCGGTTGGTGGGTTAACCCGTGGATGGGTCAACAACCTGATTTCACTGCCGCTCCACAACAGCCTTCGACAGCGGCACCTACGTATTCCGCTCCCATGGCTGACCGGTTAGTTGAAGATGGTGGCGCTTATTATACTAAATCATCCCCCAGCGCTTATTATACTTACGATGCTCAGGCGAGTGCTTCAGGACAGGATCCTCGTACCCAGATCGGCAGTGACTATTCCAACAATAGGGGTGGTAACTACAGCAGTAGTACCACTTACGCGCCCCAACAAGCACAAGCCCCCCAACAAGCACAAGTACAAGCACAAGCTTCAGCATCCAGCTCTTCTGGCCAATATACCTCTAACCCTCAGCAGGGACGAGCTGGAGAATTCAACTCTTCAGTTCCTGGGAGAGATGGATATTACACATCTGGCGCTCTAGCTAACTATCAACCTGGTGCCCAGAGAGACCCCTACTACAATAGCAGTCAGCAGTATACGTATCCCCAGCGAGCAGCCCCCGCCCCAGCAGCCCCCGCTCGTGGTACAACAACTCGCGTCATGGGAGCTCTTGATCAGTACGCTCCTGATGCGGAGTGGAACACTGCTCATCGTACTAGCGGCAGCTCTAGACACCACCGCAGCAGTCATGGGAGAGACAGTCACAGATGAAGCTAGATCATATGAGCTGAAGTCTTGACCTTGGTGCTTAACTAAACTTTCCATTTTCTCTTCCAAAGTAAAAGAAAAAATAAATTAAAAATGCGTTGTTTTTATAACTCAAACATTCCTCATACTTGCACTTCCGCGTGAATTCCTTGCAACAATTGTGAAAATCCATCATATGCTTTGTATCTTGATCTTGATCTTCTTTCAGTTATGCACGACCTGCGAAGACACTGGTAAGGTTCGGGAATATATTATATCTCCTCAGACTCCTCCATCTTCGAGGAATGAGAGATACGCAGGCTGGACATAAGGTTTGAGAAACCTTCGTGATTATAAAAATATATAAACAGGGAGACACGTGAAGCTCTCAGTACCAAAGATTTCCTTGGTCACCGACAATCGGGTTCAGTCCTCGAATCGCATTCAAAGTAAAGCCCTCAATTCATGGAAGACCAGGAAGTCCCAGTCGCAAGAATACTTGCTGAGATCGTGAATAACCTTAAATTCTATTGCAATTATATGAACACCAGAAACCAGAAATATGCTCCTAGCAAAAATGCAGTATCAGTATCCCCACGAAGTTGATGGGATCTCTCAAGAAGTCGCGAAGTAGAGGCGACGTCAATTAAATCCCATGGTGAAATGTACCTGATGAATGTGAAAATTGAGCGAGTCTAGAGTCTAGCTACTATGAATGATAACATGGTTAGGTAATTATACACGTATAGCAATAGAGTATTGGAGGTTCTTGGTGGTTGATAAGGGACTCAGAAAGAACGTTTGTGATCTTCACTATTATGATTTGCAACCGTAACAGATATCATCTTTACCCGTGGCAGGCTCAGACTCATTCCTTGTCCTTGGGCTTTAAGTCTTCTAGATTCAATCCCTTCACTGCAACCTCCATTTTGCGTAGATTTTCTATTAAGTCCTCGCAAATTCGATGGTTATCATAGATGTCGTTAGTCTTTGTAAAGCAGGCGGTGGTAACTGCTAGTCTCTGGGCTTTATTGTAACATTCGCGTATTGACCATCCCGTGTACGGCTGTTCCGCAAATGGAAATATTTCGAGTTTCAGGTAGCTTTTCATAAGACACCCAAGAACCATGGAGTCGCATAGTCCTCTGTGGGTCTCGAGATTCCCAAGATATGGAGAAATACTTTCGCTTGCCGTGCAAATGACTTTAGTCCCCTTGTATTTGTCGAGGAGATTACGAAAGAGCTGTATACCTTCCTTAATTGCGGTTTGTCGAGCTTTCTCGAGTTCAGCTTTGGACATATTAGTGTACTTCAAAAAGACAAATCACACCAAACCCAGATGAGCTTACCTAGAACGTGCTCTGGTATAGGCAGTAGAGATAGGTTTTCTTCCTGCATCCGTTGTGAAATATGCTTTTTACTTTGCTGGTGTAAAATTTGGGTAGCTTTTTGAAATTCTTCATGCATGCCAAACACCCACGCTATGCAGATCCAACGAACAACACTATTCCATGTCTTCATCATATCTGCTTCTAAGTGTTTCGTCCAAATTGGTGTCATGATCTTTAAAACCTCATGCATTCGATATTTATCTACCAAAATTGCAATATTTGTAAAGAGCTCAAGATTCACTTTCACTGGAACGGAATTGAGCTTGCAATGAACCCAATGGATCAATATCTTCATAGCTTCCGTATCGTCATCCGGAAGTGGCAAGCTGATCTTTTTCATACCCCTTAATTCCTCCCCTTCCCGAAATCCTCCTTGCAGCATCGCCTTGAAGACTGGTGATGCAAGAGACATATGTTTGGAGGAAACCATGAGATGGGTCTTATATATCGTCTGACTAATAGGCTCAGCGATATCCGAAGTTGGAGTGTCCGACTGCTCCCCAGAAGTCACCAATTGAAACTCGTGTTCCGACTTCGGCACTTCTTCCACAGGATCTAGCATGAGAACCAAATCGCCGTCCGGATCAACAGTGATGATTTTCGGTGAAGACATCGTTACTGACCGAAGAGCGTGGCTATCTGTCGAAGAAGTCGGAAGAACTGCCTTGGATTCAAAATAGTCGGAAGAGAGGGGGTGTGATGGCGTTCAATGGCTGATAGAAACCGGGGGCTTGCGAAAATCAAATAGAGGACCCTTTGTTATGAGAATCCACGTTGTAAATATGCCGATGAAAAATGAATGCGGCTGCGCAAGTATGATTGATATCTCCGAGCTACTGTCTCTGAACGATGACCGGAGAAGGAGAAATTCCCAGCAATTTCCAAGTAACCAGGCAAATCACATAAGCTTGACGTAAGCAACGAGTCAGTACAGCAGCGCCGGAAATCTCGTTCTGGTGTCGGATGAATGATGTTATAGTTGGGTTGTGTCGACGATGAAGTGGGAGAAAATTAAGTGTGAGGTGAACTAAATATCCAACTGTGGTGTCTTGAAGTAAATCAAGCTAAAAGCCGCTGGTCAGTGCGCACCCTGCTCGGAGCACTACCCCACGGTAGGGATCTACAGGTATGCCTGATTAGGCAATTAGCACAGGAGACGAAGTCCCCATGGAGATATTCTTCTCCTGTAGATAAAAAGAATGCATAGCCGTATAAAATGCCACTCGATTCCTGCCACAGATCAGTGCAATAAGCCCACAATCATGCATTCATATACCTCTCCAGTACTCAGCCTAATCGCCTGGTCGTTAATTGTCCATTCAATCTCTCGCAATCGCAGGGAAGACGCTGCGAACTGAGGAGGAGATACCGAGCAAAGAAGTCGTTAGTTTAGATGATCGGCGAACGCACAAGTTAGTGCAATGCATCTGTGGGATTATTGACGAACGCAATGAAAGCTCGCTCAGTTCGTTAATGATCAAGAGTTCAGTAAATAACAAATTGTTCTTCATGACGCCAAAGTGAAGTTACAGGAAGCTAGCTGTGAGAGATTTCCTTCTCATTTGCTGATGTGATATCCTAGTCATACGAATATTAAGACATCAGTCATCTGGCATATATGTGTACGATGGATGGGAATAGGAAAGATGTAAGATGTAAGAGGTAAGCCGGTTGACAAAAATGACTATTTATCTCCGATCAGATCCGCCAATTCCAATCCCTTCATGGAATCCCACATTGCACTCGCCTCACTGTGAAGCCTCTCCAGAACGTCATGATTGTCATCCAGCTTGCCTGAAAGTTTTGCACAAGCCGTAGTAATCTCGAGGTTAGCAATACCTCGGGAAACCGAGAAGAGCGAATACGAATCATAGGGCGGAAGCGGTTGCGGATAGAGATTTTGAACGTATGCACTTTTGATAAGATACCCAAGAACCATAGCGTCACACTCATTTCTATGGACGTTTATTTTGCCGTAGCCTGGTACTGGTTTGCCGTTGTATAGATAAGTCGGGACTTCAGCAAGTGGACAGCACGCTTCAGAAGAAGACTGATACTTCAGAATCAGAGTTTGGAGCTGACCGATCATATTTTGAATTGATTGTTGACGCATGGTCTCTATCGCATCTTGAATTTCCTCGTCAGTACCGTGATGCTGGGCTCACGTGGGCTGGGTGTAGACAGGCACTTAGTAGCTTACCAAGTACAAATTGCGGAATAGGCAGATCAATTACATCGGACTCTTCAATCAGCCGGGCAACAGTTCGATCACTCTCTCTGCAAATAGTCTTCGTGATGGCGTTGAATTCCTCTTTTATATGGAGCACGTACGAAATGCACAGCCAACGAAACCTGTCTGACCACGAGAGATGGGAACCTTCCCTCAAGTCAAGGGCTTTTGCCCAATGAGAGGCATTCAAGTATACAATCTCAAGCATCTGGTACTTGTCAACTAGAACAGTAATCTGGGTGAAGAGTGGCAGTTTCACAATTTTTGGAATAGTAGTGAATCGGCCATGGATGATGCGAGCTACGACCTCCATGGCAGCAGCATCGTCGTCTGGTAGCGGTATCTCAATCCTTCCTTTCTCTCTCAACTGGTCTGCCTCCTTAAACCGACCCTGCAACATTGCTTTGAAGACCGGTGAAGCAAGACACATATGCTTAGAAGAAACGATCATGTGGACTTTATCGACTGTGTCAGAGTTCGCTTTCGATGTTTCGGATGTCGATGTCGTTGAGCCTTCACCGCTCACTGAAGCATCTTTCGAGTCGCCTTTGGCATCTTTCACTTCTTTTACCACATCCAGCTGGAGTATGAGATCCCCATCCGGATCAAGCGTTATTGTCTTAATTCCAGACATAGTTGCTAACCAGACCAGATCTGATAAGTTGTCGAAAGGAATAAGAGTAGGAAAGCGCAGTTGTTTGCTTTCACCGAATGCATCCGGAATTTCACAGACAGATATTGTCGACGTCGGATTCGTAAAAGTCATTCACCTCAGGACGACCGCAATGATGCCGGACATAGGAATGACAGGATGTGATCTAAGCTAGATTAAACAAGGGCGGAAGCACCGGGTAAGAGAATGCTTATGCCCTCTTTAAAGAATCAAATCTTACCAAACCGAATCACAACCATATCCATTAGAAGGTGTGACATGTATGTGGGTGGTTAGACGCGTCCTCTGGTGTCTGAACAGATATCAACAGTGCATGGGTGTAGAATCGCGATATAGGCTAGGCTTCATCCGGCCTAGTCTTCAGCACCCCCTCACAGCGACTTCAAATCCACACATCACATCTCTCCTCCCCAGGGAAGACAATCATTAATCTTCAGCATCTTATAGTCAATATCTTCAATTCAATTCCACATTATCTCCACCTCCCCTCTCCGATCCACTACTCCCCCTCTCCCATCCCCACGACCCCTCCCCCTCAGCAACCCCCCTCACTTAATCTACCTATCTACTATCTCATCTCATCTCATCTCATCCCCCAAATTCAATCCCCAGCAACACACTCTTGGTAATTACATTCCCCTTGCAAAAAATAGTATAAAAACAGCAAATCCATATTGTTGAAAGACCCATCCATCCTATTGCTTCTCAGCCCAGCCTAACCATGAGGATGCCTCCTCTCCCTGAAAAGTTCCAACCATAACCATATCAGCCCAGCCCAGTCCAGTCCATGCCAACCCTTTTATTTTTGTGTGTCAAGTACAGAACAAGTTGGAAGGAAAAAAATTCAACGCAGTAAAAATGATGAAAACGAAAATAAAAACGCTACACAGTGCTATACATGCTTTTGCTCGTCTCGCCCTCCACCCAAAGTCGAAAATTAAGTCCACTGGTGGTGCCAATTCGCTCCCTGGTAATCTGATGTCGTAAATACATTATTAGTTCTCGCTCACTTCTTCTTCTTCTGGCCCAACCCCGAATTACCCAGGATATCATCAAAAGTCGATTCCCTCCTCCCGGCCGATGAAGTCGGTCTTGAGTCCGTTCCGGAAATACTACCACGGAACGGAGAAGCCGTTTGTCGACCCATGGCACTCCCTGGTGAGCCCGGAGAATCCGTTCTCCAGCCATGTTCCACATTACTAGGAATTGGCAACATCTCCAAACCAAGCATGACACTCTTGCGTTGCGATTGCCGACTCGAGCTACGGTTGTCTACACCGAGTAGTCCGCCGCTGGCGACACTAGATCTGCGAGAGCCTCGGCCCCGACTATTTGGTCGTCCGAACTCTGAGCCGAAGCCAGGAGGTGGTGCGAGAGGTGACATGGAATCATCTTCAGCATCCAGGGGTTCCGGTATGGGATCGTTAGCTTCTGCACGACTGATCCATTTCTCGGCGATGTTCCAACAGTGCGAACGACGGTAAACACCTTCCACACCATATTGAACAATGTCACTTGGTAGATTGACAACGCCCTGACCGCCTTGCACACCATACCATGCCATCTTTACACCAGCTGCATCTTCCATCCACGGCAAATTACCTAGAGGTGGCTCGCAAAGGAAGTATTCTACTCCTTCAGAGTATCGCAAATTTTCGACATCAATGACGAGCATAGGTAGCGATTGAAGAACGGCATAAATCATAAGCCAGTGTCCGTATCTTTGGTCGACCAGTTCCTGAACATTTTTCCCTTTCGACTCCCGCTCTTCGAATTGTTTGTACATTTCCATGAAAGGAGTTTTCTTATCAGCATCGAGATTTTTGCTTTTCGCAAGGATAAGTAGAAGCTCGTATTCCTTGAGCTTTCGACTCGATGCTTTATGCTGGTCTTTTGGTGAGAGCATTGGGAAACCTGGCTCCACTGTCGCCATTGTAGGTACCTTGGGAACGTCGAATGGAATCGGAGGTAACACTGGAGGTGACGATCTGTCGAACTCTGACAATATCTTCCGTGCTGCAAGGTGGACAGGATGTGCGTGAGTCGCATCTTGGTCTTCCGAATCCATAGTTCGAGTCGTAAGAGCTTCCCGGTCCGCCATGAAATCGTAAAGATTGCACATATCGGTATAAAGCTGCTTCAAGACCTGTCGATTGAGTCCACCTTCCACGAACGAGTTTTTACTTTTTGACTTTGGAGGCCATTGACCGTATACGATTTTATAGTACGAGAGAATATGTCTGCGCATGGCGAGATAATGCGTTCTCCAATTCTTGAATCGCGCAACTTTTGATTCTGCACTTGTGTTGGATGCCGCTGCACCAGAAAATAGAGCAGGGAAGTCGAAGTCTGTCAATCGAACATCGACAGACCTGTGTCGTTGACTTAAATCCAAGGATGCCCGCTCCAGTCGATTTTGGGTGTTCTTAGAAATTTCTCCAAACAGCCCTGACTTAAGATCCTTGATGCCGTGCCATTTTCCAGCGGCATGGACAAACGCCTCGTGGTACAATTCAGTAGATCGCATACGTTCTCCAAGAATAAGAGCTTCGATTGTCTTCTCGCGGCTTGCTCTGACGTCGGCTAAATGATACTCGTCGCAGAAGAATGAAAAACTGGCCGAGGCAGCTTCTCCATATGTTGAACCATCGTGATTGGTGAATTCGAACTTTTGCAATAATCCAGCTATCGCTAAGAATATATAATATATCGTGGGACATGAACTAGTAGCTACCAAGGGCTGCCCAGTCATAAATGCGAAAAAATTACGAACATCGACTAACTTCTGGGTGTCTTGCGCTGTTAACTTGGTAGAGTCGTCGGTTGACAGATCGGTAGGAAAGTAAAGATGGATTTCTTTGGCAGTTTCTGGGAAGGAAACTGTAGAATCTAAGGTACCGTCCGAACCACCTGAATGTTCGATGGGAGTTTCCGGAGGTGTGCCTGTCTGTGACGGACTTCGACTACCGTCAAAGCTCGATGGGACGTTTTGTCGTTTGGAAGTGCTGCTGACGAGAAGTCCATAAAGCGGCGCCGAGGAAGATAGGACCAACGAAGGAACTTTGAAAGATGGCCCACGACTCGTCGTGTCGGGGAATAAATGTACAAAGGTGTCGCAGTACTCTTCCCACAACTCCGGTACCTAGAGATATTGTCAACAACCAGAAGATCCCCAGGTTTGTGATTCTTTTCCTACCTTTTCGCCCTGCGTAACTAACGAAATATTGTAGTCGATTTTTTGGTCACCAGCAATAACCCAAGCAGCGGATCCATCTTTACCCGAATCGGACGAGGCTCTCGACTTTGTTTTCACCTGAAAGAAACTCCTCCGTTTCGATACCTTCCCACTATTTTCACCATCCGAAGTATATGAAGTTGGTCGACTAGAGGCGGGCGAAGAAACCACTCTATGCCCACTCCCAGGAGTGAATGGTGAAGGGGGCGCTAGGGAGTTGACATTCGAACTAGAACCATGTCGGGCTCTTCGCTGTGCTGGCGCATTGATAGGAGTTTCGGGCTCATCTGCGGAGTTCAACAAAGGCCATGAATTCGTGTTGGTTGGAGGTTGAATCTTTTGTAACTTGGTGGGCGGATTTGGCAATGCGGTGGTCGGTGGTGATGGTGGAGGTGCAGACGTCGAAGGTACTACCGATGGAGCACTTTTTGGAAGAGGGGGAACTGGGGGAGCGTCCCCTGAGGGAGATGGGGAAGGCTGTCGTACGGGTAGGTTATGTTGTTGAGGGAGTGGTGGTGGCTTTTCTTTGCTCTGTTTAGAATCTGATTGTATCATGATATTGGGAAGATAGGCAGATATGCGGTGCAAGCGCGAGACGGATCTCGATCTCTTCTTTGGACTGGAGCTCATCTTGATAGCTTCCGCGTCTTGCTCTTGCTTGGAAATATCCGCTCGCACTAGATCCGACTTTTCGCTGAAATCTCCCAGCGCAAGATTGAAAGAGAATGAAGGAGAAGTTTTGAAAGATCTAAAAATCGACGAATGACTGGGCTCAAATGACTTACTTAACGTCATATTGAATGACAGACGTTCCCCTGCGGGATACTTGAATAAAATTCGAATAGGGATGATTTCCGCAAGTGGGCCGTGTTCTTTCCAGAAAACCCCATGAAATGATGATAATTGTGGGATTTTGGAAGTGAACCAAGCAGTCCGGGTGGATCTAAAATTGTGCAAGGTTCAGTGGAGACTGGCGCGGTTGGTGCGTTATGTATGTCTTTGAGTATTTTCTGGTGCTCGGCGCTCGTTGGTCGTTGGCCGTGAGGGGAGGGGGGTGGAGGGGAGTTTGAGGATGCAGCAGTAGGATGACGCGGCAGCAGCGGAGGAAGTGGGTGCGCAGATGCTTGGGAATCCTAGAAAGTAGAAAGAGGGCGGGAAGAGTGGAAAGAGTGGAAAGAGTGGAAGAGTGGGTAAGGTTATGTGTGGTAAAGTTGAATTTGATGTTTTAAAATTCTTTTGTGCGATATATTAAGAAGAGCTTTCCTTGCGAAGCTGGCGAGCAGGTACAGTATTCGTGCAAACAGTTGACTGACCTTTTCACCTTTCAAGCATATGACAGCGACAGCCGGAAGCCGGTGGCGAGAAAGATGTCATATTCCAACTGATATTCCAACAGCCAAGCAAACGGTCAGATATCGTTCCCGAACGCGTGGATGTCCGAAAGGTATATCCACGAGTACACATAAATAGCAAAAATCGGATAATTTTTGGGGGTACGAGGTAACCTTACTCGTACCTTGGCGTAATGAGAGGATCTTCGCTGCATAGTTAACCTTACTTCCTTTTTCTTTGTCGTTCTGCCTTCTGCCTCCTGTCGCCTTTATTCGATGCTGCCCAGACCGGATGCCCCAACACAATGTACACACAAGCACGATGTAACACCATCCAGGATCCAAGAACCCTACCGCCGACCCAAGGATCTGCACTGCCGACCGATTCGCGTGATTTCCCTTTTGGCCGACGTTCTTGGGAACCTTTCTTGGTGACTTCTTGGTGGACAACCTCACCTTAGTCGCTTCGACGTTCTTTCCCCTTTAGGCCGGCCTCATTACGCTCTCACTCAGATCTTCGCTCGGTTCGCATTGCTGTTCTTTCTGAAAACGGATGCTCCTGTGAAACGATGGAAGATTCAAAAAGACTCTATTTGTCATGTACAAAATTTGAGATTGTCTAGAGAAATTGCAAATAAATTAACAATTAACCTCTGGCCTCCTGTATACTTTCGAGAGCAAGAGAAGCTTGCGCCCGGTCCAAAATCGTGGGATGGGACTCAGGGGACGAGGAGAAGGTCATGGCGAATTCGGGGACCCTAAGCATTCCTTTTGCCCTGGAGGTTAACTTAAAATGTACCAAGCTTCGCATTTCCGCATTGATTATTCAGTGGATGCAGTGTTCAAAATTCATCTCTAAGCTGGTGGTGTGCTGCCCCTTCGTCTCGTGCGCCATTTGCCCATTTCTATTGGCATTTGGAGCAGTGGTCAGCCCACGATGAATGAGCAGTGAGCTGTTCGTAATTTGGTAAGAGAAGATATGGCCTGAGTGTCTGAGTTCAATTTCGTACTTGAGTCTTGTGCGTGGTACGCTATCCATTGTATTGTGGCTGAGACTCTTGGGACGAGCATGATTAAATTGCCGCATGTGCAGATCAGATGGGCAACATCAACAACGACAATAAGAGCAGCAGACTTTTGTCCGTAAGGTTACACGCGTGAAACATCAGTCGCATTCTAAGGACGCAATGCATAACCTTTAAAGCTATCGATATTCTTGCGTCAAGCCGACGACAACTACCTCGAAGCAACTACCATGAACTAGAGCCTCGTACAAGGTGTAAAGAGCTAGAGCTCCCAAGCATGCTCGAAAATCTATTTCTGGTTCCATGACAGCTCCGAGAGGCTTCGCCTCACCTCTCTGCCGCCGGTTCCTGGATCCTTTGCGAACGCTAACCTAACTTAACAGAGCGACAAGGCTGTAAGCAATCCAGCAGCATGTTCACTGACAGCCCAATCACGGCAGCTCGGCACTTCAGCGTCGCATTTCTTCGAAATGTGTGGAGTTCTGACAGAATCGGTCCCGAACATTGGGAAATTAATCAGACACGCGTCGGGACTGTCAGATGCCAAATCTCTAGCGTCCTCCACTGGACGGATGCCGGTGCGGTGAGATCCGAAGATAAATCTGATCAGCTCTAGGTACGAGGTTTTCCATTGTCAAAAGTCAAAAGTATATCTTCATGTTCCGTGTAACCATGGCAATATGACAAACGCGTTGGACAGATGAGCCGAGCCACAATGACAACAAATCGCTGACGAAATGCTTAGAGAGATGTTACCCAAGCCGCGTAGACATAAGATAACGTAGTCTCAGTGGACAAACGGAAATCGAGCATTCCGACTTCGCACGGCAACCAGCTCAGTCAATAGTATGAGATAGAATAATTTCCGTCCCGTTTAATGTCCGTCCATAAAGTCCGACCTGTTCCACACGTTGCACATCTCTTATGTCTTAACTGCGCATAATTGCATATTTGCTTACTCGCTGGCCGCAAGACACAACTAAATATTGATCATCATATTATCTGAGGATCATCGCCGTGGTCTCGGCTGCGAGTGACTTCAGAAACCAAGACAGCCGAGACGATGATGCTCTCGCGCATTCCGGCAGTTGCAGGGCAGTATTTGTCTCGCGAAGTATACATAAGGCTGGACGTACGACCACAATCTGCAGAGCACAACCATCGTTGTGCGAAGTGCGGCTGTGCACTTCCGCGTGTAACGTCCCTAGAATTGGTACTGGTGGTGCAAACCTCAACGTCCAAGCAGGTATCCGAGTACTAAATTCTCGATTCTAATTACGATCTGGACGCGGTCCTCGCCTCGAGGGCCAGGTGTTCGTCGCACTCAACCCCCCCTCTCTCTTGGCGGCAGGATAAGGATAAGGACTGAATGGCACTGCATTGTGTCACTCATCCAACCACAAATACCAGACAAATCGATACTCTCGTACCCAAGCTGTCTACCCCATCCTTTGCGGCGTTTCTACGGCGTGTGCCGTCAAACACCGCAGCTAACAAGATGAACGGCGCCCACCTGACAGAAAGCTTGCCCGAAAGCTTGCCCCTTAGCAGATGCTTGAGTAATGTATCGACGAATCAAGGCAATTGGAATCAATAACCCGGAAAAACTCATACATGTGCTGCGCGGATTGACGAATCGCAGAGCGCGGGGTCCCCATATCTGTATGCGGCCGGCTTAACATGGAAGGGATCGCTGACACTACCTTCCCCTCAGTAGCGTCACACTGGTGTAGGACTCACCGAGCTGGGGGAAAATTTCTAGTTTCGAACACAAATAAGATAGGCAATAGAACATTATCTCGTCCTCTTTTTCTTTTGCTCTTTCGCAACGTCTTGAGAATCTGTCAAATTCTTACCAAACATCGTGTTTCTTTCCTTTCAGAGTGGCGGTAGCGTCTCGACGGCATCATTCTCACACGCCGGAGCTCTTATCGACCTCCGCAAGCCCCACACCGTTGATTGTGGACATACCCAAAGTTCAGTAACACGATTGTGAAGATGACCGAAAAACAGGAGATTGCTCAACTCGAGGCAGCTCCAGAAGTTCCATCTCCTCGCAATGGTTACCATGTGGACCCAGAAGTCGAGAAAAGACTCGTGCGCAAGCTGGATCGCAAGTTGATACCATGGGTTATGCTGCTGTGTAAGAAAAGCGCCATATCTGACCCGCAGAGCTCTGCTGACCCCCCGCAGACCTCCTATCATATCTCGACCGGTCGAATATTGGGTACGTCAATTATCTTTAACTCCGAAACTCCGCAACCCCATCACCTGGGTACTACTCGTGCTAACGTATCTGCAGTAATGCGAAAACGGCAGGCATGCAGAAAGATCTCAAACTCACAAGCGCCGAATATCAGTGGCTCTTGACAATCTTTTACATTGCATACATCGTATTTGAATGGTTCGCTCTTATGTGGAAAGTCATTCCACCACATATGTGGGCATGCTTCTGTGTGGTCGGATGGGGTACTGTCGCTACACTGCAGTCAGCTACATATTCATGGTCCGGTATGATGACGGCTCGATTCTTCCTTGGTTTCTTCGAAGCTGGTTATGGACCTGGTATTCCATACCTTCTCTCCTTTTTCTATCTTCGACATGAAATCGGTGTCAGAATCGGCTTTTTCCTGTCGGCAGCCCCTCTTGCTACATGCTTTGCTGGTGCTTTGGCTTATGGTATTACGAGTGGCGATGGATCTGCTATTGCAAACTGGAGACTCCTATTTTTGGTCGAAGGTCTCCCATGTGTCTTGGCTGGAATAGCCACCTACTTCATCTTACCAGACAGTCCGGAGAAGGCTCGATTTTTGAATGAGGAAGAGAAGCTTGTAGCAAAAGCAAGAGGTGTGAGACAAGTCGGTGCGGAAGAAGAAGAACATCGAGTAGGTCGTATCAGCTTTGCGGACATTGGTGCTGCTCTTATTGATCCTAAGGTATGTACAGCACCTTCGTCATCTTGGTATTGAGTAATGTAGCTGATTTAAACAGAATTACCTCACTGCCATGATGTACTTCTCGTGCAATGTCTCATTCAGTTCCCTCCCGGTCTTCCTTCCTACTATTTTGAATGAAATGGGATTCTCCGCTGTCAACGCACAAGGATTATCTGCACCACCTTACTTCCTGGCCTTCCTCTTGGTTATCCTATCAACCTATATTGCAGACCGAACCCAACAAAGGGGTCTTGTGATCATATGTTTATCCGCGCTTGGTGCAGTTGGATATATCCTTCTTGTAAGTTACCATCCTACCGAGAGTTTTCACAAACTGACAATCTTCACAGGCAACTACTTCTGCTGTAGGGCCCCGTTATACTGGTGTCTTCCTCGCCGCAGCCGGTATCTTCCCTTGCATTTCCAATATTCTTCCATGGGTCCTCAACAACCAAGGATCTGATACCAAGCGAGGCACTGGTATCGCTCTTCTCAACCTGATCGGTCAATGTGGTCCATTACTTGGCACGCGCCTCTACCCTGCTGAAGAGTCACCATATTACAGAAAGGGAATGTGGGTATGCACCGCCTTCATGATTTTCAATGGATTCTTGGCTCTGGCTTTGAGGACGTTGTTGGTCTGGGAGAACAAGAGATTGGACGAGAAGTATGGAAAGGTTGGAAGAAGAGATGCAGACGGAAATGAAGTTGTTGGCGCGGGAGTGATGGAGGACGATAAGACTCAGGTTGGTGCGGGAGTGGGAGTAGGTGATGAGAATGATGGCCCAAGGTTTAGGTATGTTTTGTGATCGATGGATCAGGAAGATTTGTCTGGAGGAGTTTACAGTTAGTGGTGTGATGATTGGATATGTTACGATTAGATGAATTTGTAACCTCACTCGGACATGAGATGAGATGATATGAGATGATATACGACGAGTCGGATATACCCTCAAGAGATGGACATTCAAATGAGATGTTTTTTTATCGGGGAGAATTTCCCCTGCTATCACTCTGCCTTCGTGTAAAAGGCTCTTCGCAGTCAAACACGTGGATCTTAAGATTTATCCCACTCTTAACGATTCTAGCCTTCACTTCTCCACACATCTGCCATACTCGGCACTTGCAAACCCATTCATCGCCAAGAGAAGAACAGACCCACTACTTACTTCCGTATCATCATCACCCCATCAACCCTCAACGCTACAATTGCCCCACCCTGACCCTGCGAGGCTCGTTCGCAACGACTACGGAGGTGCAATTCAATCAGCCTCGCTCCCACCTCCAGACTTTTTCTTTACTCCAGGTTTCTCTTCCTTAAAGCGTAGTCGCGTTCCATTCATATTTACCAGAAATATTTTCACCTCGAGACCATCAAATGCATAGCGAAAGGTATGTTGATTGATTGATTGATTGATCCCCGCACAATTCTTCTACACACAACACAACCAGAAACTAATACGGCCATTGTGAAGCAGATTTCTCCGCGCACTCTTCCCCCAGCACTTTACGACAGCGCATCGGAATAAACGTCTCAAGTACACTCGAGAGGAAGAGAACGAATGTGAAATTGAGATTGGGGCAGCGAATACGAGGAAGAGGAAGAGAAGGGATAGTCCGGAGACAGAGGTTGAGGAGGAAGAGGTAGAGGAAGAAGAGGTGGACGAGCAGGACGAAAGTGAAATAGAGATACGGAACGCAGTTCAACACGAAATAGGAAGAGAAGATCTATTTCTTCTCTGCGACTCAGTCCATCGATTAGAACGCAGTAAAATGGCTAAGCAATTGGTTATTGACCCAGATGGGGACTTGGTTCTTGTCCTCAAAGAACGCACTCCGGAGAAAGACGCCGGGAAAGGGAAGGAAATTGCAGCGGTACGCAGAGGATTGGATGACTCGGCAATTAGTCTGGGAGGTGTAAGCGGCGAAGAAGGAGACGATGAAGAAGACGACGATGCTTCCAGCGTTACTACCGAAGTTCCCTTCGAGCCGCGCGAAATATTTATGCTAGTTTCATCCAAACACATGATGTTCGTCTCCCCAGTATTCAAAGCCATGCTCCAGCACGGAAATTTCAGCGAAGGCGCCGCATTACGATTTAACGGGAAAGCAGAAGTTCCCCTCCCAGAAGACGACCCGGATGCGCTCAAGATCCTGGTAGATGTGATTCACTCCCGGCATAAACACGTCCCGAAAAAAGTCGACTTGGACCTTTTGACGCATATTGCGATTCTGGTGGACAAATATAGACTTCATGAGGCGGTGGAGTTGTATTCGGATATTTGGATTAAGGGACTGCTAGCTACGGTGCCGAAGTCCATTCAGGGTGGAGATGCGGTGTTGCAGTGGCTTTGTATTGCGTGGGTTTTTGAGCTGGAGGAGGAGTTTGCGAAGATGTCGAGAGTGCTGATGGCGGAGGGATGTGATAGTGCGGAGAATATTTTGGGGAGATCGAAGTGGGATTTGCCGATTCCGGATAGTGTGATTGGTATGTCTCTCATTCTACTTTGTGTTCTCGATCTCGTACTAATACATTTCACAGAACTCGTCGAATCTGAACGCCAATCCGGTCTCAATACCGCCACATCCGTCCTCAAACTCACCATTGAACAGTACCAGAAATCCACCACCGCGAACTGCAGCAGCATCCCCGCATCCTCTCACAGCAGTCCTACGGCTGCGGAAATTCTCGCCCACAGAGAACGCTGCGATTCCATGGTGTTAGGCTCGCTAATTCGAGAAGCGGTAGCAGCGGGCTTGTATCCACTGCCTCAGGCGCCGTACACGGGATTCTCGAATGATGGGTTTTATCGGAAGTTGGAGGCCTTTCGCATTTGGAATGGGTGTGAGGGGGTGGAGGTTGTGCCGAGGAAGGCGGGGAGGGGGAAGTTGCATTTGTCGGGGAAGGAGTTGGTGAAGGAGTTGTGGAGGCCGGGGGTGTTGGAGTTGAGGAGGTTTGTAGAGAGAGGGGGGAGGGGGATGACGGAGGAGGGGTAGGTTGGGTGGGGGATGGATTTGTTTTCTTGGGGGATATGTGGGGAGTTCTTCCAAGATGCGGGCTGTCAGGCTGGCTATATATTTTGTATAAGTATCTTGGGACAATGGAGTTTTTGTTTGGAAAAAGGGACGGACATGGGTAACGGTTCGCATTGGCTGGTATCGTATCTATATCAGCTAACATAACATGTATATTGGATTGGGCGTAGGGATTGGAATTAGTGTAGGTATGTTTATTAGGTAGTATTTAACAAACTCCATCTTGTATCTTAAATGAGGAAGAAATAATTTACACATATTCCACCCTCCCTGCAGGTAGTCACTTGCTCAGAAAACAACATCCTCATCCACTAAACACCTTCCCCGCCTCGATTTCCTCAAACACCTGCATAGTATGCTTCCAAACCACCTCCGGCGCCCCCGCCGCCCTAACCTTCCCATACTTCTTCGACGTCGGCACCACCTCCCCCCTCGAATCAATATTATACACCCCACCCCCGCGCGTCCCATCCACCGCCGTCACAGCTCCTTCGTCCCCCTTCCCCAAAGCAGGATACCTCTCCCCCATCAACCCCAGCAACCTCTCCCCACACTCCTGCCCGGGCGTCTCCCACAGCTTCATCACCGGTCCAATAACCCATTTCCACAGCATCCTCCCCCACCACGGGACCGTCCCATGGTCTATCATATCCGTCATCACGATCCCGGGGTACACGTGCGAGAGCGCAATTTTTCCCACATTTTGCCGCGCGATCGCTTCCATGAAGAAATTGGTCATGAAACAGAGGTGGGAGGTGCTGAGGCGGAGGATACTGTGTTTGCGCATGGAGAGATCAGAAGGGACGATTTGTCCCTCCATGCCTGGATGGAGAACGCTGATTACCCGGCCGGAGAGAGGGGATGAGGTTAGGAGGGGGAGGAGTTGCTGGATGAAGCGCATGCGGGAGTAGTACATTAGGGAGAAGGTGGAGTCGAGGCCTTCTTTGGATTCTGCGGGGGTGTGAGTTTTCTGTTCATATGCTCTGTAGGATAGGAAATCAAAGCAAACTTACCATTCCTCGAAAAAGTCAAAACCCCCTGCGTCAAAACCAGCAAATCAACCCTTGCCCCGCCAATTCTTTTCCCCTCCTCCACCTCCCCCTCATTCTCCTCCCTCTCCCTCTTCCGTTCCAAATCCCCTATCTCCCTACAAACCCGATCTACATCCCTCAACAGCGCTAGATCAGTAGCCTGTACGAACACGTATTCCCCCAGAGGATACAGCTCTTTGCACTCGGTGCAGATCTTTTCTGCTGCAGCATGGTTGCGTCCTACGATGTAGGCGCGTAGGGGGAGGGTGCTGTGTAAAGAGTAGGTGCGGGCCAGGGCGAGCACGGTGTAGGACCCGATGCCGGCTGTGCCGCCGATGAAGACGGCGACGAGGGGGTGGGAGGAGGCGAGTTGTGCGTTCTGGGACTGGACGGTGGGGAGGGGGACCATGGTTTGGGTTTGGTTTGGAGGGGGTGTGCGTATGGATGTTGAGATACTGATTGAAACCTAGAGAGGAAAGATGAGGGGAATTGTGAATGGTTTACAAAATGGAGGGCAGCGGATGGACGCCTTTATTTATACCTCTCCCCATCTCTTCCCATCCACCCCCAAAATCCTATCTATATTCCTTAGTTGTCTTCCATCCCTAATTTTGATATCTACAGTGTTGCGCATTTACTCCACAAAGACTAACCGCACATCGTATTTCGGTTCGCCCCACGTGTGGCTGTGATGTGATTGGTTTATTTTGAGTGGAGCCGTCATTTTGTGGCTTTCGGATTCGCACTCGGTTCCCGACTTGTGCAACGACATTACAAACGGGGGAGATGTTTGCCCGACTCGCGATCGATGAATGAGTGTTGATGGTCTTTTATTGTGCGGTTACTGAGTATGAGTTGGGAGTAGGAATCTGTATGCTTAACCATCATCATAAATTTACCTTAGACACCCACTGGACCAGACATCAACCCAGGAAGCTGGTTGCATGTTTCTATCATATCTATTAATGCCACAGATCGATGCTTCACAAGTTACGGACTTTGGCTGATAGGTGTATAGAGAACAACTATCTCCAAACATCAACTCCCAAACGCCTCAAAACAAATCTAAAAGCAACCAATCTCCCAGACGACGCCCCAAACAAGTCTACAAGCGATAAAACTCCAAGACAGACGCCTAAAATGAGTATACAAGCGGTAAAACTCCAAGACACCGAAAACATGTCCACGAGCAATAACACTCTAAGACGCCGAAAATAAGTCCAAAGGATAGCCCGAACACAGCAAATCCTGAGTCAACCCCCCCTAAAGTCTACTTTCGTTCTTCCGGGTATCACCTGTCTCTTTACCGCGGTGTTATCTCTTCCTCGCAGTACCTTTCTCACGCTCCCCACGCCTCATTTCCTTCTCACGCGCCTCACGCTCGTCACACTTGTCATTTCTATTATGATGGCGTTTTATTGATTTCTCCTTGTCAGTGCCAGACGATGTTTTAGAATGTCGGTTGATGGAAGAAGAGCCAGTACGGGGAGATGAGCCTGACGAGCGTCTGGGTTTTGGTCGTGTTGGAAGCGGATGACGGTGCGTATCTGATTCTTTGGCTTCATGATGGCTGTGATGATTCTTTTTGGATTTTCCGTTATCACCTGGCTCATTTGGTCCCATATTGGCTGCAGTCGGGGTAGTTGTGGTGTGTCGCTAAGTTTGGTGATGCGTGTATTGGTTACTGTAATACGCTTTGATTAGATGACCTAACTCTTGCTCCCGATGATTGTTCGCAAGCGCGGTTCCTATTGATACGTGTATGGGTTAGCAAGTTTAATCCACTCCTATCTCTCATATCATGCTTTCGAAGTTTCATCATTGTGATCATTCGGTTGGTGCAGTAGTATGTCTGTTATTCACGATCATGGCAAGTGTGATAGATGTTCGTAGCAGGAGAGGCTTGCTGTAGCTCAGTGCTATCTACAGATCAAGATCAATTCATACTTGGCTGCAATGCATATCATTGTTCATTTCTGCTGATAAAAACATACTATCCCATCCTATCCTCCTCCAATCATCCCGCCCCTCACTTCCACCCCTCTCTTCTCGACTTCACCTCTCCGTCCCTTTAACACGTAAAAACCTTCGGTCCCGGCACCGTATATGTCTGCGCCTTATACATATCATACGTAATGCCCGGATCGGTCGCAGCATACGCCCCCGGAAACGCCACCTTAGTCGCCGGCCCGGTACTCGTCCCACTGCCCGTGACCTGGATTTGGTGGCAGCTGGGATAGAACTGCACGCCGGGATACATGGCTGCGGCGTGCAGGGCGATGATCTCGTGGCGCACGATGTAGGAGCCGGCGGCCAGGCAGGAGGGAATGGTGTAGGTGTAGGAGTTGCCCGCGGTCATGAGCGGCGTGTCACCCCAGACGGAGCTGGTGCCCGTGCGGCCGGCTTCGGCGATTTTGAACCAGACGGCGCTGGGGGGGGAGAGAGGGTTAGTGGGGGTGGAGGAGAGGGGGAGGGGGTGGAGTGGAGATGAGGAGCTTACGCGGTGCCAGGGAGGTACGTGGAGCATCCTGCTGCGGGACACTTGGCCATGTATGTAATAACAGGTCCACCTTTACTCTATCAGTATCACACCCACAACACATTTTAGAACACAAAACATACTATGACTCTCCGGCCAAAGCGTCCATCTCAAACTGACTTTACTCCCAGCAGCCACCGGCCCAGCAGTCAGCTTCGCAGGAGTAGTCCCGGAGATTCCTCCTGCAGTGTAGCCACCACATTGAAGATCTATGAGGGTGAGATCGGTGATGGGTCCGTTGCCTTGGACGGGGCGGATGATGCGGTCGGGGGTGGGGCTGGTGTATGGGTCTGTGTATGGCTGGGGAGGGTGAGTATTGAGGATTTATATCATGCGTAGGAGAATGGAACTGACTTGATATCCCTAGAGAAGATTCATTAGCTTATACTCTAGTTATTTAAGTTTTGTATGAGGACATCACTTACAGTATACAGAAGTCCATTGACGGTAATGTTGTCGACATATCCATGGCCAGCAACTGTACCCACGAAGGCGAGAAGTAGTTTGAAAGACAACATTGATGATTTTATCACTAGAAACCTGAAGTTGAGAGAATTCGAGAGAGTTTTTCTTCGACCTCGAAGCTTCTTAAATGCACCGGAAAACTCCCATAACTTGCCCCTAGGATCTCAACACCACATGAATTATCCTCTCACTCCACCTCTTCCCCCTCGAATCTCCCCACACGGCCCGGCACTCCAAGGAATTATCTCCTATCTTCCCTCATCCATCGTCCCATTTCCTACGTATATCTGACCTAGTCTCTCCTCCACCTACGCTCCAAAACCCAAAAATTCCACCGTCGGCCAGCAAATCCGCAGCACCCCAAACTTTCCACCAAACGAACAACTCGACGTTTGACAGAGCCTGCATGAAGATCCGGGGTACATCACCCGGGAATAGATTACCTGGGGTGGTCATATGGATGATTAGAGGCTTGGCGGGAGACCGGGGTCGGGTAAGGTGTGGGACAGGGGGTGGTGATTGGTTGGTTGGGGGCTTGGTGATGTGGGAGATGGATGGGTGATTGCGTGGAGAGAGATCGCGTGGAGATGGTGTGGGTTTGGAGATTGATAGTTGATGTGGCTTGGTGGAAAATTTGGGGAGTTGGGGAAGTTGGAGGGGGGGAGGTTGCGTAGTGGTACGGATTGGAGAATCACCTCGACGACTACTTGAGGTTTGATAGAGACCATTTTCAAAAGAAAACAGCGTATTGGCAACCTTCTATTTGCTGGCCTGGCCTGGCGTGGTCTAACTTATGAGACTTGGCCGGAAACGGTTGACCTATGATTACAAAGGTAAAACTTCAATCTTTGAACAACCTCATCTTGGTGTAATTCATTGGCTGGACGCATTTAGTATCGTGTCTAGGAAGAAATGTCCCTCAAGAGCAGCAGAGAAAAGAGTGAAGAGCAGTATTAATTCCCAAAAAAATCGATCTAGTCTATATTGAAACAGATTTCTCATCTCCTTGTAATACATCACTTTATAATCTTTAAACCCGTGGTATCCTCCAAAATAAATATGACAAAATTACAAAGTCTAAAAACTTTGATATGAACAGGGAACGTGTACTTTGTTTTCCATCGTATATATGTCATCAGCAACTGTGCCATGACTTGTCTCATTCATTATATCCTGAAGTTCTCATAGCCATCAGTGGACAGAAGGACTAAATCTTCTTCCACAGGCCACCGTTCACATATTTGATCGGTAGAACCAAGATTCCGCCTACCACGACCACAACTCCACTGAATATAGACACCTGGTCAAAGCTGTGATACTTATCGACGAGGGCACCGTTGATCGGAGGACCAATTAGCGCTGAGAAGGCCACAGTCGCCATTCCCATACCCATATATGTGCCAATGTTCCTTGGATCTCTTGGGACAGACGAGAGGCAGGTAGTAACGAGCGACACGATCGCGCCAGAAAAGAACCCATACAGAACGGCGAACACGATGATGCCAGCATTGGTGGTGATTCTCTGCCAGCAGAAGATCAAGATACCAGTACAGATACCTACCACGGCGAACATATTCAGTCGTCCTACTTTATCGGCCATGACTCCAGGAATAACACGACCGAAGAACGATGCTCCATTCAGGATGGAAACCAGGTCCGACGAAAGCTCTGCACTCATCCCATGCTCAACCGCATAAGTCGGAAGGTAGAAGATGGGAATGAAGACGCCCAGAATCATCAAGAAAGCCGAAAGGATCAAAGTCACGTAACGCGATTCCTTGAACGCTGACGGGATGAAGAAAGCCTTCTTCCTTGGCGGCAGACGCGCTCGAATAGCAGCACTCGAAGGTAGCAGAATCGCCAGCACGATAAATGCAATAATCCGGACAGACCACCCAAAACCCAAAGTGGGATTGTACAACATCTTTGACAGCGCGATGGGGAAAATGACGCCTCCGACCGAAGATCCCGCAACGCATAAACCCATGGCGGCTCCTCTTTTTTTGTCAAAGTATTGACTTACGGCGGTGGTTCCTGGAGCCATGGTCATTCCGGTAGCGATTCCGCCAAGCACGCCTTGGGCTAGCATGAATTCCCAGTACTCCGAACAAATGGATGTCATCATGACGGAGAAGACGTAGAGAGTTGCTGCTGGCCATATTACTTTGGCGCCGAAGCGGTCGAATAATGGTCCGCCGATGGCTGAGCCACTGAAGAGGAAGAATACTTGAAGGGACCCGATCCAGGAGATGTCGGATGGACTTCGATGTTTGAGCTGGTGCGACTGGTAGTATTCTTGGTAGACCCTATGAATTGGTAAGTTAGTTTGGGTATTGGTTCTGTTTTTAATCTTTTTCTTCTTCTGATGATTATTCTTTTCGTCTTCTTTACGTATTCTTTTCCTTTTTCTCTTATGCAGGAACTCTGCGGGATTATAAAGACGTTGGTTGCAGAGAGGGCGAGGGAGCTTACCCAAAGGCGTTTATGTACCCAAACGTACAGAACAAAAGCCCCGCAGCTCCGGCAGTCACAGCCCAAGCTCTTGCTCCACCATCCGGAAATGTCATCATGGCAGCGCTGGGGGTTTCGCCTGTTTCGCCGGTTTCATCGCTAACCTTCTCCTCTACGTCTACGGATCGCTCGATGTCCATTTCGGAATCGCCGGGACTCGCGCCATTGGCTTTGATGTCGGTAAGGTTAATGTGGGTTTTCTCGGGTTGCTGGGTTTGTTGGGACGCCATGGTCGGGAATACAAGGAGAGTGGACGTCGGATTCCGAGGACGCGCACTGCTATAATTAAGCTTATTCGTGCCCGTCGCGATTCAAGAACAGACGATGAATGAACGATGCGATTGATGCTGTGGATTGAGACCGGTGAGGATATACTTGTGAGATGTCGTCCATGTGCACGGCCATGTCGCTGGTATTTATCCATTTCTCATTTATTGCTTTTCTGTAGACCTCCCTCAATCTGGACAATGCTACTTCGATCAGCCCTAGCTATTACCCGTCGCCCGTTGTCGCTGTTTCTAAAGAGCGAGTCCGAGAGGCGGGACAAATCTTACCCTTATATCCCAAGGCGTCGTTTGATTGGTCAAAAATAATCTTACATAATACTTCGCCCTTCGTTACTCCGGCATTTTCGGATTTCTCCTCTTGATCTCCGGACTGACAAGTGCGAAAGTCATCTCTCCACTCCCTCTTAACTCCATATAATTTCTGTCAATTCCCCTCAGCCCTCAGATGTCGCCCTTTGTCCCTTTCACCTTTCGGTCTTTTCAGTCGCTTATCGCCATCTTCAATAACCCGTCTCGTAAATCCGCAATTCTCTTGCATCATTGTACAAACATTTCCTCGGGTACAGTGTCGCTCGTTTGATTAAAATCCCATTTTCCCATATTCCCGTCCCGAAGAGCGTCCAAAACGACTAATACACCGAATCGGGTCATCGCATCATCACACAAACCCAATATCACCAACCGAAACTCCTTCAACCTCTCGTTACAATGGATATCAATTCCATGTGCCTACAAAATCCAGTTATGGCTGAGAATAATTCACCTCCCCCAAATCAGCCTCGGAAAAGGAGAAGGCCGGCATTATCATGTGTACAATGTCGTCGCCGAAAGATCAAGTGCGACCGAAATATGCCGTGTGGTCAATGCACTTCCTCCAAGACCTCCGCATGTCTCTACGCCTCAGATCCGGCTCCACCTAGCAAGAAACCCCGTGTTGACGGTCAATTGCCACCGACTCCTTCTTCCATTGGCCAGGAAAGTCCTGGAAACACTTCGGGTGTAGCTCATGGAATAGAAAACACTGAGGGCGCCGGGTTTCCTCTTACTACGAGCTCTGTCTGGGCCATAAGACAACCCGTCATCGAAGGGCCTAAACCAAGTAGGGGTGAACCCGCAACCTACTCACCAGCTCCTGCTCAATCAGATCAGCAAACTGTCCAAGCTCTGTTAGACAGGGTCCATAAGTTGGAGCGAATGTTATCCGAACCGGACCATGGGAACTCGGGATTACTAGCTATGCCCCTTGTGAAGACACCGGGACTAAGAGGCGCCATGTCCAAGACACGTTTCTTTGGACAGAGTCACTGGGTAAACTCCTTTGAGCAGGTACTGCAAACCCTGTCCTATAATATCCTGTAGCTAGCCATCATTCCCATACTAATACGCTTCAGTTTAAACAAATTTCTAACCTCAAGGAAATGGATTCACTGGGGAAGAAAGGCGAGGTTTTTAACCTTCTGCACAAGTGCAAGGCAATTGGTAGAACAACCAAAGCCAATCGAGCTGTCAAACCATTGATGCCTACTGGTTATCGTGAGTCTGTACCCGAGAAAGAGACAGCAGATCGGCTGGTCGCTGCATACTTTCGTACCTTCGAATCTGCTTATCGTATACTCCATATTCCTACTTTCGAAGAAGAGTATGAAGCATACTGGAAGAATCCTACTGGAGCGAGCATAACTTTCGTGATAAAACTACTTCTTGTGATGGCTATTGGATCTTGCTTCTATGAGGATCCAATACTACCCACTTCAATACATTCGCAAGCCCCTTACTGGATCCAAGCAGCTCAGTCTTGGCTTACCGGACCTGGAGAAAAGCATCGATTAAATATGACAGGACTTCAGATTTACTGTCTCCTTCTTCTAGCCCGGCAGACAAACTCCGTGGGCGCCGATATTATCTGGATCAGTACTGGCTCAGTATACCATTTGGCCATGAGTATTGGACTGCATCGAGACCCTACGCACTTTCCCAAGATAGGACCCTTTCAGACGGAGATGCGTCGACGTCTCTGGGCCACAGTCTTGGAGCTCTCACTGCAATCAAGCTCAGATCTTGGAATGGCACCATTGTTTTCGCCGAATGATTATAACACAGAGCTGCCTTCGAACGTTGACGATGCCGATCTCACTGAAGACATGAAAACGCCACCTCAATCAAAGCCAGTGACCACTTTCACGCAGACGTCGATCCAACTTCTTCTTATGAAAACCTTTTATACCCGGCTGGAAATTGCGAAAACTGTAAATAGCTTCCGTAATGAGACTTCATATGAAGATACGATACGTCTCGGCTCTACGTAAGTTCACGAACCTTTCGATCTTTTGGAAACCCCTGGTCAAGATATCTCGAATAGACCGGCTTCTGATTTTCTACCATCGAATACTAATTTCCGTCATTTCTTAGTCTCACAAACGCAGCTCGTTCGAATTCAGCGCTATTACAATCCTTCCTAGCATCGTCCTCGCCTCGAAAACCCACGCCTTTCCATATCAAGCTTCACGATTTCTACACCACGCACTGGCTTCTATCTATCCACCGCCCCTACGCCATCAAAGCCAAAGTCAACCCCACATACTATTTCTCTCGAAAAGTCTGTCTCGAAACCGCTCTATCGCTCCTCGCACCAGCAATCAAACTCCCCCAAGACGCAGATTCAGAGCAACCAGATGACTGGGACCTGTATTGGTGGACTTCCAGCGGGGTCACTCAAGGTAACGCAATAGTCGCTTACTGCAGTATCGCCCTGGAGTTGATCCAACAACTGGAAGAAGAGCCACCGCTTCCTCTATCCAGAAGCACGCCAACCCCTCAACAAGCACAGATCTTCCGTGTGATTCAAGGCGGCAGGGACTGGGCTCAAAATCGGATTCTTCGCGGTGAAACGAATGTGAAAGCGCATGTTTTCACATCCTGTCTTTGTGGCCAGATCGAAGCTATGCAAAATGGCACGTCAACTCAGGAGGGAATCGTCCGCGAGGCGCAGAAGAGTGTGGAGTTTTGCTATCAGCTTTTGAAAGATCGTTTGGCGGGTCAGGAGGCGAAGAAGATGAATGAAGAGGTGCAAGGTAATCCGGGGGTGGAAGCCGCTGCAGCGGATATCGAGGATGTGAATTGGGAAGTCATGGTAAGTTTTTCGCGTCGGAGACTGCAGAGGATTTGCTGAGCTAACGCGTGTTATCTAGATGCAAGATGCGAATATGAGTTTTGAGATACCCGATGAATGGATCTTTTCCGGTTGGGAGGATAGTAGTACTTGGGCATAGATTTGTTGTTCTTTCTTCCTTGTTCATGAGACCACCTGTAAGGTATATCATATGATTAGATGGATGGTTACTTAATTTCTAATGAATGACGCTTCTTGGAAGACGAAGTTGTGTGCGACGACCTGTGTTCTATACACACCTGCTTTGTTCTGCCAGAGACCTGTATCTGTATGCCCTCTCTCTAGTACTTTCCCAGCGCACAATCAAGACTGTAGAATCGATTGGCCGTCAACAACTCCGGAGTCTCGTCTCATGACATGACGATGCAATACAACAACAAACCTTCCCTTCGAAGAACATCTGTTCTGTTGCACATCTCACTTCCATCTCTATAAATATCGTTCTTTCGTCCACATCGTCTATAAGGTACCGCAATGCTAGACCCGACCAGACCCACCTCTCCACCCGGTATGTATGTCCATCAAACTCGGCGAAGGCACCCTTCAATAAACGAACGGATGACCGCGCTCCACGGCCTCAATATATATATACACGAGAACCGATAAATAGATAGATCTAGATCTGATGTGTTCCGTCTCGTTGTTGCACATCTATTGTCCCGTCCTAAAAATAATATTCAACTCTATATCCATTATTTACCTATTCATCTTCCATGACCTCATCTCCCCCAACACCTACCTACCTAATCTCTCCCCCACAAGGCGAAGCAAAAAGATCCGAAACATACGAGATAAAACGCGACCACTTTTTACTTACTGAAACAGAGAATGGAAGAATCGATGTACGTACGTTAGGACCAAAGAAGAGAATGTGTTGCATATCGTATCTGGGGAAGCTAAAAATATGAGATCTATGGATGTAGATGTGGAGTTTTAGTTAGGCAGATTTTTTTCTTTCTTTCTTCCTTTTGGAATCTGGGATTCGTGGGTCGGTCTTGGGAATTGGATGGAGGAATGTAGTAGAGGTTCTGGAATTTACGATGCGGTGTGCGGAAGTGGGGTGGGGGCTGATTTGGAAGGGGGAAGAGGAAGAGGAAGAGGAATGGATAGAAAGGTTTGGGAAATTGGAGTGAGTTCTGTACGTACGTCAAAGAACTTCCTTCTAGAAGCGGGATGGAAATCTGTGTCGTCTCGTGTAGTGTCGGGTGGTGTGGGGTAAGGTTATTGTGGGGAGGAAGAGAGGAAGAAGGCTCGAAGGTTAGCCGCGCGGGTGGGGGCTTTTTACTGTACTTTGTAGAATACGGGGTTAGGTTTATGTTCTGTGGGTTTTGGGGGGTCGATGGTAACGTAACGAACGTACTTGGTGCTACTGGAGTTATGGATGATTGTTGTATGTATGGATGACTCGTGTAGATATGTAAGAGGAGGTCGTGGTAGTGGACGGGGAGGGGGAGGTTGAGAGTCCAGTATCAAGTTTCTGATCTCACATACATACTTTTACATACATACTTCCTGAGATTGGGTTCGACCGTGTTTCAGACGTGGCCCTGGCAGTGGCTCGGTGTATGCATCCTAGATAGGATGGAGCGGGAGTTGCTTATTGTTGCTTTGTAAAGGCAAGGCTTCTGTCTGCTTGGATGGAATAGGATGGATCTGTACGTGTGTAAATGGTATGGTATGATGACATTCAGCCCTACGGAGCGCGGTTGAGGACAGATGGAGGTTTAGTACGTGTGCCTACATAGGAGGTAGACGAGAGACGAGAGTTTAGGTCACTCTTCTCCTCTTGTTTGGGTAGCTAGCTAGAAGGTAGCTAGGTAGGCGTGACTTTTACTCATTGCTCGCTTGCTTGGTTCTCTGCTTGCTCTACAGCAAGTCCAGTATTCACATTGTATCCGAGAGTGGAATTCTAACACCAATACCAACCGTGTCCTTCCCGAACGAACTCATACCTAGCTCCAGTCCCACACAGAAAGAATACCCGCAGCAGCCGAGTACGAACTCCCGCCCCCCCTCGCATACCCCAACCCACAACATCTCTCTTCCGGTCCTCAAACCGGCCCACCTCCAACCGCATATCCAACCCACCATCAGCGCTTGCATCGTCTCTTGCGACGGCCCGAATCCACGGCAGCCGTTTCTTTTGCTCCCGCTTAAGCAAACTTTACGGTGCTTGACTCCCGACATGCATCTAAGCCTTGGTTTGGTCGGTCTCTTGACTTCCAGATTCCTAACTAAGTGATGGGAAAGGCGTTTGTTGCATATCGTTTAGGCTGCTCTAATTATAATCTGCTTTGGATGTATGGTTAGGTAGATGCCTAGGTAGGTGAGTGGCCTAAAGAGGATCTAGATGCTCGGTGGGTAAGGAGGGGGAGATACTCCACACATACACAGTTAGACGGGCTGGATTTCCGGCGGAGAGAATCTGCGGATCGGTTAGGCTACTGGGACTGATTTCATTTTAGATGAGTTGAATATTGTATGACGCGATGAAAGGAGGTAAAGAGGGAAGGGGAGGATCAATACGAAGTAGAAGGTGTGCTTTGTTGCATGTCGGAGGTTGGGAAAGCTATTAATATTTGGGTTTGGGTTTCGGAGTAGACGTCGGAGGTCCGGACGGTGGATCTTGGTAGGCAGCGAGAGTCCAGATTCGTGCGGAAGAAGTATGTTGATCTGTGTATGGAAATTGGTTGTAGTGTATTTTTGGCAGGTGGACTGGACTGGAGTGTTGATGCCATTGATCGTAGTACTTGGCATCCTGCGTGTTCGGAAAAGTCAAATACTCACTCCTCGTCCCCTGGTCATCTAGCAGCTATGGAGCAGGTAGTACCGAGAGGAGTTCGTTACATTCATTCGATTCGTTCCGCGCGTTGCTATGTTAAGTGCTGCTACTTCAATGCAAATAATAAGGTTGTCTAACCAGTAAGTTACACAAGGAGGTATCTCGACATACGACATGGTCAGTGCGCTTCTACTTCAACTTACACTTCTACCTCGTCGCCGTCTGATGTTTCAGAATCCTCGAGTAAATCAAACCGCACCTGAAAGAACGAGGTCCAAGCCACCTCGCCTAATGTAGCATTCACGCTTCCAACCGTCAAACCGGTGCCAAAAAGCCCAAAACAGTTTACAAAGGATTCGCTGCCCCACATCAGCACCTCCACTGCAATTACCGAGACCTTGGTCGGTGGGGTCCGAGACGGAGAAATTTTGAGGATATACCACTGTAGATATAGATTAACCCAGATTGCGTGCCGTCGATATGTGATATAAGTGTCTGTTTATTATTATTAGATGGGTATAATAGACGTGCAACAAAATGGGTTTGGAGAGTGGGATGATGGGTGAGGGAGGATCGTGGACGATGCGAGGGTAGGACGGATGGATGGTGGACGGGTGCGGAAGGATGAGAGGATCAGTGGTGCATAGGGGGAGATAGTAGTCCTAAGCTTAAGATTTCCGTTTGGCGGTGGTGCTAGTCTTACATGTCGTGGGTACTGATTGTGCTGAAGTACCTCCGTATAGCACGGTTTGTATAGCATAACTTCAACAGGCGACGATAGCTTCATTCGCGGCGGACTCTGTTCTCTGTCAGCAATGGAGAAATACCTTGAAGCGATATGATTTGGAACACGATTAACAAACACTAATCACTTCGAGACTCGCCTCGGTGATATATCAACCTTAATTGTCCATAATATGAGGACAATCGATAAACTCAATTCCTCCGCAGAAGGCATCCCAATTCCTCTTCACAAAAGCTCGTCTGGACCACCCTCTCGACCAAATGTTGCATATCTGATTCTGTATTCTAATAATACCCTTCTTTTCTACAGCTGATCCCATCACTCGATCTATCATGACGAAATAAAGCCAAAGGTCCGTCGACCAGCTAATACTAAACTTCGTGTCAAAAAAAGTCGGTCTCGCAAATTGGTCGCTTGCCCAACGGAGCAACGCTCTTTAGCCGCGTAAAGGACAGTGGCGCGGGCGGGTCTGGGAAGAGGAAGTGGAGACGACATAAGAAGGAAAATAGAAGGTGGTCCTGGCGTAGGCAGACACCGAGGTGGACTTTTCGAAGGCATCCACATTCACGATGAAGTTTATGATGGATGGCTGGGAATCTGCTATTTTGGTGAGTGGGGTGAGATGGACGGAGATTCCAAGTCTTCCTCTTAAGATTGCATCAGGCCCGAATGTTCAGGAGAATGAAAGTCGCTTCAATACCTCAATTGACGAGAGATAAATCAAGTCGTACCCTTGGTCGGGATTTCTTCGAATTCTGCGCATGTTGCTTCCAGCTTAACCTTACATGTGGGTGCAACCGTTCGAGGTGTCTCCCTCTCTGGCGCAGAAATAACAGGCCGACAATATTGCCTCAAAGAAAGTTGGACAATGAGAACAGAACGATATTCTATGATATCCAAGATAATGATTTGACAATACTGTAGTAATCAGCTACAATAAATTGTCCCAAGGTCGGCCTGGTTTTTGTACCTCCGAGAGTCTCCTCGGTCTCCTCACATGATGGCGGGGTAAACACGGAGCTTGGTGCATGATGTCCCGGCAGTGGACCTAATTGAAAAGTTAGTAAAGCAAGTCTTGCGCTTACGATTTGGAAGATATACTTTTAAAGTAGGTACGATGGAATGAACTTGCCGTACGAAGAACTACCGAATTTTCCTATTATGCTCTTGGGCGAGAGAAAGATGAAAGGTGAAAGATGGAAAACGTCGAGCACCCCACCGCAAGTGAGCTTAAGCTGTGCGACCGTTGAGGTGGGGTACTGTAATCAATTTCGCAATTCACCTGTGAGACTGCAGCTACAGTACAGTAGAGCCTCAGCCTCGCCTTCTCAACTGCAAACAACACTTGAGTTCCCACCTTGATTTTTGATTGATTGAGCGATTAATGGCACTCCTTCGTTTCCCCCAGCTCATCTTTCTCATTTACAAAACATAACCTCAACGTCTTCTTCGCCCCTTGAGCTTCTTCTTCTCTACATGGTAGAGCTACATCTTTCGTCGCAGATCATTCGTCCATGAACTCTGAGCGCGACAAATGAGATGGAGGTTTACATCTGGGACGTCGCGGCCCAGGCCGGTGAGCACGATCTGAAAAGATTCTTCAGGCCGTTGATTAAAAAGCTGTCGATCCGTGTCTTCCATTGTCACACCGCAAGAGGAAAGACGTTTGGCAAGCTCACCTTTGTAACCGCTGAAGATGGCAATTATTTCCTTCAGATTTATGGTCAAAATAGACCGAGTCTGAAGCGACGTGGAACCGTCGTCCAGCATGCCAAGCTTATTTTCTACAACCAAGCAATCTATTGTGAGAAGAGCAGGTGGGGAGCTGACCCTTACCTGCTTCGTTGCTTGAAGAAAGAAGAGCAAGATCAGATCGAAACCTTTCACTCACTAGGACCGCCAGTTGCAAGTACCTCGTTTGCATGTTCATCTCTTGCTTGCGGAACCTACAACTACATCAAGGGCGACTTGGTTTTCACGCAGGAACTGACTTGGCCAGTGAACGGCAAGCTTCATTTCAAGGAGAAAAAGTTGGTGCTGGACCTTGAAAATGGACTTCGAGTGGACGGCCGCTACGATGATATCGCCCTGATCACCTCGAATAACGGCTCCTTTCCAGCTCTCCTCATCTCGTTTGCTCGGCCACCACAATTCACTGACGTCGACTTACTCCAAGCCTTCATGAACATGACCATCAACATCAGGAGAGGTAATGACCATAAAAACAAGCGACGCCGGATTTGTGGTTTCAGTGAGCATCACAGATTGATATCTGGCAGTTCTCTCGTCTACCGCGTTGCTCTCTCGGAGAACTTCTCAAACCTACTCGAAGTAAAGTTAGAGGGCTTAAAACACGCGCGAGGCGTCCCAGCTATCATGCACCATCCAGTAGCAGTTTGCACACCTGATATCCCGCATCACTCCAGTCTTGCCGAGCTGAGTGATACACTCGCCAGTATGAGCAATGACATTCCATTTCCTCTGGCATTTCAAATCACGAAACTAGCTCAAAATGGATATCTTCCACCTGCGCTTGTTCTAGATCTTCTTCCGGAGTTTACGGCGTTAGCCGATGGGGACAATGTCGCTCTGGCTGTTGCAACGATTAGGAAGCTTTGCTACCAGATACCATGGGCCGGACCTGACACGGAGGCTGAAAGATTTGATAGGGATGAAATCATTGATCTATTGAAGGACAACAAAAAGTTGGCAGAACAAGAAGTGCTGTATAAAGAGAGCTTCGGCGGTATCTCGTCGCTCAACACGGCACTCATTCATCGCGTAACTATCACGCCGACTTCGATCCTACTCCAGGGTCCAGAGCCTGAAAGCAACAACCGAGTTCTACGAAAGTATGCAGGGTCCCATGATAACTTCATAAGGGTCCAGTTCTCAGATGAAAATGGAGACAGGGTACAATACATATCAAATGTCTCAAACGATGTCGTTTTCGATGAGCGATTTAAGTCAATCTTGCAGAATGGATTCTCCATCGCCGGTCGTACTTTCGAGTATTTGGGTTGCTCACATTCATCTCTCCGTGCACAATCGTGTTGGTTTGTTGCACCCTTCATCCGAGATTATGAATTATTTTCGGCTCGTGTTATTATCCGTGAGCTGGGCGACTTTGCACCCATCCGCTCGCCAGCCAAGTGTGCCGCCCGAATCGGGCAGGCTTTCACAGACACATCAATAGCCGTGAAAATTCCAGATGAGTTTGCGTGGATTGTACAAGACATTGAACGAAATGAAAGGGTCTTCAGTGATGGAGTTGGCACAATGTCATCGTCGCTGATGGACAGAATATGGAATCATCTCTCGAAGAAGAATCGTGTCATGCCCGTTTGTTTGCAGATACGCTACAAAGGTATGTATTTACGCATGATAGCAGAAAGCTTTTCACCTTTACTGATCATACAACAGGAGCCAAAGGTATGATATCGTTAGATACTCGCCTCAATGGCGATGTTCTTCGCCTTCGTCCATCCATGGTTAAGTTCGAGGGATCTCTTTCTGACGATCTTGAAATATGTGGAGCCGCATACAAACCTCTTCCCTTGTACCTCAATCAACAGTTCACCAAGATATTCGAAGACCTTGGTGTTAAAGACAGTTGGTTCATGAAGCTCCAAGCTAAGGAAGTTTCACGCCTACGGTCCATTACTGCCAACCCTTTCAATGCATCGACGTTCCTGCAACGACAACGAGTTGGAGATGTCACTTTTCTCTCATCTCTTATCGACCAAATTTCTTATCTTGATCTGGATTTCCGAAATGATGTCTTCTTGCGGGATATACTGGAGATGAGTGTTCTTATGGAACTCCGTACATTGAAACACAAATGCCGTATTCCTGTCGATAAAGGTCATCATCTCCACGGAATCATGGATGAAACTGGCTTCTTAAAAGAAGGTCAAGTATATTGCTGTATTCTCGAAGATGGAGTCCCTGTTGTTCGAACCGGCAAGGACCTCATAATCACACGTGCCCCTGCACTTCATCCTGGTGATGTACAATTGGTAGACGCTGTCGATGTCCCGCGCAACTCTCCTTTGAAATCCCTCTATAACTGTATCTGCTTCAGCCAAAAGGGGGCTCGTGATCTACCTAGCCAATTGTCTGGAGGTGATTTGGATGGAGATCTCTACGCCATCATATGGGATCCCGAAGTGAAGCTGCAAAAGACGGAAACACCCGCCGACTATCCCAGGCTGCCTGCCATCGACATCGGTCGCCCAGTGGAACAAAGTGACATGGCAGATTTCTTTCTGACTTTCATGAAGACGGATCAGCTTGGAATGATTTCCAATAGACACAAGGTCTATGCAGATCAGAGCCCGGATGGAACTCTAAGCATAGAGTGCCGCAAATTAGCTGAGTTAGCTTCGATGGCTGTTGATTACTCGAAGACAGGAATTCCGGTATGAACAGAGGATCTTTCTCATGTTGTAATCGCGCTGACCCTAATCATTTCTAGGCCAACGTTATCGAAATGCCCAAGAACATTCTCTGGCGTCCTGACTTTATGGCTCCGGGACCTCATGTGAAAATATCAAAGCTAGGTGCTGGTGGCGTACAGCTAGGCGAACTTCTGGCTCCGACAGAACCAACTGACGATCTCGACGACGACGTATCCAACATCAAATACTATGAAAGTCCGAAAATCTTGGGGAAGCTGTATCGCGCCATTGATGAACGTCAAGTCTTTGCAGATATCAAGCTACTGAGCTTAAACACAGACGACAGCAATGTAATGCAGCATGTCTGGGAGTTTGTCACCTACCGTTGTCAGGGTATCCTTTGGAAACATTGTCTTCAGCATGGCCGGCACATTCGGGACATGTAAGTCGATCTCCTTTTCTTACAAAGTGGCAACATCTTATTGACTTGTGTAGGTATGAGGACTGTATGACAAAAACCATGCATGAATACAGCGACCATCCCACCCGACCCATCAGCGAGCGTGAGGTCTTCATCGGCAACATTCTCGGTAAAGTCGGCGCGCAGAGCAGAAAGCAGCGAGAGTTATCTGTCAGCATGAAGGAAAAGTACGACGAGGATGCAACCTATGTCATCAACTGTATCATCAAAGACAAGGATGAGTACTCGGAAGAAGCTTTGGAACGTAGCATTGCTTGTTTTGCTGCTTCTTTGGAGGACCACGATTCTAATAGAAAGCGTTCGGAGGAAGTTGTGAGTTTTAAATATCTGGCTGCAGCGGTTTGTTTGAGGGAGATGGAGAGAGTTCCTGGTTTGCTTCCGTATGTTTGAATTGGTAATGGAGAAGATGATATGTGGTGAGGGTGGAAGAAAATTGTGATTAAAGATTGTTTCATATCTCATCAACGGGTGGTTGCCAATCCTAGGATGTGGTAGTGTGTATTGAGAACTTGCTAGTAGGGGATTGAACGACTGGTTTCATGCGAGGGCAACGAAGTAGTAAATTACTATTTGAGTTAAATGACAGCTCTGCATACTACGTAGATGCTACTATGGACTTGTGAAGATAATCGCCAGACAACTTCCCCACTATCTGCCTTCATAGTCGAGGTGTGCTTGCTTCTATGCCCAGATGATTGAACTGAGAAATAGGTAGAGCCGCACTCCAAACATTATTTTACAAGACTATTTCCAGATGATGGGAATCCTCGCATGAATCAATCGCATGAATCGATCAGACATGCACCCAGATCTACCATCTCCGATATCATGACACGTCTCCATTTCCCGTAAACCTACGGGAGATGTAGGTACATAGGATATCACAAAGGCCTACATCACCTCTCAGGTGGCTATATAGGTTCTCAGAGGCCTATTGGAGAGTTTTCCTATGCTTATAGCAAGGTCAGTCCGCCCAGAACACACATCCCATATACTTATTTCCTATTTAGGCAATACTGAGGCAAGCCATGCCGGCAGCATTCCACCTCGCTGACACCACTCCAGATTCAAGTTCTCCTTTTTTATCACAACTGATGTGAAGCTGGAGATATTTGGGAATACATTGGGTGCTCGGTGAGTTGTGGCAGATGTTCTTGCGCTGGAAAGCAATGCTTGCCAACTTGCCACACTCTGTATAGTAACGTGCCACACATCCAAATGGGGCGCAAGACCAGGGCTGGCAAACAATTAACCAATGACTGAGGTTACATTGCGCCTCGTCAGATGCGCGGAAATCATGTGTTGTTGACGACCCCACACCTGTGAGTGAGCCTGCTCCTACTTCCAGGAACGCTTTGACAGCCTCTCACCTCCTTCCAGATTATCAAATTATCCGTCAGAATAATCTCCGATGAATGTTGATATGTGAGATCTTCTGCCATGTCTCCCTACGAATACTCTAAGCTTCCACCAGGTAGCGAAAGCATCCGTCTCCTTCGACTGCTGCCAAGTGAAGACGAGGCTGCTCCTTTACGTTGCAAGCTGTGCAACTATTCTCTCCAAGGACCGAGTCAACCTCATATTTACGAGGCTTTATCCTACGTATGCGGTGATCCAGACATCACTCTGCCTATTTACATAGACGAGACTGATCGTAACGGATCCCCAGAGAATTCGTTAGAGGTCACCACCAACCTTTACGCTGCGTTATCACGTCTTCGAGACCACAATTTTGAGCGAATCATGTGGGTAGATGCTATTTGTATCCATCAAACTAGCATGGAAGAGCGAAGACAACAAGTCCAGCTTATGGCAAAAATCTATAGCAGCGCAGATCGGGTTACAGTTTGGCTCGGAGAGCAAGGAAAAGAGATGGAGGAAGCACTCGAAGATATACGTCTTGCTGCCAACTATGAGTTTGTGGATGAATCAGAGGAAAACCCAGAGAAAAACCCAAGGTGGCAAGCAATAGTTAGTCTGCTTAGAAATCAATGGTTTCAGCGTATCTGGGTAAGGAAGAACTCTTTAAACTACACCTAGCAGACAGTTTTGATGTAAATATTGCAGGTGCTTCAAGAGGTTGCTGCGGCGCGACATGTCATCATGAGGTGTGGCTCTGCAACTATCGACGGATACGCCTTTTGCATGGGAGTCAAATCCTTGGGGCTCTACCATGCTGGAACCTCGGATTTGCAACCCCTTCCTGCAGTTATCTCCCTCATAGAGGGCGCTGGTCTCCGATCGAAACACACAGCGAGTTCGAAACAGAGGTTCACCCTGGGCATACGGTCTTTAGCTGAGTTGCTAGACATGTTCCATATCCGTGAGGCTAGTAAAAGCCACGATAAGGTCTATGCTTTGCTGGGTATGAGCTCTGATGAGCTGGAAAAGGGTGTTTTAGAACCCGATTATGAGATTTCCTGGGAAGAACTTTTCCAGAAACTTATCAAGTTTATTCTCGGCGAACATATTTCTCTGAAAGCCTCCGGTCAGCGGGCCGTGATCGAGTGCAAGGGCGGTATTCTTGGCCAGGTAACAGAGGTAACAAGGGACGATAGACAGCGTGTGAAAATTGTATCCAGAAGCAGGGCATGGACGGGCTCAAACAAAGTGTTGCATTGGACCTTTGAGGCTTCAGCGAATCCCATCCAAGAGCATGATATCATCTGCCTTGTATATGGAGCTTCAAAGCCTACGATCATCAGACTATGTGAAGATCACTTTTCCGTTGTTGTAGTTGCAGCAACCCCTTTAATCGAGAGTAACAGCTTTGATTGGCCCAAGATACATCAATCAATGACAGAATTTTTCCGCGACTTTCTACTTGTCTGGGACTGGGAGAGTCCCCCTGAAGAGATGCTTGAAACTTTGGCAGACTTCCGTCAAAATCTTTCTTCATCGGAAGTAGAGCTCGCTCAGCTCGGAGGAGATTTGAGAGAAGCAATTAGAGTGTGGAACGATATAATGATATTGGATGACTTGTCAGAGTATGATGAAGCAGATCAGAGGCTTTCAAAGGCAAGAATTGACTTCGAAGCGGCATTTGAAAGAGAATACCCTCAAACTCCTGAATCTTGTGTATATTGTCGGACACTGCTATCGTGGGTTGCGGCGAAGGGGTACGAAAGTAACACTAGGCTGCTGCTTGAAGAATTTGATCCAAATATAAAGGATATGCTATATGGTCAGACGCCATTGTGGGCGGCTGCTACATATGGGCGCGAGGCTGTCGTCAAGCTGTTACTGGAGAACCCCAAAGTCGATCCAGATGCAACGGATATTAGAGATGGCACAACACCATTATGGCAAGCTGCTGCAAACGGGCACAAGGCTGTCGTCGAGCTACTGCTCAACAATAGCAAAGTTGAACCAGATGCAAAGGACAATATTCCGAATTACGGTCGGACGCCACTATGGAAGGCTGCTGAAAACGGGCACACGGCTATCGTCAAGCTGTTACTCGACACTGGCAGAGTTAAGCCAGATAGAGGGTTTGATAAGACACCATTATGGCAGGCTGCTGCAAACGGGCACGATGCTGTCGTCGAGCTACTGCTCAACACTGGTAAGGTAGACGCCGACTGGAAAGATAAACGGCATACAACGCCATTGTTCGTGGCTGTCGATAACAAGCATGAGGCCGTTGTAAGGCTGCTGCTCAACACTGGCAAAGTTAACGTCAACACACGGGCCGATAGCTTCAGAGTAACGCCATTGCTTGTGGCTATTGAGGGCACGCAAGAAGCTATCGTCAAGATGTTGCTCGACACTGGCAAAGTCGATGCCGACCAGTGCAACTTTGACGGCCAGATAGCATTAACGGTAGCTGCCAGGGTCGGGCACAAGGCTATCTTCGAGCTGTTGCTCAACAGCGGCCTGTTCGAGGTCGACTCGAAGGATGAAATGGGTCGGACGCCACTATGGGAGGCTGCTGCTCACGGGCACGAGGCCATAGTCAAGCTGTTACTCGCGACTGGTAAGGTCGATCCCCTCTTAGCGGATGATTATGGACGCATACCTTATACGATTGCTCTTATGAATCATTACACAGCTGTTGCCGAGCTACTACTCCCGAACGATGAGTGGTTTCGGGAAGATGAGATTTGGAAGGAAATGAAGGATCGATCTCTATTCTAGGATTGTCTTGGTGCATTTTAGCGTATCCTTTCTGCGGATAGATATATATGATTAGTTCGTCAATATCCGTTTCTTCGCAAGGCAGGCAAGATTTTCTTCTACCCTCAAATTTAGCGAATAGATCTATATTTCCACTACAGTTGATCCGTATTGGAATAAAGTGAGGAATTCGATTGCTGGTCTGTCTCTTAAACTCTCTCCACCAGTAAAACCGTAAAATGCATTACACACCCGAAAAGACAAGCTCGCCTCAATCTCCAACTTTATCCACCTTACCCCTCACCTCGCTCTATTCCTTGATCCTTTACATCCAACTTCTCTGACTCCCCCCTTCATTAACCCAACCTAACTTCTCTCACAGGACCCCTTCCACCTTTCGTATTCCCCTTCCTCGCCTAAAGCCCCATTATCAAACTACCAACCTCCGTCTCCACACCTTATACCTCATACTAACTTTCTTCCACACCTCCCACCTCACACTACCTTTCTTCCCACCTCGTATGAAGCACAATCCAGCCATATAGATCACAATTGTAACTTCTCAGGGTTTACACCTCGAACCTCAAACCTCAAATCCCAACTCCAAAACCCTCTACACCACTTTCAGGCCATACAACCCCGAACCCAATCTTTACACCCGCAAGAACCCGAAAACATCCACCAGCAGTAAACGATTCTTTGCTCTCTTCTATTTCTCTCAGAGGCGATGTTATTGAATCTTCAGTATATGAGCGTCTTTTTTCAGCGACGGCGAGTTGGACGGTCAGTATAGTACAGATGGAGTTGGAAACTGGGATGGCTTTTGTGGTGGTGGATTAGGAGGTCAGGGTAGGGATATGGATATAATATGGGGAGAGGTTCGCAGGATCTATGGGGTTGTGAATGTATGTCGATGGGATATTGTGGGTGGGATAGGCTGTGAAATTCGAGTTGGCATTGTTCTAAAGCTTAGAGTCATTATTTAGGAACGCTGGAGAGATTACGAAATGGGATTAGTTAGGGAAGGCTCACACATTAACTATTTCACAGTATAGATGCTGTTCAGCATGAAGCTAGATGAGATGCACGACAATGTATTTTTTTGATTTGTGTTTTGTATCGAGTCAATTTGAGACCGATTCCCAGATTCCGATATGGCCGATCCACGGCTATTCATCCCGCAAGCAACATCCAAGATTGCGCCAGACCGGACGCCAATACCCAATTCCTTATGTGTACATATCCCGGTTATTCATAGCCTTATAAGAAAAAATCCCTCCCCTCCCTCACATCACTCCCCCTACCACCCCTCAACAACCTTCATCCTAACCCTCATCCCCCCAACCGGCTTCGTCGTCACCACCCCTCCCACCCTCACCACCTCCTCCTTATTCTCCATCTCCCACTCCAACCCGCCCACAACCCCCGCCAACAAACACCTAAACTCACTCATCGCGAAGCCTTTCCCAATACAACTCCTCTCTCCATGAAAGAACGTCATATTCGCATAATTCGACACCGCGCCCCCGGTATTCCATTGCCCCTCCTGAAGCCAGCGCTCCGGCGACCATTCATCTGCTTTGGGGCCCCAGAGCTCGGTGGATCGGTTGATGGCGAGAGGAGAGATGAGCATGCGGGTGCCGAGGGGGACGGGGAGGGCGGTGGAGGAGTTGGGGAGGGAGATGGAGGTTGGGCGGGTGGAGGTGCGGACGGAGAGGGGGACGGTGGGGTACAGGCGGAGGGTTTCTTGGGTGGTGGCGTTGAGGAGGGGGAGGGAGTCGATGATTGTGTGGTCTGGTTGGGGCGAGTATGGGTCTCTGGGGGATGGGATGGCGGCGTGTATTTCTTCCCTTAGTTTAGCTTGCCATTCTGGATGGATAGCGAGGAGGTAGATAGCCCAAGTGAGAGCTGAAGAGGTCGTTTCGTGTCCAGCTGCTAGGAAGGTGAGGAGTTGATCGACAAGATCTTGGTCACTGAAGTCGTTGGATCGGACGAGAATACTCAGAATATCCATTCCATCGGCAGTCTTTCCTTCTCGGACTGCTTGGCGCTTCTCCTGGATGACCTCAAGGCAGAAGTTGCGCAAGTTGCCTGTAGTCTCAGCAATGATGCGACTGTATCGGATAGGTAATTTCTGGATGAGATCCTGTGGACCGAAAATATTGGCTGCAAAATAGAGACCTTTTCCAAGGGTTGGCTCGAGAAGTTCGTTATAATCTCGTACCAATGGATCGTCTGGGTTACGGAGGGCGCCGAAATCTCTTCCCATGGCTGCCATGCCGATGACATCAAGGGTAACTCTCGTAGCCCAGTCATTGAATTCGACGCAGGCTTCGTTATGCTTCTCAACAGTGCTGGTCTCCGTAATCTCTTGTGATATCCCCTGGACGAGACCTAAGGCTTTGCTCCAAAAGACTGGATAAAGTTCTCGGATGTTTTTGACTTGGAAGGCGGGCAGTAGATGCTTGCGTTGGAATTTATGGAGGGATCCTTCTGACATGATCGGTCCTTCTCCCAAGATCAGTGTAAGAAACTTGCGAACACCATAAGGTTTCTCAAAATCATAGGAATTATCTGATAGAATAGTCTTCAAAACTTGTGGAGAAGTTGGAACGAGTCTTTCGATGTTACCGAATGATCGAAGTCGTAGTAGGCCATCATTTGGAATGCTATGAACGAACGTAGCGATCTCAGCGGACGGAGGCTTAGTGAACTGCGCTGAGGCGTTTCCCCAGATGAAGTTATAGTTCTGTAAAACTCATGAGTATTTGTAGCTTATCAAAGTATGTTCCTGGGTACTCACCGTCGGTCCTGGTAGATTGCGAAGAGGGCTGAAGAAGAAGGGGTAGATGAACATTCGCCAGAACCAGAATAGAGAAACATCAACAACTAAGAAACGTAACACTGTTCTTGAAACACGATCTGTCGTCAAATATTGAGGGAATGTGTAAACCAAAGCGGCTGCAAGAGCCGTCGAGGCTATCCATTCTGTTGTACCCATAGTTGCAGTATATTTGATAGTTCGAGAGAGCCTCAAGATAAGCCTGTGAAAGAAAGGAACGAAGTGCACACCAAAGAAAGGGCAGCCTTAAACATCTTATAGCCAACCCGAAGGTGCTCTGACGTATAACCAGTTCTTCAAATAGAATCCAATGTTTTCCATCGTCCATTCTGTTGCCGTACTCGTACTGCCACATCTTAGAACCTACGCTCGGTATCACATGCAGTTTCTAAGCTATGACATTTATCCCAAAGCTCTCCAAAGAGCCCTGAGAGGTTGTTACGAAAACTTGAAACGGCAAGTTAGTGGCAAAATGGCATGGAACGCGTTTCTTCCGAGTCATTGCGAGCCAGTCAGATTCCATGCGAGCACTTTTCAACAAGCGTGCTCCCGGCATACTGTAGCAGCGGAGATGGTGGGGTAGCAAGATTCTGGAATGAATCACGCTCACTGGAAGCTGGAGAAGGACGCTGTCGAATGAAAACTTGAAATTTGTGTGTGGCGCACGCTGCTGGCTCTGGTAAATGACTAAGCTAGAAATATTTTCTAGGGCGCAGTTCATCTAGCACCGGCCCGGACGAGGAGGGAATGCTCCGAAATAACTAAAAGAAGTGCCACAGAGAGGTTGATGTTTGCCTCAACCTGTAGATCGATGCTCTCGTGGAGCAGCTTACGTTGCTAATATGTATATGAATTCCGAATAGTGTCTTGAATTACAAGGTAACATGCTCAATTAACTCCACCAGGAATGCCAACCATCCATCTATACTCCTCACTACCGAAAGGCGCCTCTCACCCCATCAACAAAAGGTCTCAGAAACATCCACCCTAGGCAGCGAACCGCCAGACGTCACAAAGTGACCTCTCCGTCAAATCAATAGCGGATGCCACATGCCCGGGTAATGGATGAGTGTGTGCGTTTGCAGACGTCCTCAACACTCAACCAAGAACCTTCAGACCACCTTTAGTCTTGTTTCCTGCCTTCTGTATTCCTGCTCCAGTCTTATCCTTGTTGTTAGACCCTCCATCGTTTCTACCGCCTTTGCCCTTGTTCTTATTCCCCTTTCCGTGCTTGTTGTCCTTCGGTGTGACAGCCTTGATCTCTGTCGTACTGCGTCTGAGTAAAACCGGGTGACTGCCGATGTATTTGCCCTGCATTTCTCTAGCAGCCTGGAAGAAATCGTCTCCATCACTGAAACTCACAAAGCCATAACCTTTGCTCTTCGTAGTCCGCTTATCGCGGATGACTCGAGCCTTTTGAAGTGAGGGCCAACGTGAGAAAGCCTTGTGTAAAGATTCATCAGTGACCTCACCTGCGAGATTACCAACGAACAGACGAAAATGAGCAGGATCCCACTCAAGAAGAGAAGAATCTGTCCACTGCGTACCACCACCAGTCCTTACAACGGTCTTCTGGTTCGTCTTTGAGTCCGACACAATTGCGGCTACGCCGGTATCATTGTGCGCAGCATTGGTGATTGCCTGTGAGGTCATGTTAGGTCCAGCATCTGGCCTTCCCAGTGGTGTCGCATTGGCATTCGATGCAGATGATGAACCTTCTCCCGCGTTTGGATATTTTCGCACCGCTCCGGTATAGCCATTCGTTGGCGCGTTCGCATCCTTTGCACCATAACTATACGCGCTCTGCCATTGTGCGATTTGCGCTGCCATTTCGGGATCTTCATCGAACCCTCCCATGCCGCGACCTGCACCTGCTGTCGGGGGCGCGAACGGATTTCGAATTTGTGGTACAGCGCCATATGCAGAATCTGGTTGGGGAGCCGCGGCATAGGGATTGTACGATGATGTTTGCTGGTATGCTGAGGCTTGCTGGTAGGGTTGTGCGTTGGTTTGAGGTGGAGCAGCTATCGATCGAGGGGCGAAGCCTGTGAAGCCCCCATACGATGCAGGGCGGGAGGTGGCATTGGTAGCATTGTTGAAGGCAGGCTTGAAACCCGCGGCTGGCAGGGAAGAGGGTGGCGGTCGCGCGGGTAAAGAAGGATGTGGAGATGGAGTAGATTTAAGACCTGGTGGCGGCGGATACGACATGATGAATTGCTGTACGTTTGAATCTCTTTGATGAGTGTTAGACGTACCTTTGCGCCTCCTACTTGACGCAGTGGTTGATCAAACTTCAAGCAAAACTTTAGAGCTTCTAATCGAGAGCTATACAGTATCGATGCAGATATTATATTGCCCAGGCGCGACGATTGTATGTATGCCGAGTGACGTGGTGTTGCAGCGAAAGCGCGATAGTAACAGAGTCGTGCACTTGTGGTGACGATGCTGTCGTCAATTGCATGAGCAACAAAAGTTCAATAAATTACGAATCATGTGATCAATGGATTTTTGGGCTTTTGTCCTTGAGTCCTCAGGTTCAAGGCCGTCTCAGGTTCAAGGCCGTCTCAGGCATCAGGCATCTATATTGCTGAGTGTACCGTTTCGGGCCGAACGGTTCCAGATTTTGTGATTGGTGCAATTATGCGGTGGCTGCTGAATTGGTGGAGTCAATTTTTCTGCTTGTTGCCTGTGACCTCCACTCTGCTCCGTTTGCACTATCTACCAAGTAAGAAAATATGTCATCGTTGTGGTGGGGGCATGAGGCATAAAAGAACTTGTGGTTTTTCCTCGCAGAATGCACCGGAGAAACACTATAGAGACTTCGCTGGCGGAACAAGCACAAAGCAACGTTGGATATGAAGGGAAAGAAAAAGCAAACGCAAGATGTTCCAAGTTCCAAGTTGTTAATGTATATCGTCTGAATGCGCATTTCGTCTGTTTGAAATTTGGACCGGTGGACCCCACTCCTTCATGCATCCACTCTACGAGTCTCATCACTCTGTTACGGAAGAACTGGAAACATCTACGGGTGCGAGGGCCTTGCAACGTTATGGGAGTCCCGGAGTATAACAGATACCAACCCGCGTGCCCGCCAGGACCAGAAGTAGATGTCAGCTTCCTTCATTCTTCCGATATACGCGAAATGCTGCTATCGGCAGCAGGAGGCGCATAGATAGATTAAAAGAGCAGCAGCCTTTGTGTCTGAGATCCCCAGGGGTGAGTAATGAATAATCATCAAGCGTCGTTGGGAGGAAAGGAGGAAAGGCTAGATGTACTGTGTACAATGTCCCATGCTCTGTACTCGGTGCTACTAATCTCAATATAGCCTCATCCGACTACCTATTTGGGTAGTAGTCGGGGGATTGGGAGGGGATGAGGGGTTGGAGGGGTAATTCCTCGGCCAATCAACTGGCCAACATGTCAGACCTAGGCACAAATGTACACATATATACGCAGTCCATGTCGTATCACTTGTTGTCGCAGCTTATTTAAATTCATTTATTATTATTCTTTACCCCAACCGCATCAACCCAAAAGCGTATCATTGGCGGCCGTCCCGAGTTTCAATTGGACGACCATCTGACGTCAAAGCATATGAATGGGAATGGGAAAGCGATGAAATCGGAAATGGCAGAAAAGAATAGCGCCGCTTTGGAAGTGAGTGAACTCCCACTCCCCTCTGCCCCTCCCGATATGGCCGGCCCATCGCCCAACCATTTGTTCCGTACCACTCGTTCCTACTAGGTTTGTAGCAGCAAGCATCCTTACTCACCTCACCCACCACTCGCCCTCCACTCATCCTCCACCGCATCACACCTTGCGCTTGTTACGCTTGCTACGCTTGCACTGGCCCTTGGCATTTCTTTCTTTACTTCCATCTCTTCCGAAACTACAAAACAATCCTTCCCCCAAACCTCCCTCTTCTCCAACTTCCTCTCCAACAATCATTGAAAACCATTAGGATAAATTCAATAAACGTCTGATTCATCTACAAAATCATTTCAAGATGAGTCAACCAACGTGAGTTCCGCATTCCCTTTTTACTTCCCCCCCAGCCGAGAGTCAGAGAATGCTTTTCCCCTCCATGTTGTCATCCCACTTCACAGCAGGAATGAAGAAAATACCCCGCCATCACCACGACAGCCTTTGAAAATTCTCTGCGACAACACAAAACCTCAGAAAGATGCAACGAAACCACGCTGACTGAATGACAGCGGAGATTTCGGACTGATCGGTCTGGCCGTTATGGGTCAAAATTTGATCCTTAACGCTGCCGACCATGGATTCAACGTTATCGCTTTCAACCGTACCGTCGCAAAGGTTGACAACTTCCTCGCCAACGAGGCTAAAGGTATGTCAATACCCCACCATGTTGATTGTGCCAAATAACGGAGTTACGGAGTCTAATCGTCAATTCACTTTGCAGGCAAATCCATTGAGGGTGCTCACTCAATTGAAGAATTCGTCAGCAAGCTGAAGAAACCCCGCCGTATCATGCTTTTGGTTATGGCTGGTAAGCCAGTTGACGACTTCATCGAGACTCTCCTACCCCACGTCGAGAAGGGTGACATCATCATCGACGGTGGTAACTCACATTTCCCCGACACCAACCGACGAACAAAATATTTGTCTGCCAAGGGCATCCGATTCGTCGGTACTGGTGTTTCCGGTGGTGAGGAGGGTGCCAGATACGGTCCTTCTTTGATGCCTGGTGGAAACGAAGAGGCTTGGCCATACATCAAGGATGTTTTCCAAAGCATTGCTGCCAAATCTGACGGTGAGGCATGCTGTGAATGGGTCGGTGACGAAGGTGCTGGACACTACGTCAAGATGGTACACAACGGTATCGAGTATGGTGACATGCAACTCATTTGCGAAGTAAGATGACCAAATACACTTTTACAACACGCTCTAATCTTTTCAGGCCTACGATATCATGAAGCGCGGTCTTGGTATGCAAGACAAGGAAATCGGTGATGTCCTCACCAAGTGGAACAAGGGTGTTTTGGATTCCTTCTTGATCGAAATTACCCGCGACATCATGTACTTCAACGACGACGACGGAACCCCACTTCTCGAGAAGATTCTCGACTCTGCTGGACAAAAGGGTACCGGAAAGTGGACTGCTATCAACGCTCTTGACCTCGGAATGCCAGTTACCTTGATTGCCGAAGCCGTCCTTTCCCGTTGTCTCTCATCTCTCAAGGGTGAGCGTACCCGTGCTTCCGAGCGCCTCCATTTCGTTGGACGATCCAACAAGTTCGAGGGTGACAAGGAACAATTCCTTGACGACTTGGAGCAAGCTTTGTATGCATCGAAGATTATCTCATACGCACAAGGTTTCATGCTTATGCAAGAGGTATGCATGACCCGATACTTAATTACATACACATACTGATTGTTTTTAGGCTGCCAAGGAGTTCAAGTGGAAGCTTAACAAGCCATCCATTGCCCTGATGTGGCGCGGTGGTTGCATTATCAGATCTGTTTTCCTCAAGGACATCACCTCTGCTTACCGTGCTGATGACAACTTGGAGAACTTGCTGTTCAGCGATTTCTTCAACAAGGCTATCCACGAAGCCCAACCCGGATGGAGAGATGTTGTTTCCAAGGCTGCTCTTATGGGTATTCCGACACCAGCATTCAACACTGCCTTGTCATGGTTCGATGGATACCGTACCAAGGACCTCCCAGCCAATCTTCTCCAAGCTCAGAGAGATTACTTCGGTGCCCACACTTTCAGAATCAAGCCAGAGCACGCATCAGAGAAATACCCCGAAGGAAAGGATATCCACGTCAACTGGACTGGACGTGGTGGAAATGTTTCTGCATCCACTTACCAAGCATAAAGTGGAAGTGTTGATAATGTGTTGAAAGGAACCCGGGCCTAAAATTGATTTGGGAATTGTATTTAGAATGCGTATACAATGAATGAAACGGCATGTGATTGATACTTAGCCTCTCGAGTCCTGATAACGTGATTTTCCAAGCAAGTGATTCATCAGCTGTAGGCATACAGCATCGACGTCGCACTAAGACCAGCGTAGTGCGATATTGCGTGAGAAGAACAATTATTTGATTCGCTGCAGCTGTGCCATGCCATTTGAGTATTATGTGGCGATGACGTCCATTCACCTGGCTGCGAGTGAGCTAAACGAATGTACAGCTCAGGAGTCGAGTGAATGTGAGAGGGTAAGCCTTCGCTGGCCGCACACAAACACCTGGATGACTCTACCACTTCTTCAATAAGACTTGTATAGATTCATGAGATCCTATTCAAATCGTGTGATTAAAAGACTCAGAGAGTATTTGGGAAGTGATGCTGCTGGGTACCGGTCTAGGTTTTTGTTCTGTTAACTTAAGTTTCACGATGTGATTCACTTTCAGGCTGGTTCACTTTGCATGTACAATAGCTCAATTAGAATTGTCACCGAACGCGTATTGAACTGTCGAACAGTGAATTGAATGCAAATTTCGAGGACGCCGCCCCCAGCCTCCTGTGCTTCGAATTCCCTTCTCTTCTTCTTCTTTTAATACTCAGTCTTCAGCACCTTTACAACGCAGTTGCCTTTACGTACCAGCAAACATTTACACACCAGCAAAGTTGCCTTTACGTACAAACAAATATTTACACACCAGCAAGCAAATAACTTTGAAGAACTTTTCACTTAACAATTTTCAAGATGTCACCTACTATGATCCCAAAATTCGCCCGAAACGTCCGAAAGGTCGTGGCGGCTACTCTCAACGTTCTTGGTGCAAGAGTTGAGAAGCCCAAGAAGCTAGCCATGAAAATTAAAGCGCCAGAGCCGTTCGAGAAGAACGTTCTCTACAATCTGAAGCTGAACCAGCCTGTTTCGCCAATTCGTGTCCTGTGTGGGGACATGATGGAGGTTTGTGAGTCCTGCTGCTGGAGAGGGAGGGAATGCAAGTCCTGCGTTATGGATACTGTGAGTTGCTCGCCCCTTGAATTTTACTTCCACGCCTCTTGGTCAATTGTCTCTGTACTCTACCTTCGCATTCACTTGAGAAAGTCGTAAGGATAGTAGGGACTGACAAATTGAGCAGAGCGAGGATTATGAAGGGTTTGGGCAGAGGGAGGAGATGGAGTTTGGATGGGAAATGAAAGGGAAATGGAGAGGATGGAAGAGAAGAAGCGGGAATGGAGAGTGATGGTGGAGGAAGTCGACAGGAGACACGCAAGTGTAATGGCGCGTTTGATTCCACCCAAGCCCTCCGATCAAAACGGCACTGTGCCCTCAATTGTTGACGGCTTTCAAACGCCGCCAGCTCCGACAACGTCCTCATCAGCGGGTATAAACATGGCCATTGACGATATACAGCCAGACCCAACCACCTTCCCCCAAGCTGCTAGTGAAATTCCGGTGGTCGATGATAACAACTTTGCTGAGCAAGAAGTAGCTCCATACGACTCAGAGCTCTTGTCTACATCTGTGGATAGTGCTACCACAGCCTCGATGACCCCGGAGAGTCCCGCATCGTCAAGTACCTCTTCGACTCTATCATCACCGCCATCCACACTTGCAGCATCGCCTGTTTCGCCTGGTTCGCCTGTTCCGGACCAGGTGGACGGCGATGATTTGAGTCGCGACAATGACTGCTCATGGATGGACGAGAATGCGGCATCATCAGCGGCACCATCAGCGGCACCATCAGTGGCACCACCACCACCGGCGGCACCACCATCTCCTTCTTCTACTACTTCGTTTGAAGAACTTCTCTTGGGAAATAAATCCTCGCATGCAACACCAGCATCTTCTTTGCCACAATCATCGGCTGGTTCATCTTCCGATTCACTGAGAGACGTCGCCTCCGGGGGTTACCCAAAATGGGGGAAGGGCTCGGAGAAACCACTTTTTGATATCAGTGGTGATGGGTATGTCAGATCTTTCATACCCTTTGACTTATAATTGCTTCGAGTTTGAGCTAGGATTTGCTGACACACAATCCAGTTACGAGGCTAGACAAGCAGAGTGGCAAGCCTTGCTAAAGGCAACGGCTATGCAGACTGAGAACGAGGAGAATCTCGACCCAGAATCTAAGCCGTATCCTGATACCCAACAACAACAGAAGCCGTTCGCCGATGGTGTCGATGTCGACATGGATGATGGTGGTCGAAAAGGAAAAGGAAAGGGCAAGGGCAAGGGGAAAGGAAAAGGCAAAGGAAAGGAGAAGGCTGATGCTTATCAAGAGCCCCAGCACTACTATGCTCCTCAACCAGGCCAACCTTTAAGGAAGTAATGAACCCATTCCTTTCGGTGTCAAGCTTGTATCTGGCCTACTTACTAACTGCACTTAAAAGCACCTCAATAATTACTCCGGTTTGGCCAGCGAATTTCAACAACTTCTCTCACTACCAGGCAGAGTCCCAAGCTGGACCAGCTCCCCCACCAACTCCACCGCCGCAAGCATCCAACCCAATTCCTGCCTTTGGTCCTACTTTTTCTATGTTCGGGACTGAGAACGAGGAAGAGGAAGAGGAGCTGTAAGCTAGCCTCGTGGTCCGTGCTTTAAGCGAGCCACATCTGTAGCCAAACCCAAACCACAACTTTCCTACCCAAGCGCGTTCTCGAGGTTCGCGACGGAAACTTATTTACGATTTTATCAATTTCGTCCAGACGACGTTCAATTTTTCGTCGCTCTCTTATTAATTCCCCAATTCATCAGTGCATTTCCCGCATTCTTCGATTTACACCATCACGATGCAAGCAATGCAGGACCCTTCGCAAGGGATCCAGCGCGATCTTGTAAGTCAACAAGCTTAATCCACCTCCAGCTCCAGAACAATCGAACATCGTTCTAATATCACTGCGCAGTTACCCCATGTCCACCTTCTATCTACCTATCGATTCCCTATTACTCCTGCCAATTTACATCTTGAAAGGGTCGCAGAATGGCTCCTCCAAGCACCAAAAATTGCTCGCGAACAAGCGTCGGTTTATTGGACATACCTTGATCGGCCTGTTGACGGCACAGTTTTAATGGGATGGCAATCTCCAAGTCTTGGAAATGAATATCCAAGCGATGGTTACATCTGGGCTCCTGGCGAAAATGCCATGGCTATGGAGATAATGGGACATGTAAGTTCCTGATACTTGATGCGACGCACTGTCATTCCTTACTGATGATGTATGTCTTTGCAGACTCTTGAAATATATCATTGTAAGACCGGTTATGCGCCCGGTGAACCTCTCGCAGTCCACTCCCGTCGTCGATATCGACTTGTACCTCCTCGAATCCCCAACCAAAATGCCATACCCGATCCGAATCTATGGATCATCCACTACACACAATCTGCCCCGGAGGACCGTCTCCCAAGCAATGTTATACCAGTTGATCTGCGAGTTCAACATATCATGAGCACACGACAATACCTTCATCAGCAGGGTCAGCTCATTCACAAAGAATTCATGCTTTATGATAGGAGTGGTTGGCCAAGTATCGAGTTTCCTCGAGGTCGACCCAGAGGCGCGCAGATGTATGCTGGAAATATGCCAGCTAGAGTTCCTCAAACAATGGCTTATCCTACTCATGCACAACCCGGCCCACCATCTAAGCGCGCTCGCACTCAGCAAGCCGCACAAGCTCAAGCACAAGCTCAGGCTCAGGCTCAAGCAGCAGCAGCCGCCGCCGCAGCACATAATGCTATACCAGCCGTGATCGAGGGAGATGAAGAGGACACCCATTATGGAGATATGTTCGATCTTACTACACCTCGCGAAATTAGTTATAGCCGCTTCCAGCAAAACCACAATTGGATGGAAGAGATCCTGGCGTCACCGTACGCCATCAGCCAAATAGTTCCAGCAGACCTTGGACTCGGCGTTCGTGGTGAGTTAAGTGGACTTACCGAAGGAATATTTGGCGCTCCCACCAAAGAGAATGAGGAGTCAAAACTCAATTATGTTGGCCGTCTTGACCCAGAAAAGGCCGAGGAGTTCCGCAAGAGAGCTCACGAGCGTATTGCTCAAACCAATAAAGAGATGGAGCGCATGAAAGCGAAACATGCAAAACGTCTTGCCAAGTTTCAAAAAGGTTCTCTCATTGCTCAGGCTGAGAAGGACTTGCGCACAGCTGTCGATAACCCTGAAGATATAGGCCCCGAATATTGGCGCCTTGAGGGCAAGGCTGATGAAGAACAGACTGATGACATCCAATCTCCAGTCAAAATCCCTCTCAAAGTGGACGATGTCCTCGCAAAAGTCGAGGCGTCTCTTGGCCGCCATGCAGTCGCGATTCAAGAATTGCGTCGCATTCAAGATGGTGGATATGAAGAGGCAGTCGCACGACCCAGCCCTCCACCACAACCATCCCGTCACGATTCTCAACAAAGCGGCGTTCTCATTAACGAGACGGATGCTGTTGATGCTGACGTAGACATGGGTAACTCAGTAGATATGGGCAATTCTGCTGCAGGTTTACTCGACCAATATCATACTGGCTCTCCATCTAATGCTACGCCTGCGAGTGGAAACTATCCAACTCCAGGTCACCTTCAACATCCCTCTGCATCAGCAGCAAACACACCAATTCTAAACCTTGCATCTCCAAACCCTGCTCAGAGCATGGGTACTCCACAACCAGAACAATCTATCCACTCAACCGAAGAGCAACAGGACATCCACATGCAAGATGCCGTCTCAACCGCAGACAATCAGCCTTCTGTCTCAGCACCGGCGCCTGCACCAGCAACAACTGCCGATACTTCGGATTGGGTTGTTATACCACCAGGTGGCATCTCACCTACTACCGACCCTTCCAATACAGCCTCAAATCAAAACGCTCACCCCGAAGCCGATACACTACAACCTCCCAACACTGCTCAATCTTCAGCAACCACACCCGATTATCTGAAACAGTCCGCTACCTCAGACGGCAACACCACCCAACAACAACATCCCACGGACGACTTTTCCGTACCCGACCAAAACCAAGAACATACACACGAATCTGAACACCAACAACAACCACAGATGGATCTTAACGACAACGACTTTGATCTCGAAGATCTCGATACAGCAGGCGATGCATTAGCATCTTATGACGGCGGCGATGGAGGACTGGGTGGATTGGGAGAAGGCGATCACGATCATGGATTGGAGGACTTGGTCGATGATAGTGCCTTTGGAGAAGCATTCCATGGAGTGGATCATGAACATGGAGAGGGCGATGGGGATGGTGTGGGTATGTAAGAATGGGACTATGAATGGATAGAGGAAAGGAACTTTATGATATTGATTTTATTGGACGCGATCTGGCTGGTCCTTTTCAAACACACGCTATGGTCCTCGAGGAAGAGTTTTATGGTCTTCACATTATCTATGTATGATTATGGTGCCATCTGATCATGATGATGCACCAAGTTTATTTACCGTAGCTTGTCCTTTTTGGGGAAGGAGACTACTTCAGCACGCACAACTCTTATGAAGTTGAGGCTTTCAGGATCTGTCTATCTTGTTAGAGTATAAATATTAGTGTTTCTTCGCGGCTTTGTTTTACATAAATGAATCAATTTGACTTGTTTCTTCTATGGGAAAGATTGATTGGTTGGCAACGTACCCGTTGTGGTTTTCGGTTTATTGTTTGTGTTTCTGCCTGATGCTAGTTGGGAACTCTACGTTCATGATATATAATACTAATTCATTTGACGCACCTCGACAAGAACAATCAGCCCAGTGACGAAAAGCTGCTACCCACTTCGGCATCTACCATATTTCGTTTATTCGTTTAACAGCACCTATTTCTAGCATTTGACCTGTCCTGATCTTTCACATCTCTCCAAGCAAGAGCCAACACCCGCTGTTTGATATCTAATACAGCACTACACTATTGCCTCCTCTTTTACCACGTCATCTACGCGCATCACTTCCCCTCTGTCGCCCTGTCTAAGTTGAACGCTGCACTGACCAAAGCCAGATGGCTAAACGCCTGTGGCGTGTTGCCTAGCTGCTCACCACTCTGCAATTCTAGATGTTAGCCACTTTGGCCCTCAAAAGCGCAAGACTTGGACATGGTAACCCGAAAGGGGAAGGAAAGGGAAAGAACACATACCCTCGCAATCTCCTCACTAAACATACTCAAATGATTTCCAAATCCCATCATCCCCTCGAAGATATTAACCGCCTTAACCAAATACTTTTTATCATAAACACCCGCTCTAGTTAATGCCTCCACCAACCAGAATGTACACATTGAGAAAGCACCTTCACGACCCCCAACACCATCTTCTGACAGGTGGGTGTTGTAGCGGAAGACGAGTCCGGTTTCGGTGAGACCGCCACGGTCGGGCGGAAGTAGGATCTTGTCGATGGTGGCGAGGAAACGCGGGTCGTTGGGTGAGATGAAGAAGACAAGAGGCGCGATGAGGATGGAGGAGTCGAGCATGGTGCGGGATTCGTAGCTTTGGATAAAGGCGCCCATTTCCGTGTTGTACCCTATAGATTTATTAGTACAAGTGAAGCCTGGGTTGGAAAGGGACGACACATACCTTTCTCCATAATCTCTTCGTATATCTCATCGCGAGCACGGAGCCACTCGGCTCTGTTGGGACAAGGTAAACAGCGCTTTTCTGCAAGTCGGATCCCACGATCAAATGCTACCCAGAGCATAATCTTGGAGTAAACGTAATTTTGTTTCCTGCTCCTGACTTCCCAGATTGACATATCGGGATCTTTGTAGATCTTCAAGACATAATCTAGAACTGATCAGCGCCCAAATAGAGCAACCAAGACAAACAAGACATACCTAGAGTCTGGCGAACAGCAACCCATTGATCCCATGTGATGGGTTTTCCGTATTTATTGTAGAGGTAGACGCCATCCATAAGCTCTCCGTAGATGTCAAATTGCTGATGGAAAGCGGCACCATTACCAATGCGAACAGGTTTGCTGTCCCTGTATCCGGCAAGATGACTATCAAATATTAGTGCTTGGAGGAATGACTCGGACGAATGCCTCACTTCAATTCAATTTCTGGTATGTCAGTTTCGCCGCGAATGGTAAACATAATAGGTAGAGCACCCTCTGCATCCTTTGACAGCCGGAATCGATCGCTAATGAAATTCATGTATGCGTCCGCTTCATCGACGAACCCCATGCGCAACAGAATATAGATGGTAAAGCTCGAATCCCGCACCCAAGAGTATCGGTAATCCCAGTTTCTAGACAAATGTCAGTGAAGAAATGTCTCAGGAAGAGCAGTAAACTTACCGCACGCCACCGATATCTTCAGGGATAGAGAAAGTCGGCGCAGCAATGATTGCACCCGTAGGCTCGTATGTTAACAGCTTGAGAATGAACAGACTCCGTGTAACAATTTCTCTCCACCTACCCTTATATTTGCACTGGGCGATCCAGTTCGACCAATATCTTTGTGTGTCGTGCTGTTGAGCATCGAGTACTTCCGTGGTGACCTCTTGAGTGACATGATTTGGAATATCATCGCGCAAGACAAATGAAATGGCTTGAGATTCCTCCAAGGATATATGTGCCACAACACCCTCTCCTAGCTGACCTTCTCTTCGCTCTTTGCGGAATACTACCGAAGGGCACGACTCTCTATGCTCCTCACCACGGTCAATTGTAACATCAAGTTGAAGTTTGCTATCTTTGCTCACGAAGACAACTGTCTTGCTCTCCTTCGATCCGAATGGGTGATCCGGCATCAGGATTTGGACCTCATGTTCGTCGCGTGCATAATTGAAGGCGGGAAAGATCTCGACGTCTGCAGTAACTGTGAGCATGGTCGATTCCAGATATCGCAGAGTCAATCTCACCCAAGTCGACCCGACCACGAATGCATTCGACTCTCCGAACAAGCCATTTCTTCAATTCTCCGTATACTGTCGTGGTTTCTCGGAACGGCGTAGCGCTCTTTGTAGTAGTAACAACATGATCGTGTTTGGGACGAGGGAAGAAATCGACCAAATCTACCACCCCGTCTTCATGAATATATCGTGTTTGGAGGATATTCGAGGAGGGGAGATATTGTTGCTTGGTGTTGAAAGGAATGCCTTGCGCTGGGCTGATGGAGAAGTGACCGCCTGCATAGTTCGCAGAATTAGCATCGTGAAGGGTAAATTATCGGCGAGCTGGGAGCTGGGAGCTAGAGCTGTCTGTGTAGCTTGATGCGGGGCAGGATGAGGGGCAACATCTCCAGCCCGAAACATTGGAACTTGACCGCAACAACATCGACATAAATAACAAGCTTACCCTTGTCCTTATCGAGTAGTCGACCGAACAATGAAGGGGAATCAAAATCGGGCCTATGTGTAAAGTAAGTATCCGCAGTTCCGCGCGACGACGCATGGAGAGTAGAAGTGTGGTCAAGGCTCCTTACCAGCACATGAAATCGATGCTGCCGTCAATTCCTACCAAAGCACAAGTTCGCATGTTACCAATTAAGCCATAGTTCTCAATTGGAAGATATCCTGTTGCCTCTCGGCGAGTACTTTGTGGAATAGTAGCTGCCATTGTTGATGGAGTGTATTGCGGATGAGGCGGAATTTGCGAAAGGGTAGCTTTACTTGTAGGCTCGTGGAGAAATCGTGAAGCAAAGTACTATGACATCAATGAAGGGGCATCACTCGATAAGAACTTTGGTCAAGTTACGACATGATAATTTGCGGACAGAGTGAAATTGAAGATATATATCTGATTGTTTAAGTACAGTTTAAACAATCAGCATAATTATGTCTAATTGTCTAAATGGAGTTTGGATATTGAGAATATCGAAGTTTGAGTATACCCCCTGGTGCATGGTTCTTCGGAAACCCAAAAGCCAAAAGCCATGAGCTGAGCTGCACCGTAAGGCTAAATCCGAAGGTTACTACGAGTTCACAGCGAGTTTACATGAAGTAACATACGAGAAATATCGAGGCTTTTATCAGTCAGACTCAGATCAGGAGGGGTCATGGGCAGAGACGGCGTTGTCCCGTCGCACAGTCAAGTAGTGAAACAAAGTTTAGCTGGCATCTGAGCTCACCGTCTCATCATCTCATGCTATCCATGCTACCAATCCGTACTAGAATTGCAGAAAGTCGGTAAGGGAGGAAAGGAAGGGCAGAGGAAGAGGAGACTGAGGAGGAGAAAGCTGTGAACGCGGACGAGATGGGGAATGACTTCACACCTGACCTCATAGGATCCAGACGGGCAAGTCTTATAGTTCCCAGGTGTATAGGATCTACTCGGTGCCGATGTCTAGATGGTTGATAGATCGATCTCCAATCTCCACTATCCAGGTGTCTGTTCCCTCGGGGCTCGGGTTCAGTGCGCAAGGGCAAAGGTGTTTTGCTGGCACCTCGGCGCACCTCACCAGTGACCAGTGACCACTGACCACCACCAGCAGCTTTACTACTCGCTAGTAGCAGCAGGTTTCTGATGTTATTCATGCACTGCTACTCCAGAGTTAGATTTCGACCCAGTTCATCAGTTCAGAAGGACAATTCCCGAGTCAGGACAACGGAATAGTTCGAACTGTGCGAGGACGGACATCCAGGACATTTGTTTCCTAGAGTCTGGATTAATAAGGTTGACCTAAGGCAGCTTCATAACACGCAGCACAAAACAGAAAAGTCAGCGCATGTGCCACAATGCCCAATTCGTCCAAGGCGCTGCAAACGTCCCTTAATTTCGTTTCAACAAGAGTCAAAAGACGCTGGCTGCACGACACGGCTATTTGCGTGCTCTCGCCGGACAGCGCGTGTAGTCTTGCAGATGATCCTTTTGACCCTTTTGACCCTTTCCCTTTCCAAGCAAACATGTGAGGTGATTGTACCACACATGTCACATTCGTACCATGTCGTGCATGCTTGCAAATTTCTTTTTCTCGCTGCCGCTGTGCCGCTCCCCTTTGCACTTTGCATTCCGTCATTGCCATTGCCATTTACATCCCCTGACCTATCGATGATTGATGATGCTTCTCCATGCCTTCCACTCGCGCCAAGCCCTTTCCCCAAAGAAGCGAAGCACACCCACTTCCAGCGAGTCTGACCTGACTTGACTCTCTAACAACTGACCGATCGCCAAATGGAAAGTGGAAAAGCTAACCTTTTTATCCACAAATTTAAGATTCCTGTTAGTTTACTCCACAAAACTACCCAGAATACATTTCATCCGCATATGCACAAGGGGCCACAGCACACGACTTGCACTGTCCTTGTATGATATCCAAAATAATCCAGGGTTCCAGACAGTTTGGGAGTTATGGTCATGGCCGAAGATGTGTTGACTCCATCGACGAATCCTGGTCCTGCGTCTGTGTCGGATCCACAACAATCTTCCCAAGAGCAGAATTCTATCTTACCAGATCATCATCCTTCTCACCAACATCGATTCAATTCAAATAACGATTCTTCGCCATTTCCCATAGCCACCTTGACGAGAACATCTACATCCGAAGCATCGACGCGTTCGGAAGAGGAATTGCTAGAGCCAGATGCGGCTACTGCTCTTGCAGATTTACATCCACCACACATAGACAGTATGGATCCCCAACCTTCAGGTCATCGGCGGAGGAGGAGCTCAGTGATGAACAATATGAACAATCTGGATACGACTACGACCTTACGAACGCCGAGAGCAAAGCGGTCACCCAGAACATCAAACATCGGGGAGGACTCAAAGTTGGTGGATAGAGGTTCGGATGATGACTCAAAATCAACAAGTGATGACATGGAACTGAACAACCTTTCTGAAGAGGGCGATTTACAAGATGACGAAGAGACCGGATTGACCGCGAAATCGAAAGCTATCCGAACGAAGAAGAAGCGACAAAACACCAACTTGGATCACCGAATTGCTGGAGATGCGCTGATAACGGCGGAGGAGAAGAAGGCAGCGGACAAGAACGTCGTCAAGAAGAGTTTGATCAATGGAGTTCTCATAGGACTTTGGTATATGTTCTCTCTCTCAATATCTCTAGTAAGCCCTCCGATTTCTTCCCTCGCAGACGTTGCTAACTGTTGGGGAAGTATAATAAATGGATGTTTGACAAGAAACATCTTAACTTCCCTTTCCCATTATTTACGACTTGTATGCATATGTTGGTGCAGTTCACCTTGGCGAGCCTTGTCCTTTACTTCCTACCACAATTTCGACCTCGATATGATTCCTTATCAAACCCACATAATACACACGTTTCGGATGATGACTTGGCGCAGCACGAAGTTGATTCGAAAAAGCCATTGATGACGAGAACGTTTTATTTTACAAGAATAGGACCATGTGGAATGGCAACCGGATTAGATATTGGGCTTGGAAACATGTCCCTGAAGTTCATAACCCTTACATTCTATAGTTCGTGATCCTGACCATTTCGAAAATTCCCCTTACTTACCTCAAATAGCAATGTGCAAGTCTTCATCTCTGGCTTTCGTACTCCTTTTCGCATTCGTTTTCCGCCTCGAAACCCCGTCATGGCGTTTAGTCGGTATAATATTTACAATGACAGTGGGAGTGGTGATGATGGTATTTGGCGAGGTCAACTTCTCTGCGGAAGGGTTTATACTGGTTATCTTCGCAGCTTTCTTCTCTGGCTTCCGATGGGCCCTCACACAGATTTTACTTCTTCGAAACCCAGCCACATCCAATCCTTTCTCCTCTATCTTCTACCTAGCTCCTATCATGTTCGTGTCCCTCTTGATTATCGCAACTCCAGTGGAAGGCTTTCCAGCTCTCTGGGGAGGTCTCAAGGACTTAGTCGAGGTTAAAGGTCCAGTTCTTGGTCCTCTCCTACTTCTTTTCCCGGGATGCATCGCGTTCTGCATGACAGCTTCCGAATTCGCTCTGCTGCAGCGAACCTCTGTGGTTACCCTGTCGGTTGCTGGAATATTCAAGGAAGTTGTAACGATTTCCGCGGCCGGGCTCGTTTTCCATGATGCACTCACTCCCGTCAACATTTCAGGACTTCTCGTTACCATTGCAGCAATCGCCACATACAACTGGATCAAGATAAGGAAAATGCGAGCAGATGCGCAAACCGAAGCACACAGAATAAAGGAGGCGGCGGAGAGAGCTAGGGGGGAGAGTGGGAGCGACGCAGATGGAGAGGATGGAGAGAGCGACTGGGAGGGCCAAGAGGGCAGTTACATTACGAGTGAGGGAGACATTCTGCCAAATCCCGATCGATTCCAGGCTAAGAAAGGTGAAAGCTCAGGATCAGAGAGCGCGCCGCTGGTTGGCGCAAGTACGAAGAAGGATTTAAGTGATTGAGTCGATTAGACTAACAGCTAAGGAACTCTCGATGCATAAATATGGCAGAGTATCGCATTCATATACAACATCGTATGGGGAGAGGGCAGAAGGTGTATATGTCGGTTCGAAGGGTACATATGGAATGGGAAAGATGCATGAGATTGGAAAGGGATACCCGGCGTTTTGATTCGCATTTACCTGTCGATAGACAGTGGTTTGGGTGGTAATTCTCGTACAAACGTTGGCACAGCAGAGCATCGAAAGCATAGCCTAGCATGCAAATGACAACGGGCGGTTTAAGGCACATGGTTTCTCTCCTTTATTTGCCGTAATTCTCGGGGTCTACCTACTTCCTGCTTTGACATCGTTAGTCCATCATTTACTGTAGCTGCATTTTCAGTGGCCGAACGTGCTTGCCCTTCGTCATAATCGCTAGCGCGGGGTATCACCACCAAAAAAGCTACGAAAGTGCCCCGCAATTGTTTACATGCTATCGCACAAACAAAAACGTCTGCCATCCTCGATGATAGCCCATCGGTCTCGCATTTGTCTTCGGTTCCCTTTTTTATCCTCAAAACGCTTCCTGTGGTCGCCAACATGTCAACCTCAAAGGCACAGCCTACGACAGCAAATTCGGAACCAGACGCAGATGTGATTAGCGTTCACAATATTCCTACCAAACTCCAGCCGCATAATCCATGGCACACCACAATGCATACCGAGAATTTATATGCATTAGTTGATATGGGAAGGTGCCTATTCTATGCCTCTCGCTTCCTTCTAACCCTGGGATACTGAGAACTAATAAATCGTGTCTGTAAAGTAACGGCATACGCTTTTCCATCTCAGATCTCTCGTTGAAAAGTGCTCGCTTGCTACCCTGTATATATCGTCACCGCGCCGCTATCTCCCTCTACGATGCCTTGCACTCCTCAGAAGTCGGCGCAAAAGAGTTCGTCTTCTCAGACCATACAATCTCCGAAGTCGCAAAAGAGTTGAAGTCGTTTCGTGCCGTATGCAACAGCTACCCACCCAATGGCATACCCGAGAAGAATATTACTGTGTTCGCGACAGAGGCTATGCGCACGGCGTTGAATAAAGATGCGATGGTGCAGGCTATAAAGGAAGCGAGCGGGCTGAAGGTGAAAATTGTTCATCCGCAGATGGAAAGTCTCTTGGGGGCTATGGGTGCGAGGAGCGCGTTCGATGTCGTGGATGGAGTCGTGATGGATCTAGGAGGTGGGAGTGTGCAGATGACATATATGAAACTCTCGGGGAAAGGGCAGGCACTCGAGACTTTGAAGAGAGGGGAATATTGGTTGGACTGGGGAAACAATGCGAAAAGTTTACCATTCGGGGCCGCAAAATTATCCGACAAGATAAAGAAAGGAGAAGCAGGTGCGCTTGCTCTGCGCGAATCATTGAGGGGTCAAATGAAAGACACATACCACAAGTTATGCGAGAACGAGCCAGACGCGAAATCGACCAAGACTTTATACTTGTGCGGAGGAGGATTTAGAGGATATGGAAGCATGCTGATGCACACGGATCCCATTCAGCCCTATCCGATTCCAACTATCGCTGGGTACAAAGTTTCTGGGAAACGATTTCGAGAGACGAAAAAGATGACGGAGGTCAACGAGCACGAGAAAAACAAGATTCGAGGTATGAGCAAGAGAAGGAGAGAACAGTTTGGCGCTATTGTGGAGGTTGTGGATGCCGTAGCGGAAACATGCAAACATATCGAAGAAGTTGTTTTCTGCGGTGGAGGAAATCGAGAAGGAGTCTTGTTCCTCAAACTCCCCGAACAATTGAGGGAGGTAGATCCGCTTCTATGCTTGCCAGCTGGTGCGGACATCCCCGAGGAAGTCTTGGACAGCATTATTGGAATGATATACCCGATAGTTTCAGATGGAGTAGCTCAAGCTCCGGGCTCAGACATCTTCAACAAAGGTATCCTCACATATGTGGTGAAGAATATGTGGGAAAATGGGGGGCCTTTGGGAGATTTGAACGCATCGAAAGCTCTACATGCTCCGATTGATGGTCCAATCGCAGGCATGGCCGGTCTCACTCACGAGGTGATCGCTATTCTTTCCCTAACAACATGCGCTCGTTGGGAAAACGATGTAAGTGGTAAGGATGAAGCGCTCTGCCGAAATCTGAGGAAGCTGTTGGAACCAGAACAAGTATGGTGGTGTGAAGCTATCGGAACATTGGCCAGGTTACTGTGCACGATGTTTCCTGTGCCTCAGATGTTTCCTGTAGGAAAGGTACTTCTGAGCTGCGCATGGAAGGGAGGGCTAGGGAAGAAGGGGAAAAAGGAAGGGGTTGTGTTTACCGTGGGAGTGGATGATGGGGTTAAGGTCATGGAGACTGAGCATGACAAGTTTAAAGTTGGGAAGGATTTGAAGGTGGATTGGAAGGCCGATTTCCGTGTTCTGAGAAGGTAGTTTAGATCTGTTGGACGACTTGTCTTCATTCATCGACGAAAAGTAGGAGGCGGGTCTGCATATAATATACCCCGCGTAAATTGAACTGGAGCATTAACTTTATATGCGTCATAATCTTTCAATTTCGACGAGAAGTCAAACCAGCCCACGGCTTCCCCCAGTGAACATAAATGCAATATTGTAGGAAGTGATGAAATGGACTGCAAGTGAGCAGAGTTCCTGGACGCTTATGACAGACATGCAATTGGTTTTGTGATGTATAGAGTATTCCCATCTTCCATTATCTGGCGACAACCACGACCAGCAAAAGAAATACAACGGTTTTTCTGGTCCTGCTCTGTATTCAGTGTATGATAAATTTCCGTAGAATTTACGAGCAACTTTGCTGTGCATTTCTGTTAAGATCATCTGGAGGTTCGTGGAGTACCTTCGCAGGTAGCTCATATACAGAAATCCAAAAAAAATTCCAAAAAATATATTGATGTCCCTCAGGCGCGAGTCGAACGCTATAGGCATATGTTTAGCATATGTCTGAGAGAATTAAGGGTAAGTGATGAAACTTACCGCGACATTCCGGTATGACTGATTACAATTACAGCCGGACGCCATAAACCAACTAGACGACCGAGGGTAGAATGTTTGTTCTGTTTGTTGCGTTCTTGCGCGTGATTTTATTTATATTTAGTAGTAGTATTGCAGAGAAGTGTGCTTTTGTGGAGAATAGCCTATGAAGCACCTAAACAACGATTGGTGGTAGTGGTTAGAGATTTATACATCTACGGGGAGTGGTTAGAGATTTATACATCTACGGGGAGTGGTTCGGGTATAGAGCACAATACCCGGGTCGTGTATGTAACTGTAACATTGAGCAAGAGGTTCAATTTCATTTCCCTGATGTGCTAAATACAGTATAGGCTTGCTTGCAGGCAACCAGGGTAAATCCAAATAGCACCAAAATAGAATCGAGTATCCAAGAAGTAAAAATCAAAGCAAAACAAGACATCGCGAAATAACGACCAGTAAACAAGTCCTCCTCTCAAGTCCCAATCCATCGTACAAAGTCAGACTAGCACTCTCTTCCCCCGCACGGCTCCTTGCCCACCCTCAACCGATCATAATCCCCTTAATGCTTAACATCAATAGCATAGAAATGCACCTCTGACTTGCTATTTCCCTGGTTGTAATTCCCAGCCTTGAAATAGCTCTTCGGGTTATTCAAGCTATAAGTGCTTAATTTCTTCGCCGCTCCTCCATTAATGGCAACGCTCAATTCACCTCCCTCGTACGCAATCTCATACGAGAATTGTTGTCCTACGGGCACACTTCCCACTTCGGTAACAATCTCATTCCCACCGGAACGAGTCTGCTCTACCCCCATGGATAGAACACCCTTGCTGTTGTAAAACAACTCGCAGACGGGTTTGGTGGAGACGGAGTCGTCAATGTGGATTTGTCCAATGACGGTACCGTGCGATGAATCGTCCGCAGTGACCACAGTCAGAGTAGCGCTGAGCCGATTAGTCGCGGCACTAGGATCCCATGAAGAGGGACTGGCTTCGCGGAGCTCGGTACGGCAATGGAGGGAATTGGTGGTTGTTACGCAGCCAGTTGAGGATGGGGAGCCGGGGACTTTCATGACAAGGGAGCCATCGGTGGAAGAAGTGAAGAAGTACTCCTTTTCGGGATCTTGGTACCCAGTGCAGGAGGAGAGCTTGGCGCCGGTGATACTGGTTGGATGACCAGTACTACCAATGGGAAGCTGAAGGGTCCATTTCGAAAGGTCGAAGTTCCCGCCTGGCGCGCAGGTTGGATTGAGGTTTCCGGCAGCTAGAACACTTGGTTTGGTAGAAGTAGAGAGCGATTCTGGAGCTGCACTGGTCTTTGATTTGGCGTGAGAGTGCGTAGCGGATGCAGCGATTGAGGATATATCGGTAGGGCTTGGTTTGGAGGGTGCGGCATTGGCAAGGCCCAAGAAAGGGAGAAGGACAAGAAGTTGAGCCGGGCTGAATTTGATGAACATCTTGGTTGGTTAAATAGTTCTCTTCGCTGAAAGACTGATGAAACTGTATGGAAGCGAAACAAGAAGCAAGAAGCTGTGAATGAATGAATGAGTATGGGACTTTGATGTGTTGTGATGAAGTGATGAAGATAGGACTCGACATTTTCTTATATACATTTTCTGCATGTACCAATGTACCATAGAGTTACACACGCCTCACCTACTCAACGATATCTTCACCACTCCTCATGTCAATACCCTACCGAAATCTCAAAATACCTTCAACAGTGTCAACACCTTCCAAGTATAGAAGATTTCTCCATCAACCTTGAGCAACAAGCCCATCAGGACGAGGAGGAAGATTCAATGCAACTTCAAGCTAGAAGGAGCCCCAATCCTTCCGAGGTCCGATGGGAACATTGTCCTAAAACTTAAGGTTAAATGTTACACAGACTTCCAGGGAATCCCGTTTGATAGGATCGAACTGCAATTTAATATCGCTGAATAATCCAATGCGCATGAGTTTGATGTTTCGCTGGGAATACTCCGTTGACCAACGTCCATTGAGGGGATAGAGTAATGAAAGCGTGACCACTCACTGGACTCGTAATGCTTAAATGAAGACGGCTTCATGAAGATATTTCTGTCCGCAGGAGGAATCTTTAGGGATCATGCGCAATGAATCGGGGTTCAGTGAGCCACCGCTAGTCGTGTTACCACCCGTTTGCATCCCATCTGGTTAGCTTTCAATCACCCATTGTTCTCGAGCTTCGCGCCACTAAAAGAATAGGGGTAACATCGAGCGTAAATGACTATGTAAATTTTTCCAATATGGAAACTCACTCGCCCGGTTTCCCCGGCAGCCTGTTTCTAAATACACTTGCTTGCTAAGTCAATATTCAGTACTGTCATCAATCGGCACTTCCGCCTCTAACCACTCATCCATTCTGCCCGTCCATGGCCAAGTCAAATTACCTATTCCTCCATCGACACATGGACTCTCCCCCCCAATAGTGAAGCTGGTGAGATGTGGTAAAGTGGCAACAATAATATTACCTCCTAGTTCTGTTGCTTCCGCACCTTCCTTAATAACTTCACGGAGGTATAACTGGCCTTCCTTACCATCATAAGCATTCCCACAACCAGGTCCGCCGTCGAAACCGAGATCTAAGTATGCCGATGGCGGGAGGTCAAGATGACTCAAATTAGCCAGCCCACTTAGCATATCTAATGCATCCTAAGCCAAATTCATCAGTAGTTGATAGTTCAATAAGACGATATTTCGTACCTTCAACCTTCCACTATCACCCATGCTCATTGCGTACACTGGGTAGGGCCCAAGTGAGCCAAGCAATCCGAGGCTTTCTAATTGTGGCATGGACTTTACCACTTCTACAAGAAAATGTCAGATCTACATCGGTCTCTCGAACCAAATACTGAAATACATACCAAAAATAAGTTCTGGCGTCCACCCATCATGCCCACCCTCCATAGCAAACCGCTTCAACTTGGGTACTGTCGCCGCAGCTTGCACAAGCATCAATCCCCAGTTTCGGTTATCGGGCATATATCCACGATTCCAACTGAGACCCCCGCCATTCTGAAGCTCCACAAGATTTGGACACATCTCTACCAAATATTGACTAGAAGGTCCAGGCTCAAGATGCTCAACAGACGGAAGATATAATTTGCGTAACTTGAATGATTCCTCGAAGAAACGAGTGTCTTCTTTGGGAACATTCCACTTCAACGTTTCGAGGTTCGTCATAGACTCCAAGATATCCCCAAATAGGGTCAGGAGCTGCTCAGGTGGTTGAGATGGCTCGAGGAGTTTCGTTTGTAGATCAGCCTCTGACCCACGATAGATATAAATGCTGACCACCAATGTTCTGACTTCTTTAAGCGCTCGCTGGCATGTTTTGATCTCCTCAAGTCTATGAAAAGCATCCGGCCAGCCTCCGGTGCCGAGTCTCAGGTTGTAGAATAGATCTGGAGGAATTTCAAGAGCCTCTAGCGTCTCTCTCTCGTTTGATTCTTTTGATGCCATGTTGGCTAAAGAGCATAGAAAGACTCCTGAGTTTGGCAGTTGTTCGAGCCTGCGCTGGTTGGTGATAATCCAGGGATGTTGTGTATCGAGGATAAATTGTGGGATTGTAGATCGTCGTAGTGGGTTATCAATGAAGTTTTTAGTGGCGTGCCGAAAGCTAGACAGCCAGATCTGAGCAGATGAGATGCTAGGGAAAGCCATCGTCATAGGGAGGAGCAAGATAAAAGCTCCAAGCCTCATATTGATTGATGATTTTATTATAATTTATATAGCTATTTTGCTAGAATCGGATGAATAAATATTTGGATAATTTAGGTCGTAGTCATCAGAAGAAAGTCTTTGGTAGTCTCGCGCCTAGTCAAGGTGTCCTCTTTGATGGGATGCGGCGTAGCGATATCACAGCCATCGGCCTCGGTTGAGGCCGGTGTTGATTGGATGCGTTCCCATCGACTTACAAGCATGATACAAATCTGTACTCTGACTGAGCACGATATTAAATCACCCTGCTATGGCTCATTTGCACAACCTAATGAACCACAGCACTGTAACTAGTTATTCGTTTAACTGTACTTTCCGCAACGTAATCCCCCCTTTTCTGCATTGATGACAGTTGGTTGATCGGTCGGGGGAGATGCTGACGGCTGAGAGCAATGAAATTTCAAATTAGCAGAAACGGCAGGGCTTCGACGGCGCAAACGATGCAAGCGACAGCTGATTCTTCGCAGTAATTCACAGAAATTGATCGCAGGGAGAGCATTCATTCATTGTCTTGAATATACACTTAAAGTCCCAAAGCCAAACCCCACCAGGAAATAAACCCCTATCATCGTCTACCAGACCATCACTCCTATCAGCCCCGAAAGGTAGGTGTCCTCGTCTATTCTGCAGTTATAGAACCTTAATTGCAGTAAAGATCTGAATCCGAGTTAAAAGTGCAGACAGCACCGTTGTAATAAGTATGAAGCTGCAGGAATATCAGTTACAAATTCTTCATTTATATAGTAAGGATAGGAATTTGGACTTACATTAACACTTCCACCATCACCACGAGACCAGAAAGCGTTGTTTCCGGTCATGTAAAAACAATCAAAACTAAAAGTCCCGCTCATTAGCATTGCTAAGAGAGTATAGGAGGAGCAACCATACCTGCTGTGGAGAAGTCCAGACTTAACTTCGAAGCTATTGAGGCCATAGATACCGCTGGGGACTTTCAAATCATATGCGTCGTTGTAGCAGATGGCCGCTCTCAGGTTCGCTGGGTCGGGGTTCTGTGCCCACATTTGCTCTGTTGTAGCTTGAGCAAACTCAGCTCGTTTCTAAAGAGGCATTTCTTAGTCTTCAACCTATGAGATACTTATGCCGCTGGAAAACTTACATCATTGAACTCACCAATACCAGCTATCTTTTCGATTCCAGCGTGAATGGCCTCAAGAACAACCTTGGCAGCCTCAGCGTAATCAGCACGCTCGACCAGTGCTGGAGTGGATGGAGACCTTTGTGCCTTTTCAGGAATGACTGCAGCATTGGTGATAGCCAAGAAGGCAACGAGAGTGGCAGTTGAGAATTGCATATTTATGATTGTGGGAGTTATTCTTGAAGAAGCGACTAGGAGTTTTCAAAGAAGAATGAATGAATGAACTTATGAGAGACACTGAATATTGTGTTTGTGATACCGAATGAAATCATGACCACTGCTGCTGTTTATATAGAAACTGGTTGACAGTCTAGAATTGTGTCGTCTCAATCTAGTTTGCTATGGCGTTCTCATCACTTCGCATCTTCGGAAGCAAAATCGACTGACCGAGTAGATTGGAACTCTCTTCAAATTACTCAACATATGCAAACAATGGAGATAGAGATGCTGGGTTCAATTTTTCGACGACATGAAATTAATTGTTCCCCGAATGGCGGAATATGAAATGCAGTTGTGCTTCCGCTGTCCGGTTTATGCCGTAGTTACCGTGGAGAAAGCATTAGATGAACGAACTGTTTCTTGGGTATAACATTTAAAGCAACAGTTTTCGGTCATACTTCTAAACTCTATAAGTTTTTTTGACTGTCAAAGCCGCATTTAATTGGATTCTGGAGTAGGAATATGCTTGTAGTTCTGGAAATTTTCGCGACAATGCACCGCCACCTCGGTCTCATTGAAGGGCCACCCTTAAATCTAAGTAGATTTTCCGCTGTTCAAACGAACCTCGAAGATGTGTTAACGCAAATATCAGAAAGATTTGTAAGGTTTCATGGCCATCGAAAGATCATTTGCAGTCAGCAGAGGAGATGTGCATTCAAGCCTTGCTTGGTAAAGCTTATGCATTGCGAGATCAAATTTACTCGGGGTGTCCTCGTACGTGCATCAGTCATAGATAAATGAACGCTTGATCCTGACCCATGGACCCTACAGACCGGACTTTTATCTATGCCGTCGTGCGCTTCTCGTATGTACACTTCATCTTTGTCCCAATTCTGCTCGTATGTACACTTTATCGTTGTCAGAATTTTGCTCGTATGTACACTCGACAACTGAGTTAACCTTGGCCTCCCACCCTGGAGCTTTCCATGGTGTTACTCGGCTTTCGTCTTCAGCGTAAGCTTATTTTTCCCACTCGAGAGTGTCTCCGAGTGTAGGAGTTGCACACTGCTAAGACATGAAAGTGCAATATAAAGATTGCAGATCAAAAAAGACCATAGGGACGAAGATAAACCTAGGACGATGATTGCCCTAACAAACGTGCGACTTCTCCTGGAGCCGAGTTTGTTCACATCTTCTTATGCTGGTGGTAGCAGCACCTGGCTAGAAGCCATCTTCAACCGTTCCCATTCTCTAAACTCCCTAAAATAAAATAAATTCGCCTATGATTTTCCTACATCATTGACCGATTCGAAATTTCGATATCAAACTAAAACACATACTTCTTATCTCAAATCTAGTTAGTGGAAATGTAAGTTCTCAGGATGCAAATGCAATTTGTTTTAAATAACCAGAAGCTAGATTGCTATGATAAACAACAGATGGACTTTAAAATTAGAAATCCGAAGTTGTTCGATGAATTGGTGCACCTAGGTCCTACTGGGAGACTCCTTCCCATGTGACCGGGAGCCTGAGATGAAAAGCCAAAATTAGCTACACACATTACTGGCAACATAATGAATAGATTGTACGCGACATAGGCTGTCCACATGACATGGAGGATGCCAAGCCCAATAACTCCGCCTGCCAAGATTCATCCCATAGAGGATATAACAAACATCCCACATCAACAGTCAAGCAAGGTCTCCTTATCGGCGGGTTGTGGAGTCGAGAAAATTCATCCTAAAGCTAGAATTTGAAGTGTTTCCGTTCTGTAAGACTGCGACAGGGCGCAGAGAACATTGTTTTGTTGTGGCATAACGTCTGGTACGCACTGCGATATGGACGGATGACTTTTCGTTGAGGTCTACCCACCATAACGGGTTTCTCAAAGACACTTTCCTAACAATGGTGATAGCGAGAGGGAAAAATGATTGCAGAAACGACTTAAACCATAGCTTCAGCTGTGGCTGAAAGATGAAATGGTGTTTTAAGCAGGCAGAAACAAAGTACTATTTAGGCTGCGAGAGTTGAGATTTTGTCGTGGCATGAAGGTTGAGACATTCTACATCTACAACATTGCCCGAACCTGTAGTCGGGCAACTTGTCTGTAGTTTAGTTTGCTGCGCGCCGTGTTCCTTTGTAATGCATTTCCTAGACGATGGTGTGTCGGTTTACTCGTGGCACCGGCAAGTCGGCGATCACTTGTTCTAAAACGATAATCGATAATCAGTCTGCCGGGATATATTCAATATCCATAGGTAGACTTGAAGATTGGCTCTGAGCTGTTGCAACGGACTCCAAAGCCATCTGGATTTGATCTTCAGTTCAATTGATTAGCGGAGCATTACTTGATACGAGGACTTCACATACCCCTCATGCCAGTGAGAGCCTCATTCGCGATGGAATAATTCTTTAGTGCATCGAGGATCAGCTTCACACCTTCATGTAGCTTCGTAAATAGAATATCTACTCGCGCCTGCAGTGAACTGTCGAAAGGATTCGATTCTCTAATCGCAAGTGTTCTGTGACAGAGCATAATCATAGCGTAACTTCCCTGCATGGCGCAGCATGAAAATATAGGCACCATACGAGGTAGGTTTTGCCGCGAGGAAAACTTCAGTCCTTGGGAACCAATTCCAGACATTCCAGGATGCGGAAAGGTCAAATCTTTGAACGACTGTGCGATTCTGAAAGCCGACTGCATACATATTTTCGAAGAAAACCGACCGCTAAACGGGAATAGCGGAGAATCAAAAAGGGAAGAATTATCCGTGAGAGCCGGGGATCCGACTGTGCTTTCATTGAGCGATAATGAAGCTTGCTGTAGGTCGCTGCTACACCCGCAACCTTGTGGTGGCCCTTTGCCGGCGGCGGGGTCGGATGACAAATCACAATGCTTCTTCGTGAAAACTGGCATATCAGAAAAAGCGCAATACCGATGTACCTTTATCCTAGAACTAGCAAAGATGTAAGCTTTATGAAGAATCGTAATTATACCGACGTACCTATTCAACTTAATTCGAGCCATGAGCCGTAAATTCCGAGCGACATCCCCCTCCATGGATGCTGGATTTCCTGATGAGTGGAATGTCCACGTTTCGGCTTCGTTAACCAATGGCTCTATCGTTCTTTCTAACTCGGTCATTCGATTCCATAGATCTAAACTGCCCGAGTTCAATTTTATGGTTGATTCGAGGTCAGAGACAAATTGCGTGGCGGTAGCGATAATCTTTTGAGCTTCGAGAAACGCATCCCAAGCCTGAGTAATGCTTTTGAGTTCAGGATCTGTGGTGTGGGAGAAGGGAGCTTACACTAGGATCAGAAGAGAAAGTAGGCACTGGCGTTGTAAAACGCGGATCTGAGAGTAATATTGACGGAGCCTAGCATTTGTCAGAGACGATTCATTGATACTGTGATCTTAGTTTACCATGCAGCTGAGGATAGATCCTTGACAGACACATACGTACTGATGCTAAGTTAGCGCACAATCTCGGAACGCTGTGTAAAGTTGGACTGTAATCTTACCGTCATCCACCAGATCCGACGATCTGACTCTGAATACTGGTAATCCACGGGGGGTTTCGAATGGAGACTCAGATCCATGGCTGAGATCAGAGCTTGGCCGCCGCGCTTTCTCATCTTTGCGATATTGCCCCGCTGCGAGTATTCGTATGTACACAAGAGGAGCAATGCAATTGTGCTTTCTGCTTCCAACCTCACCTGTGGATGAATTTGTGTTCTGTAAGAAACCGGAGAGGCCTCGATGGTTAGAGCCTCCCCGGGATCGATCATGGATTCAACAATTTCGTTTTCAATCTCAACTGCATCCATTGCTAGCTGCGCATATACCTGGGCTTGGTCTCGACGAAGAAGAATTGATTCCTGGCAGTTCGGTGCGGGGTCGTCTGGGTGAGGGATCAAAGCGAGGTGTGCTGAGATGGCAAGAGTCAAGGGAGAAGAAGGTTGGAAGCTCGGATTGGTTGTGCCATGAAATAAAACGTCGTTTGATTCTCGCAATCCATTTTCGCAATTATCCACAACTTCGTAGGATAAGGGTGGAGGAAGTACAGGGAAGTAGGGATGAATATAGCAATAATATGCATTTATCCTACCCAAGAGTCAATCAACAATGTGTTTAGAACACCAGAGGATATCCACAGTCAAAGAAACACTTACACATCTTCATCGCTGGAATATACCCTAACCATGGGGCTTTCTACCTTAATCTCAAAATTGCTCTCGTCGCCATCGGACAGTCCACTATCCATTCCAGTGGGAGATACTCCATCTTTCAGAAAGTTCGGGATAAGGTCCATGTCCAGGTTGAAATCCAGGCTCTCTGGTTGAAGGAGTCCAGCGCCAGGACTCACGAGAGAGACGACCTGTGATGGACCGGTAACTCGCGCATAGTCAGTATGGCGATATTTGTTTTCGCACGACTTTCTCACTTACGAAGTTCATTTGTAGGTGGCCCTCCCGTTTTAGTTTCCGCGTTCACTGACTTCTTACGTCTCCTGGCACCCCCCCTCTTGCTTGCCGTGTAAATACATTCACAGCCTCTAGTCGTGCACTACAAGACCTCAGCTCTACCATTCATAGTAAGGATGCGAACACTCACGTTGGCACATGGTTTCTTTCCGTTGCAGCGGGTACGAGCAGAGCGACTACATCGTTCAGCTTGTAAGAAATGGTTTGAGTAATGTAAAAAAATGTGATCTTACCATTCCAAACAGGCTACTTTAACAGGGGGGACAAGAAATTTCCTCGTGGGTTGTTTATTCTGCCTCGACTCCATCTCATTGATGATTATTTCTGCTTTGGCATCCAAGATGGTATCAAAGAACAGCCCATTCCAAATGACTAGGATGCGAGTCTCAATTCTACCGCCAGAACCCCACTGCACGAACCTCTTGGATGGATTTATAACTGGCGAGGAGAATTTCGCAAGGCAATCAATCGTCTGAAATATGCAAATATATCTGACTGAACAATGTTATGATGGTACGCAGTGGTATACAGGCTTGGATGGCATTATTCCTGAGGTGTTCCTGATGTGTTGGTGAAACGGAACGAAATGAAAAAGTTTCGGGCGGGCAATCAGTACAGTAATCATGCCGGTTAAGGTTAAGGTTACATATGATTGGTCGGACGTGAAACCCCTCAGCCACAATCTTCCTCGCTGTCGGGGTCTTCGGCGTAGGAAGAATATCCTCATAAACAGGCGTAGTAAGGAGAAACAGGCCGATTTGGGACAAATTCTTAGATATTAAAATATATTTCAGATATTACTATTGAACAAATATCCTAAATACATGAAATTATAATATCTTTATTATCTAACTATTACCTTTGTACTGAAAGCCTATACTCAGACTTTAGACCGGCCTGTTTCTTCCAAGCCGAAAGAGCGGGGGAGCAAGTACTTTTATCAAAGATGCGATGGAATGTAATGAAAGCTTCAGCGACTGGAGCGACATCTCAAAATGTTCAAATAAGTTATGGTATCTCGAAAGCAGTATCGCATCTTTGAAAAATTTAACCCCTCCGCGCCAATGCATTATTTTGTTTTACTATTTTCCGAAAATGACACCAAATCATTCGCAGTTTCAAATCTGCCCCCAAAGAAGATTCCTTATATCTTCGTCATATTTGTTGTCACAGTTGTCAAATTCAAGTGAAGAACCATGGGTCCCCATCTGGGCAATTCATGGTCATCCGAAGATTGCTGCACGCTTGCGCTCACTACGCTGAGCGATAAGCTTGATAATTCCGAGTTACGAATCTCCGTATCATCAAGGAGGGTAACGCGGTACTTCAAGTTCTCTTGCAGATAGGGTTCAACATCAGCTTCTTTGAGCGATGGTAGCAGTCCGTCGGATATGTTGTCCAAAAGAGCACTTGTAAGAGGAATTGTTCCGGTAACTAGTTGATCTGGGTCGCATGAAGAACATAGGTCACCAGAAGACATAGTCTTTACAAAGACACAATGAGTCCCGACGAGATTTGGCTCGAATGACCAGGATGCTGGATCATCCTTGAATGAACCGAGGAAGACGTGAATAAAGAATGGTTTGCCCAAGGCGTACTTCTTCACCTGGATGTTGGCGATCCATTCCGTGTATTGACCATCTTGGGCAAGAGCTGGGAGGCCGCTGGAAGTATTGGCTTGAAGCTCGCGGTTGTTGAGTGCCCCAGAACGTGGGTCCAAAATCGAGCGTCTGGTGACCGTCTTCGCTGGCGCAGTAGTTCCATACAGAAGATTGATTGCTTTGATTACCTGGGAGGTGACATTGACTCCTTCTCCCGCCAGCGTTTCTGGGTATGCATACCCGAACGTCTCGGTTGATGTTACCTCAGCTGAGTTCCAAAAGTTACTCCCACTTGCATCGTAGAATGGAGCCAATGGCGTAGAGACGTTTTGAATATCGCCAGCCGTCATTGTGAAAGTGCTGTATTTTGCGGGTGTTGGCGTAACATAGCTGTTTGGATTAAGGGTTTGCCAAATAGCGAAGCATCGATCAACCATAGCATGATGAAGGAAGAAAAGGGGGTCGAAAGCAGAGTAATCGATATAACTCATATGGCCCCCACTTCCAGTCAATCCATGAATTTGATCATGCAGAGACTCTATTGAATCGTAATCACCAGGGCTATCGCTTTTAATCCACGCTTCATTACTGAAAGTACTGTAGTCGTGGTAATTCGTGAACAAGTTATACAATCGATTTCTGAATGAAGCGGCGCTGTTATCAAGTTGAGCTGCTACAAGATTGTTCTGTGATGTAGCGGATGAAGTTTGCGAGGTGGGATACCTCAGCGTTTGGATCGTCTCGTTGAACTAAAAAGGGAAGATTAGCATTCATATTATCGTATGGGGCACAAAGGGACCTACTGGAGGGTCAGGAAGTTCCGAAGGATCTAACGGATTGAAATAGTAACTGAAAAGTGGATTGGAAATCGTTTGGAACCCATTTGGGCCATTGAGGGCAATTGTAGCATTCGAGACACTTGACGGCAAGACACTCTCACCAGTTGCTGGGACGATTGCCCAGTCCCAGTAAGGGATTCGAAATTTCGCAGCAGCGGAGACGTATTTGTCTCGCTCGGCTCCTGCAGGATATTGCAATGCGATAGAATAGATGAAGTTTTGTAGGACTTGCTAAGATTGATAGTCAGCATCTATGATCACAGCATGATGAGTGAGGCCAAACATACCTCGTAAAGTGCTAGATAAGGTCTGTGCCATGTTGGGAACAGAATAGAGACATGGGTGCAATAACCGTTCTTCTCGTCTCCATCTTTTGCCGTAACATTGTCGTATGGAAGGTAAGGACGGCCATGGATACCTACAAAGTTAGCCGTTTAGGCCCGTCAATCTACCCGTCAACTTCTGCAAGGTCTTACCGGCGATTTGATACCATGAGCGAATGTCTGATGAAGGGAGGTTCTGCATCATCGATAGACCAAGAATGTACAACTCCCACGACGTTTGATCTTTTTCTAGGACTCGAATTTCTTGCCGCACTGGAAGTGATTCATTTGAACCGGTATATGGAACTCCAGTGACAGGGAAATGGCCGGTATCTCGTTTCAAAATTTCTTTTGGGTCCACGCCATAATCATACCCACTTGCCCGGTCCTGAGATTGTGAGAAAGCATATGAGGATCGCGCAAGGAAAACGCCAACGAGGGAAAAGAGGGAAAAGATCGAATTCCCTCGAACAGAAACCATTTTGTGCAATGTCTCTCCAGGAGTCAATGTTCACGCTGTTTCGACAACCGTACAAAATGGATGTTCCGAATCGTGGCCCAAGACACTTCGAAGCAACAACAAAGGCAGTAGTGATCGTCAGAAAGAGGAATATTAAGTTGATGAGACGGAGAGACAGTAGGAGAGAAGTGGACCTGTCGCCTCAACGTTCACTGGTGAAAAGACCTTAGCAAGTTCCAAAACTTAAACTAAGATGAAATTGAAAATAGACCAAAGATAAGAATGACGAGGAACAACGAATGAACGAATGAACGAATGAACGAATGCCCGAAGGAACGATTGAAAGAATGAACGAACGAATACACGGAGAGGTTGACGGCAGTTAGTGAACTGCTTTCCCTTCTTCCGGAATGAAAAAGACGTAAGGACTGTGATGAAGATACGATGGAGATGAAAATAGGAAAGAGAAGCAATATGAAGGAAATAAAATAACTCTATTCTCAGATGTTACATGTGTTACATCCTTTTGCTACTACTTGTCAGGTAAGGGTTGATCTAAATAAGAAAATCCATCGTTTTGGTTGGTCGGCGGTAATAGGACAAGACCAGGTTCACAGCTTCAATGAACCGTATGCAGTGAAGGAGCAGCCTTAAACATTCGAAGATCACTCCAAAGATGAATGGAGATTGAGGCGTAAAACGGGAGCAGGTGTGAGTTAAGTTAAAGAGTAGGACGCTGGTCGTGTACTCGGAAATTTTATGTGTTTCTCGTGCCAAAGGATTCTTGCTGGTAATGCAGCGTCTCATCAGGATGGGTCTGTGGTCATCTTTTAAGATTTGCAGATCCGGATGTCCTGATCCTACGAGCCACAGTTTGAGGCGAAGTTCAGCCGCTTGAGGATGAATTCATCACGTTGTTGGCAAAGTATGTACAAGAACTGAAGAAAAAAGTCGTTGGACGTTGAGAGACCATACGGCGAACCGGAAAGCGGCCAGTTGGTGATGGCGGTTGACGAAGTAATAATGACCGGAGCGTTTATTCGGTTACAGTACTTTCGTACAAGAGCGGTTCCATTTGTCACCAGCCACCAAGGACCGGGCACCAACCGACTGTGGCCGTAACCCGCCAGTAACATAATCAGTAGACTGAGCTCGTGAGCTCCTCCTACAACTTCGTAATTTTTCGATCGCTGACATTATCTTTTTAGCTAAGTTACACCAAGAGCCTCAAGAAGCAAGAATGGCATGGGATGCAACGCAGAGTCTATGCAAATCTGAGAAGCGTTCGAGGTGTAACCTCAATACGATGCGATTAATTTCCACCAAATTGTTCATGACCTATTTAAGCATCGTTGTCATCCCACCAACTTACCTCCATTGCGGATCGCTTGGCAAGCCCACTGAATTCAGCCAATTTATGTGGATTATGGTCAAACGCAAACGTTTATCTTTAACTCCTAATCAGTACCCTTTGTAAATGCTACAGTTTTCCCCATGAACGCCTCTTTCTACGTAAACACACATTATTCATCCTTCCTTGAATTTATGGTCCGACATTATACTTCAACTTGATTCCCATGGCTGCCAGTTCAACATCGAGGTACTTCAGCACACCCGGCACAGCTACAATCGTGGTATCGTCTCCACCGACCCATCTCTGACCCTCACCATCTTCCCATATCTCCCCCTTAGCCGACCATCCTTCCGCCCTGTGAGCACACTTCCTACATCTTACGACTCCAGTGCCCTTCTTTTTCGGGGCGAAAGCTGAGACTGTAGGTTGAGTTGATAAGAAGGTTCCACACTCTTTGCAGATCCACGATCGAGTATAATCCGAGCAATTGAGAAGTCGATCTTGCAGTAAGAAAGCGGTACCATGAGCAAGCAAAGAATCGCGTTCCATCTCACCCACACGGATACCACCTCCCTTCTTCCTACCCTTGATTGGCTGACCAGTCAGCTGCGTCACAGGTCCAGTTGTTCTCACCTGATATTTATCGTTAACCATGTGACGCAGACGCTGGTAGTAGACAACTCCAATGTAGATATCTGCATGTAATTCTTCACCAGTGATGCCGGAATACATTGGCTCGTTCCCGTAGTAGTTGTAGCCAGCTTTCATCAGTTGGTGTCCAAAGTAATCGCCCGCAGTGTTTTCTTCGTCGAACCTAAACGGTGTACTATCTTGAGCAAGGCCATGTAAAGCCCCAGCCTTTCCAGCAAGCGACTCAACGAACATGCCAATAGTCATACGAGAAGGGAAAGCGTGAGGATTGATGATAACGTCGGGCTGAATGCCGGATTCCGAGAAGGGCATATCGATACTTGGCCACTTTTGAGAGCATACACCCTTCTGTCCATGACGAGATGAGAATTTGTCGCCAATGACTGGTGATCGAGGCACACGGAGTTTGACGGAGATAGCCTGTGCTGGCTCCACACCATTCTCGTTGCCGATCAACCTGACTTCCTCAATAAACGCGGTTTCCGATTCCTTATACTTCTCAAAGTGAGTCTGGCCATCTCGATTGACGTATTTCCCATTCTCATCCATGGTGACTGTGTGCCAAGCGCAGATGAGATCACCTTCTTGAAGCATTCTTCCAATGAAAGGCAAACCATCCTCATCAATTGCGGCCTTCCATTCCGCCTTTACTAATCCACCAGGAGCGAAGCCAAAGAGCTTTTTGATGTTCTTTACAGATCGAGCTTTATTTCCACCTTCTTCCAGATCATACTTCTTGACCTTGTAGATCGTCCCATGACCGAAACCACGTTCGTGAGCCGATTTGTTGATAATCATAGCATCGTCCATGTCATATCCGGTGTAAGAGATGACAGCAACAACTGCGTTCATGCCATTGGGAAAGTTATCGAAACCATACTCGTTGTGTAAAGGTGCCCGAACAATAGGTGTTTGGCCAGTCTGTAGACGGTAGGTTTTATTGTCGGTTCTGTATCGAATCGCTGTACCAGGAGTTCCCATAGATTGTTTACCCATCTGACATTGGTACATGTTTCTGGGAGACTGGTTGAAATCGGAGAAAGGTGTCATGTTGGCGAGAATAGACAGAATGTTTGTCGGATCAAATTCGACGTGAGTAGATTCACCCGACGTAATCTCTTGCTCAGTGACTGCAATGGACATGAACGGTTGCTCCAACGGACCTACCAAATCCTCCTTATCGAGGGGAAGGTATTTCACAGGCCGAACCATTCTCGCTGGCGCCGAGGACAGATATACACCAGGGTACTGCCCGCCACGGGAGTTTGGAATGTAGCCGATCTCCAGGTTCTTGGGTACGCCGTGAGTACCCTCGACTTTCCAGTGCCGCAGAGTATCAGCGATAGCAAGGGATTGTTTTGGTGTACACCATCCCATGATTCGCCCGTCAAGTTGAACAACCACACTTTCGTCGGTTGAGGATGAGCCGGATCTCACGACACCAAGATCGGCAAGTAGCTTGGGAAGAGCTGAGACATCCGAAGCGTGTGTAAGGATAATACACTTATGTGCGAGATGGTTCAGCAGGCCGCAAGGACTTCCATCAGGAGTGTGAACAGGGCACAAAAAGCCCCAACTCTCAGGCAGAAGTTTCCGAACAGTGGTAGTTTTGAGTTGAGCGAAGAAGCTACCTCTGTGTACCATACGGAAATGGCTAATAAACCGCAAGAAGTTGATTTTTTCAGCGACAACAGTGAATCCTGACACTTGCTGAAGATCCAAACCTGTTGGACTAACGAGATTACCGGTTGACATGAAGTATTCGAGAGCTCCTCCAACATTCTCGTTCGTTTTACCGCAGATTTTAACTGGGAAGTCCTTGAGGAAGCTCTGAGATAAGAAGTTGTTCTCTGGATTTCGTCGAACATAGTCACGTAACGCTGCTCTCAGACCAGTATGCAGCCAGTCCTCCAATCGCTCCTTGATGATCATGCCGTACAGGAAACCTCCAAGTAAAATCTCCTGATTTTGAACTGCATCAGGATTATCACCGGCGCAATCGCCTGCCACCAGACCATACAACTTGCGTGTCATAAAGAGAAGCATCTTAAATTTGTCGTTATCTTGTGCTTCTGTGACATTGACATTCCCAAGATGGACAAGGACGATCTTTCGAAGGAATTCCGTTCCGCAGTCGTAATTTGACATCGTATCTGGTACCCCAAGGACGATTCGGAACTTCTCTCCCAGGTAGGCTCGGGTTTTGCTCTTTGTGTATAGACCATAATTCTTGTAAGTTCGCAAGAGAAGTTCTACGCGATCAGTTAAGAAGGTATTTTCCGCACCCTTTGAGCCTGCTGCGCCGACGAGTCCTTCGAAGATTTCGCGATCGTTGGTCTCCACTAAGGCCTTCATAATCATCATAACAGGGACCAGGAACTCGTTCTTTCTCCACGAGAAACGGAAAGTTACATTGCCGTCGTTGAGGTAATGTAGGACGTTGGTCTGAGAGGTTTGATCAGGTCGCACAGATCGAATGAGCATTCCAAACTCCGTATACGCAGGCCCTCTGTTCTTGAAGGAAGGTCGTATGATGGCCATGGGGAAGTTCCTTCGATTGACCACAAGTAAACGGATGATCTTCTCAATGCCGTTAACCACGAAATATCCACCCAGCTCCTCAGATTCTTCCTTCTTTTGTACTAACTGCGCAGGAGAATTCTTCTCCAGGTGGCACCGATTTGACTACAAGGACAATTAGCTCTATCCCCCCAAAAAACCTATGAACCATACCATCAGCATCAGTGGCAACTGCCCCAGATCTCGAAAGAACTCTTTGGGGTCTCCATTGTTGATCTGATATTCCATTCGCGCCGTCATCTTTCCACGGTAGGTGACATGTCGTTCTCTGCATTCTGAGGGAAGGATTTCACGGTTTCTTGTGTGGTGTTTGTTCGTTGCAGGTAGCATTGACTTCTCGACTATCACCTCTCTGATTCTTACAGTCAACTTCGTCTTTCCGGCCGGTCCAGCTCTGTCATCGCCATCGAGGTATGTTTTTGCACCAATATCCAACAGACCTTGTGCGATTAATCCGTTGGGTTCGAAAAGTGCATTGAATGACTCGATATGAGGGGCTACTGCTGCTTGGAGCGCAGGGTATGCAGTATGATCGGTAGGAGGATCTCGGAAAAGCTTTTCTCTTCGGACGGTATCGAATTCATGAGTCCACTTGGTATTCGTGGGATTCGAGGGAGGTTTGGAGGAAGGCATCTTGAAGCTATTTGAACCGTCAGTAATCGTATAAGAAATTGGTGGTTAATTCCCGAAGATCGTGCAGATGTTGAAATAGAGACATCAAGCACTTACGATCGACGTTGACCCTTCAATGTGTAAAATGTGAAGGTAAGAAGAGGTGGTGATGCTCAACTTCGCATCTGGTATATCGCATCTGATCGCTGGGGAAAAAAAAGTTTCGAAAATATTTCGCTTACATAAGCATGCGATAGATGATAACGATAATGTCACCTGAGCCGAGCTTGGGCCATTTTACACTGCAAGACCGAGGCGTGGACACTTCTTGTCAGGCTCATAGTGAGGCTGCATTTGGGCATCGACGTTTTGATCTTCTGGTATATATTCTGGTATGCCTTCGTACACAAAGGTATGGTACAATGGGGGTTGGCTGCAATGTCCTGTCAGATGCTAAAGTAGTTTAAGCTTTCTTTGAGTTGCCGTTGCCTTTGCCTCAGCACAATGGACCAAACGAATCATCTCGTGCAGCCCAGCCTACCTCTCCGTGAATAGTTGCCTCCTAGCTCCCTAGAAAGTACCTCCATGTTGGAGTAGGGACGTAGTTACGTAGGTACAGTACGTCGGTACATATGGGTCTTTCCCGACTCAGAGACCTGCATCTACCAGGTTCAGAAGAGTAGCTCTGCTCTTGGATGGTCTTACAGCCCAACCAGCGAGCCGGCGAGCCAGCTTAGGATTGAACAGTGCTGTGCAATGCTTGAGGGAAGAGGAGAAGTGAACAGCAATGCCATCTTCCAGAGGTGCTCTCTCTCTCTCTTTGAAACGTTACCCTTTTTCTATCATCTACGTCTAACCCGACTCACAATTTACTACTGGCAACGCAATTCCCGATTCCCAGTTCCCAACTCTCCATCCCGGTTACAATCACCACTCGGCCTGTTCTGCTCTTGTTGCCGTTGCCGCCTGCAAGACGCAGCACGACAACTTTACCCTGATTTGCTACATTCCACCACACCACACACTCCACCACACTACCCTGAGAGCCTACCTTACATACTCGTGCACTCTTTTCCTCTTCTCTTCCTTACACACTCGTACCTACATATTATCCTCCTACTCGAATTGTATGTCCAGATCCCTTTTTGTATATTTGCGGGTAGAGTAACCTGACGTACATACCATCACACGATTTCTGCACCCTGTTCGGTTCCCTTACTCAATCTAGAAATTCCCTTTCATAATCGTTGGAAAAGAAAAAACACAGTTACCCGTCTCCTGCACCAAAAGGTGGTTTGTGCTTTCTCTTCTTCCTGGCTCTTCCTGGCTCTTCCTGGGGTGAAATCACAAGCGCTTCAACCGAGACTACACCGTCACATTGCGAAAAGATCCCTCCTCCGTCGTTAACCTCGACTTGCTCTCACCATATTGTACCTCAACATCTACATCATTCTTTATCGATTAGGAACCATACTGCACAGCTAGCGAATCGTATCGAAAATCGAAACCTTTGAAGGACGCCTTGTACCGATGTGTTGATCATCTGGTCTTTGAATTTGAACGGGATTTACAATCCATCTACCATCTACGCTCTCTTTGCTTGCTTCAGCCCTGCAATCTGCCTGCCTCGCCCGAACATCTCTATCTACCTACCTGCAGCAGCCTTGCGATCCCACTCGACAGAATCCCGAAATATTATTAAAAATACCCGCAGCTTGAAGAAAGTGCTGCGATCTGAACGATCATGGCAGGTTTATTTAGAAGAGTGTACGATTGGTTGCTGAGGCTTTTCTGGTAGGTCGCTTCCTTGTTAGTGAGGGGAATCGACGGAGGAAAATCTCTTGCTGGGAAGACAAAAGCCCGTCATCTTTGATATGGTTGTCTGCTGGCCGAGACAGTAACTGATATGTTGCGCAGGGCGACCGAGATGGATATTACGATGATAGGGTTGCAGAATGCAGGAAAGACGTCCTTGTTAAGGGTGTTGGCGGTAAGTCTAAATTCCAGCCTCTTTACCTCTTATCGTTCACCTGTCTCAGATGCGCAAATACTGACCGTACGCGATGAATAGGGCGGAGAGTTTACACTTGAGTATGTTCCCAATCTTTTCGAACAGTTTCATACCTTTCCTTTCCCACTTACGATGCCTATCGCTGAAGCGGGGGTAGCACGCATTCCCCACGCTGCGCAAACCAGCCGGAAAGAAATCTGGCTAACAAGACTGTGACTGTAGCTCAATTCCAACTGTCGGATTTAACATGAAGAGAGTACAAAAGGGCCATGTGACGCTCAAATGTTGGGATCTTGGGGGGCAGCCACGATTTCGCTCCATGTGGGAAAGATATTGCCGAGGTGCAAACGCCATTGTGTTTATCGTCGATTCTGCGGATACTGAAGCTCTGCCCGTCGCGAAAGACGAACTTCATCTGCTCCTGGAAAAACCAGTCCTTCAAGGCATCCCACTTTTGGTTCTCGGCAACAAATCCGATCTGGAAGATAAATTGTCGGTCGATGACTTGATTGAAGCTCTGGATTTAAAGAACATCTCACATCGCGAAGTTAGCTGTTATGGGATAAGTGCAAAAGAAGAAACAAACCTAGATGCTGTTTTGCAATGGCTTGTGGCTCGCGCCAATAAATAGGAGCAAGTCTCCCAGAACGACAGCAGATAATCCCCGTCCATAGGCGCATGATGGGCGCAAGGCTGGTCGAATTTGCCAGTGAGGGACGTATGGAGTGGTGACGAATTTCACGAATTTAACGAGAAGAAAAGGGAAGATAAATGAATAGCCCTTTCGAGTCTTCGCGGACCAGATATATCTCCACAGCTCGCAGCACCAAAGTTTTACCACGGTTTCTTTTCCTCACTCTTCCAGTTCCAACAATCCTCCATTCGATGACGGGATGGATTTGGATATGAGTGATTTTCCTTGACTTCTTGATGCGCCATGTCTGCCACGATGAGACGACCTTCATAACGACTTCCTTCTATGTTTAATCATGACCAAAAGAACGATGTGTCGAATACTCCGGAACGAGTCCCTGTGTTCGAGCACAGACTTGCTTGGAGATATGCGTTGGTGTATGGCATGGTATGGTGTATAGGGCGTTGAGTTGAGGTGATCGGAATGGGTCACATTGTATTTAAGATATTCATTTGAGCGGTATCAAATCGTAATTTCGACTCTGGTCATTTTCGCATATCCTGTATCTGACGCCCGATGCCAAAATCCTTTCTGCAACTGGCTGAGCAGGGAGCGCCCGTAGGTTGTGTGGTTTCCCGAATGCGGAATAATGGGACGAGTTCAAAGTAGGTTCGCCGTATGGGTTTCGCATTGAATGGTTCGCAGAGCTGTCAATTCCCAGGAAACTCCCTCCTTGGAAGAGTTGTTGGGGCAAAGAAGGAGGAATGAGAACGAAGAATAGGAAAGGAAGGAGGGAGACTTTCATGTCAAAACTGAAGAAACCACGATTGATGCGCTGGCAATGGGAATTTTAAAGCATGACCCTTGTTCTTGCCTTGCAGAAAGTGGAAAATTTGAGGAATGTATTGGCTAGCTTGCCGAATTGTATGATTGGACTGCCACGCCTAACACTGAAGTATCCGTCGAAGTTGTGAGAGGGAAAAGATAATTGGTTAAAAGACATTTAATTGAGGAGGGAAGGACGGGCGACAACGATCCATTTGAGATTAACTGGCTGAATGCAACCTGAAGCCAGGAGGACCATCTGGAATTTGATCTGTAACCTTGCGCAGTGTGGATAACGCAAAAAGTACGTACACAGTACCCGTGCATCCATCCACGCCGGGTTTCTGACGTCGACGACATCGGCGGTTTTCCACAGTATAGTACAAACTTGCTTCCAAATCATAGCCTTCTCGAATACACTAAGATCTTCATTCATACTATACCACAACGCAACACCTTGAGTTCTGCGCGATTATTGCAGGTGGATTCGTAGGCACTCAGCCACCACCTTTCCGAGCTTACCTGTGATCTCCGATAAATATCAACTCTCTTCGCTCTCTCTCACCTATTTTGTATTGAACTTGAACCTACCTAGCCGTCCATAAAGGTTATTATTCAGTGGCCTTCGTAATCACTTTCTGCATCTTATTCTCCTTTACCAAACCAGTTTGACTATTTTCTTGCTGTCCACATCTTCCTCACAGCCCGAATCATCAAGCTATTCCTTGCAACTCGAATCCCTGGTCCACCTTGAAATCATCTGAACAGAGTCTGCCGTGTCTGCTCATTCGTAATTCAAGAAGGGTTAAACTTCCGTGTCCGGAGGGCTTCCAGGATATCGATGGCTGTGCTTTCTGCCTTGCTTGCCAAGAGGCAAAATCTGAATGATGATTATGATGAGTATGTGAATTTCTCTTATAGTATCGCTTTCAGCTTGTTGAATTCCTGCTGTTCTTTGATGTCGACCTCACAATAATCCGCTTCTGCACTCACACTTTCACATCGTCTGAAAAATCATAGCGCTAATCAACCACGATGGTTTACAGCTGTGATGGCTTTGGGACTTGCTATAGGACTTCGACCTGGGACAATTGGGGACGCTGGGTCGCGTTAGCTGTCATCGTAGTAGCTTTTATTCTCCTCGCCTTCGCACTGTCGTAAGTTTCGCCAGACATTCTAGTCTTCAATCTTCTTATTTTTAATACTAATAAATCTTCTAGATGTATCAATTCTCGACGTCGTCGCAGAAGAGGCGTAGCACCAATGTACGGAACGGCTTGGATGGCAGCCCCGCCTCCATACGGACAACAACAACATTACCCCAATCAACCCTACAACGGCGCACATGCTCCTCCGATGTACACTCCACCAGGTGTGGTTCCTCAACAAACAGGCAATACCTTCAATAGTAACGATGGATATTACGGACACCACCAGTATCAAGGTCAAAACAATGGCAATGGTATCGAGCTTCAACAACCAGCAAGCGCATATCAGCGTGGTGGCGAAAATGTTTATCAACCACCGACGGGACCACCGCCAGGAAAGAAGGCTCAAGGGGATGGAATCATTCGGTAGATTGATGGATGCGATGCGACAGATGGTAAAGTTCCTGCGCGGATTGAGTAGGTGGACCTCAGAAATAGATGGACAACGACGTAAACAAGTTCTTAGCGGAGGGGCTTGGATAAGTGAAGGGATCGGCTGCGATGAGCTTAATGGATAAAATGAGTGTAAAGATATCTCCTTGAGGCGTTGATGTTGATGTTGGAGTTTGGGTTGTGGTAACTATGAACGTTATGAATGAATAATGGCTGGAAATCATCTCAATATGAATCAATACCACATTTCGATAGTCGAGTTCCTAATGCAATAAATGAGTCCATTCTTAAAACAGCATTCAGCAATGCTCTGACGCTCGTGTTCGTGTCACAGAAATGCATTCGAGTCAACTCAGCCTCACAGCGCAAGTAGCACGATAGCACGAATTGATGCGAAAGTATGTAACCCTACCGGAGCCTACCATTCCAGAGGATGCGATAAATAGCAAGCATCGCTCGTATATGTAGAATCACCCCGCTCTGGTGCGGACTCGTCGATGGGTTCCTGTAATACTTAGTACCCCTCAACTCTGCTCACCTGTGCTTCCTGCGCCACGGTCAGTTTTTGAAAGCCATTACACGCAAATACTTCGTACTTTGTACGTCCCGAGCGCTGACATCCACTAATTCTGCGAGAATCCCCTGGCATTAGCTTGGCGGCTCTCTGCGCTGAAGTGGACCGTGGAGCAGCATAATATTGGGGCTTGGCACTTTCTACAAAGGTACACGTTCAGGCAGACGAAAGGAAGACGAGACGGATGAAAGCAAGTACGAGTAAACCGTCCTTTCATAGTCAGAAGGATTGTCAATACGAAGTATAGTACACTCACTTCATTCATTGTCGCCATTTTATAAAGATCCTTTAATACTTACAAGTCTTCACTTTAATTTTACCATGTACGCAATAAGCTTAAGCCATTTTCCAACACAATCTAGGAGACTCGGGGGAGATTAGCACCGCCCACTCCTTGTTATAGCATCCTACCTTAGTAAGATCACCCCCAAGATCTTCTGCGTTTCACCGGGCGCCAGCGCCAGTGTTTGAAGTATATTCAGATCTGAGGATTAAGGCTGGAGATATTGCGCACCTTTAATAAGAAAAGCACAAGAACGAATCCGCTGACAAAACTCGACCACCATCCCTTTCTCGATTCCTTCCACTGTGCGCGCGAAATCAGAGCATCGATATTTGCTGAAGACTCACTCAGGTCTGCGAGAAGCGCAGAACTCGCAACAACACTCAACAGTGGATCTACGGGACCGAGCGATTATTACTGCGTCAGTTAAGGACTAGAAGTTTGTTATAAGGAGGATCGACAAACCATACACTCGACGAACGTATGGCCAAGTAACGATCAACAATTGTTTGGATTGGCGCAATTGGAAGCAACAACAAAGGTAGGCTCTGTGAGGCCTTGGAGTCGATCTGTTACGGTTTCGCATCGTCGCGTCGTTCGGCATCTTCAAAATGCCTCATATTACAACTGCGATGGAGTGGAGTAGGCGGAGGGGAATTGGAGAAATTATGCTGGATAGTTTCATCAGGAGGCGATCGGTGTCGGGGGAAATATCGAGCGTGAAAGATTCATTTTCTTCATGGTCGAATTGTATGGCGGCTACATATTGCAAGTTGGTCCACCTATCCACCTATCTGCAATTGCAATCCGCGCAGCGCCTTTCCATACAAACTGGATGCTAATCAATTCATAGGTGGCCGGTGATCGCGGTGATTGTTGTCGGTTCTCTTATGATTATATCGGTCGTCTGGTGTATTGTAAGATGCGCTTGTTGCGGGATGTCATGTTGCTGTTCATGTTTTTCGTGTCTCAAGTGCTGTCAATGTTGCGCTCCATGTTGCGAGGGGAAGAGGGATAGATCTCACCAGAAACTCCATGATGAGCCCTACTTTGCACCAAATCAAGGATATCGAGCGCCGGATCCAATGATGGGAGGTGGTCTTGGTGCACGCCCACAGCCGCCCCAATATGCGAGCTTTGAGGTAGGAAAGAATGGATTCGCAGTGGATCCGAAATCGACTTTGTCTGACGATGCCTTACCACCAATGCCAAGCTGGGAAACGGCTAAAAAGGTACATGTGCTGGAGGAAGAGAAGAACGCCGTCGAACTCGGGGAATTGGATCCAGCCACCGGACATAAAATGCCGTTAATGACTGGTGGCGCATCGAGCCATCCGCCGAGTCCAGCGGTCGAGCAAGGTAGTAACAATCCCTATGGTTCAAGGCCAGGACCAGGAGGATATATGGGCGCTGGTGGACAAAGTCAGAATAATCTGGGAGGATATGGGGGTTCGCCGAACCCTGGTATGGCGAACGATCCACTCATGGGATATAGAGGCACACCACCGCCTCCTGGTGCAGCACCATTTGGATATAGAGGGTCGCCATCACCGGGTCCTGCAGGAGAACAAGGAATGGGATATCGGGGTCCACCTGCTGGGCGCGGATATGGCTCACCATCGCCTGGACCCAATCGTGGACCGTATCAAAGTACGCCTTCGCCGGGACCAGGAAGAGGTGGATATGCTGGACAGGAAGACACTTTTACTCCTATGCCTCAACAATTCCTTTCGAATGATGGTTTCCATGATACTCCTACTACCGGCTACGGTCAAGCTGACCCCATGTACGATAATCGACCATATCCCTCTCAACCTTCTCGTTCATATTCCGCGAACTCTGTAAATCAAGGTAGACAGTATTCGAATCAACCATATCAGCCACATGAGTCCGACAATAACTACCCACCTGCTAGAGGTCCTTCAAGGGGCCCAGGTGGGCCAGGTCGTATGATCTCCCCAGCACCTGCGAATGATGGCGGCTTCAATGCATATTCCGGCCGCTCACCCCCACCCCAGGATGGAGCATATGGACAGTATAATACACCAATGCCGATGACAAGAAGTCCACCTCCACAAGAACCGGCTTATCCAGGGTATAAACCATATACCCCTGCTACGCGGTGATCGTAGGCTCTGGAATTTTGTACATGCTTTGAATGGGTGTAGGCTATCGGGAAATGGACTGCATGGCGTTATTGGAATGGGTGGAGTTTGGCATATAGCGGATGGGGGAGTTCGTGGTTTTACTGATTCGAGATACTTAAATGTTGTGGGAGTGAGCACATACATCTACGTAGTAGAACTTCTCATTCATTGATCACGCTGTGCAAATGCAGTGCAAGGCAATATTCAAGGAGCCGGCACAAAGATAAACTTATTTCTTCTAAAAAGTAGTTTCACAATGGCTTCGTTGACCGTTTGATTTGTGAAGAGTGTTACCAAGAAAGAGCCCCAAGTATCAAGATTATACCTGTATGCTATTGAGTGGCACAGCATTGTTCTACTTGATCCACCACCATCATCACTATATGTTTGATTGCCCCAATCGGTTCAAATCCGTTTGGATGCTGGTAGGTCATGAAGACGGAATCTTAGACCCTACTTGGATCATCGCAATAAAGTGTGCACGATTTGGGAGGTGATTTGAATTTGGGAGCAGTCCAATCAATGGTTTTGCGTACTTAAAGGTCTGGATTGGCATAAGAACTCGAGCGGCTCCAACACCATTCACATCAGTCAATTTCAAAGCGTTGTCGTCAGATTGATTCCTTCGACAAGAGAGTGGAAAGTAAAGGCCCATAGATCAAGGCTACTCAGTGGCAGAATTCCGAGCATCGAACACACTCGCCCTTTCACTAGCCTGTTTCCATATAATAGGGTGTGCATTTGATAGCGAAGTTATTATCAACACAGGTGTCGTTCATAATCACTAACACAGGTAGTTTTCCAGGTATTTTCCAAGAGATCTCCAGTTGTTTTTCCAGAATGACCACTTGTGCTGTACTCTCTACAAAGACAGGACGGAGACTTTATAAAATATACCTACGGATTTCCACTTTGCACGGAGCCATACCGGTGGCCATATATTCAACTGTGCAAGCAGATCTACCCCACGGGGGTGCGCGCAAATTCTTGATCTCTGACCGAATAGACTCGAAGAGAAAACCATAGTGTCCTCCGTTTCAACCTCGTATAAGACGTAGTCAGGTCCATCATTTGGCGAAACCGAAAGAGGAACTTCCATCAATAGGATTCTTGTCTCCGAATTGTATCGAAATTAGTTCATCCCAGCGGATTGGATACTTGCTTGTCTTTCCCATCTGTAGTGTAGCTGCTATGATGTCAGCTTCTATTAACCTATGGCCATCGGATGGAAATTGCAGAGTACGTTCATTTTGACACACCAAACTCTTGCAAAGCGGCACTAGCTTAATAGGCGTACACAGCTGTTAACTTTGCTCGCTGGAGATGAGACTTCCGACAGAAGTACGAATGGTCAAATAATTCCGTATATTTCCATATATGAAGAACTTTCAATTCACCCCAAATCATAAAACGTCGCTGAAATTATACGCGACCAGGCGACCAATCGATATGGTGATGTTGGCGGTGCGAAGAAAGCTATACTAATATCGCTGCCAAGGCCGGGGAGTACCGACCGGTGTACTAACGAATTAGGGAATATCTGGGTCCTTCCCCGGAGAACAGACCGGAAGCAGCTCCTCTTATCTACCCCAGCTCCACTTCCCCCGTGTAAGTGCCACGTGAGTGCAGATTTCGAGATTAACTTACTCGTAAACGAGTATACCTCACAGAAATTCAAAAGTGGAAATTCTAGAGCTGGTACTTGACCCACCGGTCCACCAGCATTGGTAGTCTACTAATGTTAACGTGCGTTTACTAGTTGAGGGAGGGGTCGAAACGTGAAACACTACTGCACCTCTTTGCATACACCAGCAAAACCATCACCGTGGAGAGCGAACCAATCCTCATATTCGGCCCGTGGTACGACGTTTGGAACGACATCTCTAACCAATGAACTTACTACCACTTCGTCTCGGAAGTGAATATCTCTACGATAAAAACCAGGATACCAGCCGCGGTCCGCATCTCGCTAGAGACTTGCAGATGTCAGCCGCATCGAATTATGCAAGGTAAGCATTAGCGATATCCAGTACTGTATCGTGCAGGGTCACCCCCTGGCTACTTTGCTGCCCATCTGCCCATTCTCTGGGACCGCCGCATGATTGTACCTATTTTCAAGGCGGTCAAAGTTCAGATGAGCTAGGCCTCGAATATTACTGCAAAATGTTCCTCATCTCATTGGGGCGCTTACCCCACTGCTCGTTGTCTGCTAAGTTCGAGGTTCGAGTTAATTACTCTGCTAGCCACAGCTTTGCCAGCTATTCACTATGTTCCCCGTCGTCTCTGGCCAACGAGATTGGTATCTTATTCGTATTTCCGAGGCCAATCTCCGAGATATCTATGACCTATCGTTTCTTTTCCTTCTCGTCACATGGTCTAGTCTGACGAGTATCTTCGTATGTCCCTCCCCGGCTCTATTGCGTGATATTCGAAAGGAATAAGACCACGAGGTAATATATCGAGCACCAAACAGTGGTTTGTAACGATATATGCAGAGTTGTTAGCTGCTTAATTCCACGTACAAGTATGCACGAGTATCGTAGTCTAGATTGTTGAGTCGGCTAGCCGCTTACAACCTACCTCGCCCCTAGGTGATAAGCTTTCTGAACAGCTTCGAAGTGAATTACGAACAGAGCTAATATCGGTCTCCCCAGTACCCACAAGTCCAAAAGACACCGGGTAATATGTTTCCTCCAATCAATCAACCTTCGCAGATGCGGTTCGGTATAATCTAACCCGCTGCATATGCGCTCGGCTAGTCCTACCCCGCACGCTGGCCCACACCGCATATTACCCCATGGGGATTTCCTCCATACCTCCATAACGGAAACGAAAAGCTTAAAAGGTACGACCTTCCCGTCACTGCGGTTCCTGTTTACCTCTCCTTACACGTTATTCATCCAAGCAAATACCAGCCAAGATGAGTATCGCTGCTGATACCAAATCCCCTGGCGGCCCGGATGTTGAGGTCGAGGGAGCTTTCTCCCACGTGGACCATGCCGCCGACCTCGACGAAAAAGCACAAGTCGCGGACTACAAGGCCGATGCAGTGGAGGCAGAGAATGCAGAGCATAATATGGGTGTGTTGGAGGCGGTTCGAGCCTATCCTATGGCTTCCTTCTGGGCGTTTGTCATGTCCTTCACTATCGTAAGTTAAATTTTCACAATTCAAATTAAAATTGCATCCGGCGAGAAATCACGGCTAACACCATATTCAGATCATGGAGTCTTACGATGTCTTCCTGATTGGTAATTTCGTCGCCTTACCTCAATTCCAGCAGGATTTCGGTATACACTACGCTCCAACGAACTCATGGGTTATTGAAGCCAAGTGGCAGTCTGCGCTTCAAGTCTCCGGACAACTCGGTGCTCTTATCGGTGTCTTCATTGCTGGCCCTCTCACCAGCCGTGTCGGATATCGTTACGCGACCCTGACAGGTCTCATGCTTTTGAACGTCTTCATTTTCGCTTTTTACTATGCCAAATCTCTGCCCGTTATCTTTGTGGCCCAGCTTCTTGAGGGCCTGCCTTGGGGCATCTTCATTGCAAATGCGCCGGCATACTGCAGTGAGATCGTACCGATGAAGCTAAGAGCCCCGGCCACACAGATGCTGCAGATGTTCTGGGCCATTGGTAGTATCATTGTTGGTGCTGTCACCTATGTTTACAACGGTACTAAACACGAATCCGCCTACAAGTATGTGTTCATCTGCATTACAAGCAAGTCCTTCACTAACAATAGGAAATCAGAATTCCCATTGCGCTTCAGTGGCTTTTCCCTACCCCGCTTGCTATCCTCATTTTTTTTGCACCAGAGTCGCCCTGGTGGTTGGTTCGAAAGGGACGTTTCGAAGCTGCAGCACATTCGGTCGAGCGCCTTGGACGTAAGTCGGCGGTAAATTCTAGTGAGACTGTCGCCATGATGCGCCGTGTTATTGAAATGGAGAAGTCCACCAAGGAACCCAGCTACGTGGAACTGGTTAAAGGCACTGACCTCTACCGCACCCTCATTGTGTGCTGTGTGTACTTGGCACAAAATCTTACCGGTAATCTTATCGCTAATCAGGCCGTCTACTTCTTTGAGCGTGAGTTTTTAATCATTGCTGATTAGGTGAATGCATATGCTGATTCAAGCGCAGAGGCTCACGTAGGAACCAATACTGCATTCGCCCTAGGTCTTATCACCTCGGCTCTACAAATGATCTTCGTCATGCTTTCTTGGATCCTTACCACATATCTTGGCCGACGTACTATCTACCTCTGGGGCTCAGGCTTCAACGTCGTTCTACTGATAGCCCTTGGTATTTCGGCCTCTATTGGCGACCCCAAGGAGCACTCAGCTTCTCTGGCACAGGCGTCATTGGGTCTCATCATTTCCGTCTTATTCACCTTAGGACCTGCGCCCGCCTCATGGGTCATTATTGGTGAAACTTCGGCTATTCGTCTTAGGCCTCTAACGACTGGTGTGGGACGTGCTTCGTACTACATAGTTGAGATTCCTTGCATCTTCCTAGGAAGCTACATGCTCAATCCAACAGTAAGATTATTCTCCTTCTCAACCTTTCTGTGATATATTGCTAACATGATGAAGGGTGGAAACCTTGGCGCCAAGTGCGGTTACGTGTGGGGTGGCACTGGTTTGATTTGCTTGATCACGGCGTACTTCTACTTGCCTGAGATGAAGGGTCGATCTTACCGTGAGATTGATATCTTGTTCAAGCGTCGTGTTCCTGCTCGTGAGTGGAAGAAAACGGTGGTCGATGAACAGGATGACGAGTAAATGAGTTACACTTAGAAAGGCTGCGGTAAGGTGTGACCGTAAGCGACTTTTCGGTAGTTTAGAGGCGTAGCACAACGCATTAAAGTGTTCTCGTTGTAGCAATAATAAATCACAATAGCTTTCCCCTTGCCAGACTTTTCTCCAGCTCCAATTTCTCTTTGTTAAAGAATTGTGGAATGAAAACCAGTAGGTTTCGATCCGCTGTCTTTCGGAAATCAGGTCTCAATATCCCCGGCCTGGGGGTCGGGCTTCTCGCTCCAGAACATTGAGGCAAGTGCGCTCATCTTGGCCAAAAAATCTGTTGCGTGGTACATTCGCGTGGTTCATTACTGAGTCCGCTGCTTCATTCCAACTCCGCATTTCAAGACTATCGAAAGAGCATATTAATAGACTGGTGATGCACTATATTCAACTTAGCGTGCTTATTCACTCCTTGAAGTACTCTCTCCAAGCTCTCGTATCTTCTTGAGTAGTCTCTATCCTACCGAGACGCCCGTGTACCTCGCTCCATAGCGAACAGCAGATTCAAGTATCTGCAAGCATCTGACAACTGAAAAAAGACTGGAGACTAGGGCTATGGAGTTCACATGGCTGGTCTGGATTAGCGATGCCGGGTCGGGGAGAGATATTATTAATTCTAATTGCTATGAACCTGTGAGTATAGGGCCCCTGTCTGCTGCCAACTCCTGTCTCGGGATGCCTGACTGGCCCTATCTAGCACCTGTGAACTGACAATTGGCTTCCTTGATAAGCACCGGACAGTGCTCTTAGTCCAGCATATATCTTGATGGGAGTAATGGAGTCGACATCGGGACCGGTCGGCGGTCCCCATCTTCATTCGATCAGCATGCTAGTTGACCGTCTATGTTTCCGATAAAAGTATCTTGTCATCATTGTTAGAAATAACAGCAGTGTTATGGGAGGTACGGGGATAGCTACTTATATCGATTGAAGTAGCAACATATTGCCCAGCAGCATTCTTGCATTGCGCATGGAGAACAGTACCATCGGTCCACTCGTCTTTGCAAAATTCGCCAGGAATTTTACAGCTAGCACCCCAGCCACCACTGTATAGCCCAAGTCAGTCAGATCATGTATACTGACTTGTTGAGGGGGTTCAGGAGAGCACAGATGGTAACCTACTTGACCTGATAAACAAGCTGGCCATTGTTGTTGCCCATGCAAGAGTTTGTGAGAAGTTCGCTGTTGACGTGGTAGCCCGCGGGATCTCCTGCATAACGACAGTTGGCGACAAGGAGTGGATTGTCTCCATCCAATATGCACCAGCTATTGCACGATGCAGCGAAACCGCTGACTGCGTGCGCACCAACAGAGAAGTAAGCCAACGCAACTAGATGCTTGATATGCGGCATTATGATAGTATAGAGAAAACAGAACTGGATAATATTGATTTGGAAAAGGTGGTCTGGAAAAGGTGGTCTGGAAAGGTGGTCTGGAGGTGCTTTGTCTGCTGTATCTAAAATTTCAGTGGATGGGACACATACATCTTTATAGATAATGGGGCTCTTGGCAAGCTCCAAGGATCCGGATGTAGTCCCATCTGGAGTTCTATCTAGTGGGATGTAAAGTCCCTTATCGTATGATTCGTATTCCCTTTTCGGCCATGAAGGCGCGAGGTATAACCGTATAATATAATTGGCTTGCCCGGGAGAGATATAGCCCTTTCTTTGAACCACGGAAACATTAATAGGCCATTTTCGCCGCGTTGGACCAGCTTCTTCCAGACTAGTACCTCCAACATGCAAACCCCGAGGATGTAGATATCATGACACATATTATACTCCTGTTGTGCTACCTGGTACTGCCGTGTCGGGTACTGGTAGGCTTGCTAGACTAGCTGCCAGCTGCCAGCTGCCAGTTCCAAAGAAATATTGAGAGGTCCTGGATGGGCCAACCCACATGGCTGTTGATCGTTTTCTGCTCCATAACGAGAATATTTGTGGGATTGATATTCTTGTGCACCAGTTCGAGACCATGGACGTGCAAGATGGAATTTGCGGGTGGAAGGCATATTTTGTGTCGAACACCGAGAGAAGGCGCCGTGGGAACTGTATAGAGCAAGTCTTCGAGAGTTCCTCGAAAATGAAGCGAGTCTGGGGCAAAAAACACGAGCTCAAAGCGACTGTTCTCGACATCATCCATGTTACCCGCCGCGTCGAGAATACCGTCCGAAGCCTGGGCGGAGACCAAGTGCTGTGCGAGAACCTGGAGATCGCCTTCTTTTGATGGCTTCGTGTTTGTCTTGTAACTCCGCGCCTCCAGGAGGAATAGGCCACTCTTTGGGTCTACTCGCCCGGATTTTGACGTTAGCTGGCATTTTACGATCCGTATCTCTTGGGAGATATGTGCAGTGATATGTGCAGTGACTAGCCCTGAAGGTTGGAATAACTCCAGCGACAGGCAGGCAAGTGACCGACCCGTCTCGAGGTTTCTGATCATGAACACTCTATTTGGAAAGTCATCCCCGAACCGTCGCAGTCATTTCACATTCTCCTCTAAGCATTGCAGTCTTCTCTTGCTATTGATAAGTCTCATAGCTCTCCCCCGATGTGTAGTCTTCTTGAGTTCCTCGATTCGCTGTTGTGATGAAATCATCGCTTTTTGTAACCCCTAGAAGGTGTCATCCAGACTCTCCTTGTTCTCGTCACTAATATGTAGATCGGTCATAATGGAATGCCCGTTCGCAATGACCATTGACCAGTCGCAACTGTTTTCTTTGCGTTTCTGCAAACATGTCAAAGTTGCGAATTACTTCATCTTCTACGCTGAGTTCTGAAACGGCATCGGCCAGTTGCACCACGTATTTGATGATAAGGTCTACAACTCCTGCGTGGCAAAGACTAGGCCGAAATTTTTAATTCTAGACATTTGAAATGCAAATGAAACGTACTTAAGAAGTACGAAAGGTCTTGGGACTGGAGCGTAGCTTGCTCGTAGAGACGTCAATCAACTAAATAGGTTGCGAAGACTTATCTGTTGATGGCTGCTCCATTGTTAAGTATGCAATTAGTATTCGACAGGCGACTGCCAGTATGCGAGTGAGGCTGGGATAAGGCTTGTTAGTCTAAGGTTCCTACTACGTTGCCGGCAGGGCTTGGTCTGGGAAACAAAATTCCAGCTTTTGATGAGGTGTGGTGGTACAAGGCTCCGTCTATGCGGTCGGCTACCAGACAAACAGTTCCTTGAATTTCGCATCCGAGTCCCAAATGTGCATTGACAACATCTTGCATTATGGATGCAATACTAGAGCTGGAATTTTGATTTCCGTACAAGAATACTCTCAAAAGCCTAGACCTGAGCCATTAATCCTCGCCCTTAGTTTTAAGGTCTACGAGAGACCGCTTTAACAGACCAGCACCAAACTGACCCCACAGTTGTACCTTCAACTAAGGTACACATCAATAGCAATTATAGTTACGATATCACCACTTCGTCGCTTCTTATCTATGAGTCGAAGAGGTCTCAATTTCTTGAATAACTCCTTCGTACTTCAATCACGACTCATTCGATACTGAATATTAGAGCTGAACCCTAAGTTTCAGTGGCTACCCATCATGCGGTCGACTGTGAGGCCATAGCGAGAGACATCAACTACTTTCTCATGTAGTAAGACGAATTGAGCACAATAAACTCCTTAACTGGATATGACGAGACGATTATCGTCTCAGCCAGGCAAATCTCTCCAAAAAGCGACTGATAGGAACTGGAGAGTGGTTGCTGCATTCGAAAGATTACGGCTTTTGGGTTAATAACACAAAGCAGACTTTGATCTACTCAGGCATACCAAGAGCCGGCAAGACAATGATCACCTCAACCATAGTCGAGGAGTTGCTCATGCAATTCGGGAATGACGATAACATTGGCATCGCTTTTTGTGTTTCAGCTACCGGAATCAGGACCAGACACCTTCCTCTGTTGTCGTGAGCCTGCTGAAGCAATTACTGCAAAAAAGATCGACAAAACCCGAGGCCGTATTGACCTCGTTCCGCTACCACAAGTCAAAATGCTCTAGGCCATCTTTCGAGAAATTGTCGGCGGTGTTGCATGCTATCATCCATGACACTTTACGAACCTTTATTATTCTGTACGCACTCGATGAGTTTGTGGAAATGAGCGGTAGCCGTACAAATCCAACTTTAGAGTTATTCCAGCTTCAGAGTATAACTGGGTTAAATCTGTTCCTCACGTCCAGGTCTCTGCCAGAAATAATGCAACTATTCAAAGATTTCCCGTGTCTGGACATTCGGGCCACTGATTCTGACTCTTGGAGGTTCTCAAATTAGGTGCAAGCGGGGTACTGGGATCTAGTACCTTATAGGCTCTGAAATGGATTTAAAAGTAAGGGTAACTAGTACTTGATTCAACTGTTCTACCTATTTTACATTGGTAAAGGACTTCTATATATATAGTTATATAGGCCTTACTATAATATTGGTTCTAGGCCTATATATAGGCCTATTCTTAATAGTAACACCTCTTCCTTCAGGCCTATTAGGCCTATATTGGTCTATTGGGTTCTAATACTGATATACGGAAATTTATATATAACTATTTTTCGGACTTTCAATTATTCCTAATACTAGATACTTATATATAAGATCTTATTAAAGAAAAAGCGGTTATATAGTAAATAGAATATATATAATCTGGTTTCCTCTATATTATAGTATTAGAAATCAAGCTAAAATCTTATTTAGATTTCTTCTTATCTAATTATATATAGAATAGCTATAGTATATATCTATATTAAGATAGCTAAAATTATATCTAGAAATTCAATAGTAGAAATAAATTATATAATATTATAGATAAAGAGGATGAAAATAGATTTACTATATTTTAGTTAGGATTAAATATTTCTTAAGTTCTTTAGAGATAAGATAGTAAATATATATTAATCAATTTTATATATATATAGAAATTAATTTAGTTGATAAAAGAATTTTATCTATTTCCTTAATTCTCTCTCTTTATTATAAATAATTAAAGAATCTTTACTTTTCCTCTTTCTTTTTAATTTCTATATAATACTAATATTTATAATAATATCTCTTAAATATATAAATAAGATAGATCAATATTAACTAGATAATAAAAAGATAGATAATTATTATAATATTTATAAGTTTTATATTAGATAATAATCTAATTTAAATTATAATATTAATATTATAAATTATTTTTTTAAAACTAGTTATAAGTTTATTAATATATTATATATTAGATTTGAAATTGAAAATAGAGAAGGAATAATAAACTAATTAATAGTATTATATAAAAACTAAAAAGGAATAAAATATATTACTAAAAGAAAAGAGAAGATAAAAAAGAGAAATAATAGATATAATTAGATATATCTTTAAAAAAGAAGAATAAAAAGTAACTTATTAGAATTAGATTATTAAACTTGAGATTATTTAGAAATCTTTCTAAAATAGATAATATTATAGAAGATATCTAGATTTTAATAATATTATTTATAAAAAGATTAATATTATTTTAAAATTAGATAATCTTTAATAATATTATATATTAAGATTAAATAACTAGAACTAGTTAATAAAGTAGTATAACTAATATATTTATTTTATTTATATATTTACTAGAAATTATTAATTTATAATAAGAAGTTTGAAAAAGTCTTTTATTTCTTCTAGTTATTTTTAAAGATTCTTAAATTAAGTATAAATAAAATATTAGAATCTAGTATTTTATAAATTCTGAAATAGATTTAAAAATAAAGATAATTAATATTTGATTTAACTATTCTATCTATTTTATAATAATAAAGAATCTTTATATATATAGTTATATAGATCTTATTATAATATTAGTTCTAAATCTATATATAGATCTATTTCTAATAATAATATCTTCTTCTTTAGATTTATTAGATTTATATTAGTTTATTAGATTCCAATATTAATATATAGAAATTTATATATAACTATTTTTCGGACTTTCAATTATTTCCAATATTAGATATTTATATATAAGATCTTATTAAAGAAAAAGTAGTTATATAGTAAATAGAATATATATAACTATAACAATTTATATGAAAAGGCAGTATAAGCTAGAACCTATTGGTATTAGTTGGGTATATAATATATAATATATAACCCCTTTTTATATATAAATTCCTCGAGCTCTTTAACTTTCTTAGTTCTTTAGTTCTTAATTCTAAAGTTAATTCGATTCTTTCAAGATATCTAGTTATATTATTAAGAACTTATCTACTTATTATAGTTATATCTAATAGTCTTTAATAATATTAGTTTCATTTACCTCCTTATTAGGAATTACAATCTAGAATAGTAGGAGAAGATCCAATTCCGAATACTAAGCTCAATATAGAGTTACCTTCTATCCCTAATTCCGAATCTCCTTATTCTCTATATAATATACTATATACTAGTATAATAAGAAGGCTTTAATAGAGCCTCTTATAATATTTTATCAAGAGAAGAGTAAGTATCTAGCTCTATATCCAACTAGTTAGAGATCTAAAGAGAGGAATAATTAGGTTTTATAAAAAACCCTTTTTTTATTAATATCTTCCAAAGAATAAGAGTGCTAAGTAGATCGCTACTATATTTTGACTATAAGGAAGCTACTATTATATAAACTGATAAGTTTATTATATAAAAAGTAAACTAGCTTAACTAGTAACAACTCCTTGATTATATTATCGACCTCGAGAGGTTAGTATAATAGTCTCAAATATATCTATTAATTAAAGCAGATTATATTTAATAATCTCTTTATATTCTATATATTCAGTTCGGCCAAATAGATATAGAATCTATATAAATCTCTACAAATCTATATTAAGAGATTCCTTAATAGATACTATATTACTTAGTTATAGAATTAGTTAGAGTAAGATCTCAAGATTACTTATCTAAGATTATTAATATAACTAATAAGCTAAGTAATGGAATATAATTCCGCACTTCTTTATAACAAACTATTATAAATAACTAGTTAGAAATATATATAAAAACGTTGAGTTCGTAGGGATTTAAATATCAATATATACTAGATCAATTAGAGGATATAGTATTGGACTATATAGAAAAGCTATATTTATAATAAGAGTTATATCTTTTAGCTAAATAGATAATTATGAAAATTGCGAACTTTTTAATAGATTCTATAAAGTGCGAACAAGCTAAAGATTAGTTTAGAATTTTGTATATATAAGAAGGGATATTTTTTAAGGATTTCTATAAAGAATTCTACCTCTTTATATTATTAATATACAAAGCTAATATAGACGATCTATATAATAAACTAGTAATCAAAGTTACTTTGTTCTATAAAAGAGCTGGATCTATAATACTTCTTAATAGTTATTCGTTTATAGAAGATATATATATATATTATTATATCGATATAATCGAAATAGATATCAAGATTATAAATATAATCTATCGTTTTTATATCAATAATATCCTTTGTTCGAAGTAAAGTATTATCTACTTAAATAGTAAAAAGGAACTTATTATATAAGTAAGATCTATCTCTATTGATAAGTTAGTATATATCTATAAATATAACTCTTTATTATCTAATACCCCTCGTTACTTTATATCTAATTATAATTTCTATATATAGTCTATAGCTATTAATAGAAGTACTAACCCTTTCTATATAAATACAGATCAAGCGAGATCTCAAACTCTCTATATTATTAATATAATAGAATATATAGAAGAAAGTAACAAAAGAGAAACTCTTCTAGATATTTCTAAGAATCAAAACCTTGTTATATAGATAGAGATAATTATTTATACTATTTATCAAGAAATAGATCGAGTAAAAGATATTATCTAGTGAAAAACTTCTTTCTAGATAGGCTAAGAGATATAAAATATTTAAATATAACAAAATTAATAGATAGAGAGTATATAATAATATTCTATATCTTAGTTAAGAATGAACTCTCCTTTCTAATCAAAGCTCTTATAAACTCAAAAGTAAATAACTTTGTATTTATCAATACTACTTTCTTTAAATATTTATCATCTTTCTTTAAATCTATTTTATATTCCTTAAAAATATCTATATAGGTTAGAGACTATAATAGTAATTAAGACTTCAGAATCATTTATTATATCTTACTTAATTTTATAATTGATAGCTATATTCAATTGTTTACCCTCTTTTTAATTACTTATTTAGATATATAATCTATAATTCTAGAATATTACTAGTTAGTAAAGAACTATATTCTCATTAATTATATTAGGAAGAAGCTATATTAGCTTAAGGATATTCTTTAGATTATAATCTATATATATAATATCTCTATATAACTCCGAGGAGATCAAATAGTTAATCGTTATTATCAAGTAGATATAGATTATAGAGATCGACAACTTAATAACTACTAATATAAGAAATAATAATCTATCTTAAGTTTCTTATATTCGGATAATTTAAACTCTCTATCTATAAGGTTGTTATATAAAACGAATTCTTTATTTATAGATTATTTAAACTTCCTATTGATAATAATATTAGATAACTCAAACTCTCTATTTATAATATTCAGTATAAGTTATAAGTTATCCTGGTAATATATATAAGCCAAAGTAGTCAGGATTATAGAGAAAAAGTTGAAAAAGTTAGATTCTACTAATCTATCTACTAATCCATATTAATCTATAATTAAAAGGATATTTAAACCTCTCTAGTAGCTTTAAGTAGAATATAAGTTTGTAATTATAAAGATCTATTTTATTAGTAATATTATCCTGAACCTTATATATAAAAAGTATAGTAATTATAAACTTTTCTTGATTACTTTTCAAAAAATCAATATTCTAATTAACGAATAATAAATCTAAGCCAACTAGTATATTTAAATAGACGATCTAGTTACTCGGATATTTAGATTTATAAATTGGTATATTATTATATAATCGATTCTATTAATAAAAACTAAATTGGAAACTTCGATTTCTAATAAGTATATAGACTATATCTATATATTCTCTAAAAGAGAATCCGATATTCTATTTCTATATTATCTATATAATTATAAGATCGAGCTTGAGAATAACAATATTAGTATATTAAAATATAGTTCTCTCTATAAGATATTATTTAAGAAGTTTGAAATAATAAAGAAATATTTGATTGATAATTTGTCGAAAGGTTTTATTAAATCTAGCTAAACACTTTTTGTTATACTTATTCTTTTTATTAAGAAGCTTAATAAAGTCCTCCACTTTTATATCGATTTTAGAATATTTAATACTTTTATCTATAAAAACTAATATTCCTTATCCTTAATCGATAAGACTTTTATATAATTATTCAAAGTAAAAGTGTTTACTAAATTGGATATCTACTAAACTTTTTATTATATCTATATAGATCCTATCTTCGAAAAGTATATTATCTTCTAAATAAGATATAGAGTTTATAAATATAAAGTTATATTTTTCGGATTAACTAATAACTTTATAATCTATCAATAATATATAAATAATATTCTATTTAACTATCTTGATATATTTTATATAATCTATTTAGATAATATTTTTATTTACTCTAAGAATAAACTTGAATATATTATATAAATCTACTTAGTATTATAATAACTATAGAATATAGATCTTCAAGTTAATTTTAAGAAATACAAATTCGATATTAAGTATATTAAATATTTAGATTTCATTATCTTAACTAATAAAATAGAGGTCGATTTAGAAAAAGTATCTATTATATATTAATAATAATACTCTATTATAATTAAAAGTATTTAGTTATTCCTAAGTTTCTATAACTTCTATCAATACTTTATTTACAACTTTGAAGTAATTATTAAACCTCTAATCAACTTAACTAAGACTGGAATATACTTCGACTTCGATATTAGTTACTAATAAGTATTTGATATCCTTAAAGAGATTTTAATAACTATATCTCTATTATAGTATTATAATTATAATCTTCTTTATATACTCGAAATTGATATATTAGATAGTATAGTAGTAAATATACTTTTATAGAAATATAGAAATAACTAATTACTTATCACTTTCTTTTTAAAAACTATATAGACTATAAAGTTAAATTATAAAGTATATAATAAGGAAATATTTATAATTGTTAAATTATTTATATATTAGTATACTAAGTTTATAAATATCCTTTATCAGATCTATATATTTATAGATTATAAAGTATTAGAATACTTTATATTAATTAAGACTTTCAATATAAAGCAAGCTCGATAGATAGAACTATTAATAGATTACCACTTTTTAATTATATATCACTTTGGCAAAGAGAATCTTCTAGTAGATATATTAATATATAAAGTTGATAAATTAGATTTTTAGAATAAGATAAAGAAGAAATATTATAATTAATAGCTATTTAAAGATATATAGATTACTTCTAAGATTCTAATATTATATATTTGAGTCTATTTCGATTATAATAATAATAGCTTAGTTGAACTTAATACTATATCAAATTTCTAAGATCTTGTTCAGTATATTTTATAAGTAAATCGCGATCAAAAGAGTTTATAACTATTATATTTTCAAATATTTAATAGTAATTCGATTCTCGAACTGAAAAATAGTTTATTATTATACTATAGAAGATTAATTATATCTAATATAGCTAACCTCTATATACTACTTATTTGCGAAGTATATAATATTATTATAACTATTTATTTAGAAATCAAGAAAACCCTTTTACTATTCTTAAACTAGTACTATTAGTATAGTATTTCTATAGATATTACTAATTATATATATAACTATTATACTTATTATTATAGCTCTATTCCAAAAAATAAGATCTTTAGATTATTATACTTATTACCAATTCCGATATATATATAGGAATATATTATTATAGATTATTATAGTTTCAATAAAGATCAATATAGATATAATAATATTTTAGTAATAATCGACTATCTAAATAAGTAAGCTATTACGATTCTATATTATAAGATAATTACTATATAAGAATAAACCAAGTTCTACTTTATATATATTTATAGGTATTATAGAACTCTAATTATAATATTCTCTAATTATAAACCTCAATTTATCTTATCTTTTTAATAAGAGTTCAACAATATCTTAGATACTAAAATCAAGTTCTCAATTATAGATTATTTATAAACTGATAATCAAACCAAGATCTATAATTAATATTTATAATAACGATTAAGACTTTTTGTTAACTATTATTAAGATAACTAATCAAAGTTCTTATTTATAATAGATTATATATAACTAATACTATTATATATATTCCTCGGTAATATATTACTTTTCAAAATACTTTATAGATATATTTCTAGAACTCTATAGAAATGGAAAAACGATATATAACCTATTATAGATAATCTGAATCTATAAGAAGTATATATCTATATCTATAGAAATTATAAAGTTCTTAAGTATATCTATAAATCAATCGAAAAAGTATAGATATATATAATAAAATCAGTAAATAAGTACCGCTACCTAGTAGATTTCGATATAAGTAATTATATTTAATTGGATATATATTACTTTCCTATATAACAATCTTCTAAAAAGCTCAACTTCTCTATAGAAGGATATTTCAAAGTATTAGAGAAGATTAGCTATTCCTACTAACTAGAACTCTCTAATACTATATAGATTTATAATATATTTCTTATAGAGAAGTTATATAAAGTAGCTAATAACCTTTTATCTATATAGTATAATAAACTTTCTCTATCGATTAATATTATTAGTATAAATAAATATATTATCGAATAGATTCTAATATATAAGTTATTATATAAATTACTAATATATTATATCCAATAGTAAAATTATAATATCGATCTGATCTAGTATTCTATATCGGATTATTACAAACTATAAGGCCTGAGAACCTTAGACTTAATTATATTAGATAATAGTAGAACCTTAGATAGGAATTGAATAATATTGAATAGTATACTATCTAGTACTAGAGAATAGTATATTATAGTATACTATTCAATACTATCCAAATAAGACAAAGATCTATATAAACAGATAGTTTCTTTAGTATATAGAGCTTCGTACTCAATTTTAATTACTACTTATTTACTTACTATTATAATTACGATCGATTCTCTATATAACTACTATTAATAATAAACTCTACGATTATATTACTAGTTACCACGATCTATAATACCCAAGATCCTAACCATTTCTATATAACTTAGAAGATAAGTATTCATAATATTTTGAATACTATTGTTACTTTATATATCAAATCGATATCTCTACTATATCCGGATTACTATCTAATAACCAGTCTAATATTCAAATAGTAGCTATCGTCCCAGAAGATAAGTAAGATAGCGAGGGCGATATCAATATAAACAAACTATATAAGATTACTATCTCAGAAACCTTTAGAATAGCTCTACTAGATAAATATAAAAACGACTATTATGAATTCGAGATATTTCTACTTCAAGTCGAAATATATATTATCTTTAACCAGAACAAATTTAATCGACCAACTATAATAAATAGTTAGACTATATTATATCTTAGAAGGGAAGTAGTTAAATAGATTCAACTATATCTTCGAGATTTCTTCGATAATAAGAACTATCCAACAAACTATATATAACTTACTAGAATTATTTTTGGTTCCTTTGAAAGATTCAAGATAGAGATTTGTTAAGTATTTAGTATTATTAATAAGAGAAGAATTATAGAAGAAAAACTTTATAGATTAATACAAACTAAGTTAGTTATCAAGTATACTACCGAGTTTAGATAATATATAAGTACTATAGAATAAGGAGATAAAGTAGTTATAAACTACTATTATAGAGAACTCAAACCGAATATCAAACTCGAATTAGAGAGGTTAGTTAAATATAACAACTTAAACTCTCTTATTGAAGAATTAATCCAAGTTGATAATATATTATATAAATATCAATAGGATAAGTAGTCTAAACAATTCCAGAGAAATAAGGGATATTACAAACCAAACCAATCTAAGAAACAATAAAGTATTTATAATAATTTTATAAAGTTAGATATTATAAGTTCTAAAAACAACCTTTCCCAAGAAGAAAAGAACTATAGATACGAAAAGAAGTTTTACTTCAAATATAGGTTTCCAAGATATTAAATTAAGAACTATTATAAAGAGTCCTAAGTAGATAAACTTAAGAAAGGAAATTAGAAAGGAAAGAAATAGTTTAAGAATATAGTAGGATATCAGATTAGTATAATAAGTAGCTAGCAAGTTTCTAATAAATATATAATACTATTATAGATAGTATATTATAATAACCAATATATAATTTATAGATCGGATAAGGACGGTATAGGATAGTATCCTAAGAAGTTTAGAAATAAAAAGTAGAAAAAGAGATTCTACTAAATAAATATAATAAACCGAGATCTTACTATTTATAGAAAATCGGTTATCAAGGAAAAAACAAACTACAAATATATCCGATAGTTCATATATTATAATAATATATATAAGAAGTATTATAAAGAGAAATTTGTAAATAACCATTTCCTGGAGAAACTATAAATATTATAAATAAGTATAGTATTCAAGTTACCAAATATAGATAAAGAATAGATTATTAAGAAATATAGTATCTAGAGAGTTAGAGTTTGGACTTACCCGAACTACAAAAGTCAATATTATAACTATATAAGAACTTCCGAACCTAGAGTAGACGAAACCTACAAACTTATATATAGAGATAATAAGTACTTTGGATAGAAGTAGTTTGAAATAAGTAAGATCTATTAGGAATTCTCGAGAGACAACTTCGAGGAAAGCGAACTACGAATTGGGCAATTCTGGGTAATATTCTGATATTTATAGATAATATAATTATGGAAACAAATTAGAAAAAAAGAAAATATTTATATAAAACAACTAGTAAAACAGTTTCTAACAGAAAGCTAGATCTACTATATTAAATCGATTAAAGAAGAAGTTAGGTTATAATAGAATATATTTATTATAGAGTTATATTACGAAATACTCCATACTAATTAGGAATAACTCGCCGAGTTATATAAAATACTAGCTAGAGAGCTAAAAACCATTTTAAAGTCAGAATAGATCCTTTACAAAATATATATAAATAGATAGATACTCCGAACTATAATGGATTTAGAAGTAATAGAAAACTTTATAATATCAGAAGCTGTAGTATTAGCGAAATTACAAATCCTCAAGAAACTAGTTCTATATAAACTTCACCTTATCAATAAGTAGTTAACCAAAGAGGACAGATTAGTTCAATATGAAATATAAGAATTTGAGATATAGCTAGGTTAGTATTCTAAGTAGATAAAAATGGATTTAGTCTTACTAGAAAGATACTAGATAATTCTGGAAATACTATAATTAGAAAACTATAATCTATATATCAACTAGGTTATAAGGACTATATAGTATAATAAATATAAGTATAAGAAGAAGTTTGTATAGGATCTTATAAGATCGATACCCGGTTAGGAACTAAAGATAACAAGCTTACCGAAGTTGGATATCCTAACCTAGGATCCCTTACTGAAGAATATATTAATATAGTATACAAAATATACTAAGATCTTCAAGGAAAGATCTCAAGAGGATACCTTACCAAAATATCAATCTTGGGATTATAAGATAAAATTGGAAGAAGAAAAGAAACTATCGTTCTTACCAATTATATTACTATCTAAGGAGAAGCTCAAATTGCTTTGTAAATACCTCGATAAAAATTTAACAAAGAGATTCATTAGGGAATCCGTTTTATCTATAAAAATACTTATCTTCTTTATACTAAAGAAAGGGGATAAGAAGGATAGATTAGTTATTAACTACTATAAGCTCAATATTATTATTATTAAGGATCGATACCTATTACTATTGGCCAGTAAGCTACAAGATCGAATCGGGAAAACTAAATATTTCACAAAGTTAGATCAATATATAGGATTCAACCTAATCCGAATCAAAGAAGGAGACAAATGGAAAATAGTATTCTGTATATAATATAGATATTATGAATACCAAGTTATACTCTTTAGGCTTATCAATATACTAGTAATATATATATATCTAGTTAATAACTTATTAAAAAAGTATTTTGATAACTATTGTATAGTATATCTAAACGATATTTTGATCTTCACTGAAACCCTCGAAGAATATATCAAGATTATATAAGAAATACTTCAGATTTTAATAGATATAGATATCCTATTAAAGTCTTCGAAATACGAATTCCATATTACCGAAACCGAGTTTCTAGAATATATTATTAGTATAATAGAACTCAAGATAAGTCTAAATAAGATAAAAAAAGTTCTGAAGTAGAAGTAACCTATTACTATGAAAGAAATATAATCATTCTTAGGATTTGCGAACTTCTATAAGCGATTTATCAAAAACTACTTAAAGATCGCAGTACCCCTTATAAAGCTAATCAAGAAGAATATTGAATACAAATAAAGTAGTATAGTATAATAAGTATTTGAAACCCTCAAATAAATCTTTATATAGATACCAGTTCTTATTATCTTCGATCCCGAATAACCAATCACTATTGAGATAGATATATCAGATTATATATTAGATATAGTTCTAAGCTAACCAGGTAAGGATAAGAAGCTATAGCTAGTAATATACTACTTAAGAAAGCTATAGCCAGCCAAGCTAAATTACAAGATTTATAATAAAGAGCTATTCGCTATTATCGATACTTTTAGAAAATAGAAAGTTTATTTCGAAGGATCCAAGTATATAGTCCAGATTTACTCAGATCACAAGAATTTGATATACTTTATAATAACCAAAGTCCTAAATAGATAATAGATATAATAAGCAGAAATACTAGCTATATACCACTTCAAAATATTATATATCAAAGGGAATGAAAATACTAGAGCCGATATACTTAATAGGAAACTAGAATATCTTGAAAATAAAATATACGAATTATATACTATATTCAGATAAGAAGGAGATTCGTTGATATTCAACTTAGTCTAGCTAGCTACAATAATATCACTTCGTAATAACTACTTAGAAAAACAAATATAAGAGTACTATAGAAATAACTCTACTATGAAACAAGTATTAGAATAACTAGGCAAAGAATTTATAATCAAGAATAAAATTATATACTTCTATAGAAAGATATATATCCCTTCGATTTTGGCAAAACGATTTACTCAAGAACAATATAAGTTCCTAGCTTATAGATATCAAGGAATTATAAAGATATTTGTAAGAATCAAGGCGAACTCGTATTTCCTATAAATGAGGAAAATAGTTGAGGAAGTTATCAGAAAGTATAATATTTATATATAGAACAAAACCTTATAGTATATTTTATATAGATAGCTCAAAACTCCGGATATACCTACTTAGCTATAGAAGTCCATTATATAGAACTTCGTAATTAAACTACCACCTTCAAAAGATCTAATAATGGGAATAATATACAACTCCATCCTGGTTATTATAGATTAATTAACCAAGTTTGGATATATAATTCTATATAAGGAAAGTAGTATAACTGAAGATCTAGTCTATATATTTCTAAGAATAGTAGCTAGTATATATAGGGTATCTACCGAAATTATCTCGGATCGAGATAAGCTTTTTACCTCGAAATTCTAATAGATACTTATAACCTTACTAGGAATTAAGAGAAAACTCTCAATAGTATTCTATCTATAGATAGATAGTTAGACAGAACAATTGAACCAGACTATAGAATAATACTTAAGATATTATATCAATTATAGATAAGATAATTGGATAGAGCTATTACTGTTTATATAGTTTGTTTACAATACTATAGAAGCAGCTATTATAAATATGATATCGATATATACTAATTTTGGCTTCGAACCAAAAACATATAATATATAGTTACCGGATATAGCAAAATCAGATATAGGAATAATAAGAATAGAGGATCTTAGGAATCTATATAAGCAATTGTTACTTGATATCAAGTTCATTATATAACGAATAGTATACTACTATAATACGAAGTATAGTATAGAACCAATATTTAAGAAAGGGGATAAGGTTTACTTCCTCAGATGAAATATCAATACTAAAAGACTAAGTAACAAACTGGATTATAAGAAATTAGAACTCTTCAGGATTGTTGAAGTAGTCGGACTAGTCAACTACCACCTCGAACTACCAAAAATAATGAATATATATCCTATATTTCATATTTCGCTTCTAGAACCAGTACTACCAGGAATGCTAAATATACTTTATACCGAAATTGAACTAGTTAACCCAAACGCCGAATATAAAGTCGAAGAAATATTAGATCAAAAGTATATTAAGAGAAGTCTTTATTATCTGATCAAATGGAAAGGATACCTATATTCAGAAAACATATGGGAACTAGTTAAGAACCTGAACTACCTACAAGATTTGGAGAAATTCCATTTAAGGAACCCTCAGCTTCCAACCAAATAGCCAGCTCAGAATCACTCATCGGAAGAAGCTCGAAGATCGAAGGGTCGACCTCGGAAGAACTAGATGCCTAGGGAGCTCGTTCAGCTTGCTCAGCCCGTTCCTTTTCTAGCCTCTCTTTCTCCTCAGCGGTATCCAATTCGTCGAGAGAACCCAGCCCAGCCTCTATTATTTTTCGTTTATATGCCTTAAGGAAGGCCTTTTCTTTTCGCAAACGAAGGATTTTCGCTATAGCCTCTTAAGAGGTAGCTATAGCTCATTCCTCCTCCTCATCCAACTTCGCCAACTGCCGATCCAGCGAAGTCCAGTCGGATACAGACAGCATCCGATTCCGCTCCACGTAATCATAAGAAGAGCGATCCTGGCGAGCGTATTCGGCGCAACGCTTGGAAGCCGAGTCACCTTCAGTAGAGGGCAGTACGATATAACAACGCTTCACTCTCTTATAGCGAGAATAGGGAGCTATTTCAACACCGTTTCTTTCAATCTTATTTCCTAGGAGAATTTGCTCAGAACGTCTTTTCGAGTTGCGAGTTGTCATATTGAAGAAAGAACCAAGTAGGTGGGGTACTTAGGACCCAGCAGGGCCAGCTACCACTTATACACGATCGAGGACGATGCTTACCTAGAAGGGGGATAGTGTTACGAACTATAAGGCCTGAGGATCTTAGGCTCAGTTGTATCAGGCAACAGTAGAACCTCAGGTAGGAATTGAATAGTATCGGATAGTATACTATCTAGTACTAGGGGATAGTATATCGTAGTATACTATTCAGTACTATCCAGATAAGACGAAGGTCTATATAAGCAGATAGTTTCTTTAGTATATGAAGCTTCGTGCTCAACTTCAATTACTACTTGTTTACCTACCATTGTAATTACGATCAATTCCCTATATAACTGCTATCAATAATAAACCCTATGATTATACTACTAGTCGCCGCGACCTGCAGTACCCGAGATCCTGACCACTTCCACATAACTCAGAAGATAAGCATTCGTAACACGGATCTAAAGATATTATCATTATTACTATATAACTTCTATATAGCTAATTCGGTATTACTTAATTTCTCTATACTCCTTTCAGAATAGTTACGACTATATTAAGAAGGCGAAGATGATTATAACTATCTTAAAGATAATTATTTTATAATACCAATCCAAAAGAAATACTTTCTTTTATTATTTACTTAATAGCTAAAATATTTATTTAATTTCATTTTCTATACTCTTTTAGCTATATTTATAGACTATAATAATACTCTCAAGTTATAAGATATAAGAATTATTAATTTTAAAGATTCTAAAATACTTTTAGAAGATATAAAGATATATCTTATTGAAAGAGGGGGTAGTATAACGATCTGTATGAAAAGGTAGTACAAGCTAGAACTTGTTAGTATTAGTCAGGTATATAATATATAATATATAACCCCTTTTTATATATAAACTCCTCGAGCTCTTTAGCTCTCTTAGTTTTTTAGTTCTTAATTCTAAGGTTAATTCGATTCTTTCGAGATATCTAGTTATAATAACTTAGTTTTCTCTATATTATAATATTAGAAATCAGATTAAGATCTTATTTAGATTTCTTCTTATCTAATTATATATAGAATAGTTATAATATATATTTATATTAAAGTAGCTAAAATTATATCTAAGAATTCAATAGTAAAAGTAAACTATATAGTATTATAAATAAAAAGAATAAAGATAGACTTATTATATTTTAATTAAAATCAAATATTTCTTAAATCCTTTAGAGATAGAATAATAAGTATATATCAGATTAATTTTATATATATATAGAAATTAACTTAGTTAATAAAAGAATCTTATCTATTTCCTTAATTCTCTCTTTTTATTATAAATAATTAAAGAATCTTTACTCTTTCTTCTTCTCTTTAATTTCTATATAATACTAATATTTATAGTAATATCTCTCAAATATATAAATGAAATAAATCAATATTAACTAGATAATAAGAAGATAGATAATTATTATAATATTTATAAACTTTATATTAGATAATAGTCTAATTTAAACTATAATATTGATATTATAGATTATTCTTTTAAAACTAATTATAAGTTTATTAGTATATTATATATTAAGTTTGAAATTGAAGATAGAGAAGGAATAATAAACTAATTAATAATATTATATAGAAGTTAAGAAGGAATAGAATATATTACTAGAAGAAAAGAGAAGATAAAAAAAGGAAATAATAGATATAATTAAGTATATCTTTAAAAAAGAAGAATAAAGAATAACTTATTAGAATTAGATTATCAAGCTCGAGATTATTTAGAAACCTCTCTAAAATAAGTAATATTATAAAAGATATTTAGATCTCAATAGTATTATTTATAGAAAGGTTAATATTATTTTAAGATTAGATAATCTTTAATAATATTATATATTAAGACTAAATAACTAGGATTAGTTAGTAAAGTAGTATAGCTAGTATACTTATCCTATTTATATATTTACTAGAAATTATTAATTTATAATAAGAGGTCTGAAAAGGCCTCTTACTTCTTCTAGTTATTCTTAGAGGTTCTCAAATTAGATATAAGTAGGGTATTGAGATCTAGTACCTTATAGGCTCTGAAATGGATTTAAAAGTAAGGGTAACTAGTACTTGATTCAACTATTCTACCTATTTATAGTGGTAAAGGACCCCTATATATAGTTATATAGGCCTTGCTATAATGTTGGTTCTAGGCCTATATATAGGCCTATTCCTAGAGGCAACGCCTCCTCCTTCAGGCCTATTAGGCCTATATTGGCCTATTAGGTTCCAATAGTTACTATACCCCCCCAAGAACAAAGGTTATTCGGTGGATCTCTACCTTGCACAGTAAGAAGAGCTTGATTGAGTGGCCAAACCCCTTACTATTGCCCTTGCTAGTAGGCTGTCCTTCCTTACTAGTAGCCTGCCTTGAGCCTGCTCGACCTATTTTAGCTGGCTTAGAGTATGGATAGTTAGGTCGGCAAAAAGTTTTTTGTGGCAAATTGTCAGAATCTGATCAATTCTACTTGCTGAACACCCTTGTTGTGCTAAAGCCAAGTTCCACTGAATAACCTTTGTTCTTGGAAGGGGGAGGGTGGCATAGTAGGGATCCTAAATGATTACCCTGCGTAATCGAAAATTAGCCTTTGCTTCTTTCCTCTCCAAGCTTTTTACCTTATGTAACAGAGAGGTATATCTCCATGGGTAATTTTCAATTTAATAGTTAGAGATTTAACTTCTTTAGGCATAGCTAGATCGTTTGAAAGATTACTATCGAAAATATCATGCCCTGTTGAGTTAGTTCTCCTCCGCTCGTATTTTCTCAAACCTGTTGATCACGAGTGTTACGTTTAACGGTTTAAAAGTTCCCACCTTGTATCGTCCGTTACTGCTCACACACCAAAAATTAGGACATAAAATGCATCGACTCGCCCGCATCAAAAACGCCCTTCACCTTTCGAAAAACACCTGTAATGATAAAAGGCCTGACTCCCCACCCGTACCCCAACTCACCCTCCTAAACATCTGGAACTTCAATTTCAATAGCAACGGCGTAGCCGGAGGGTACACCTGCCCCTCTCCCACCACCTGCGGTCTCTGTCATTATTTCCTCTCCCCCTGATTCATATACCAACTCTTCGCGAGAAAATTCATTGTTATGGGCGAAATGACCGATTTATTCCCATGCAGTCGGGCTTCAGAATGCGCACTATGCATGTATCTTTGTGTGAAATTTGCTGATGCTACAAAGGGACACATACCGCTTGATGCGCAGGTGATTGTGAGGTGGAATACGAGGGATACGTCGGTTGAAGGGGAGAGGAAATATGAAGTTGGGAGTTGGGAGTTTGAACTTTTTAGTTTGAATATGATGAGAGCGCCAGCGTCCAAGGCTTGGAATATGCTGTTGGATTGCTGGGGTGAGGAAGGTATGTGGAAATTTTCTCTTTTGAAAAGGCAAACACCACGAAAGAAGTTGCCCCCTATACAGCACTAGGTTATATCTAGGGCGCTCCCCAGGCTTTCCGCACTCTTCAATCAACATCGCCTCCCAAAATTCCCAAATCTCTCTCTCCACACTCCCACAGACAATCAAAGACACGGTATTTTGCTTACATAAACTAAATTTGAAATACTTATGGGTAGATAGGTTATGTATTATTCAAGATCGTATCGAGGATCGGGAGAGGAAAATTGTATATATAGTATATATTTACAAGAATACTTTGGTAACGATCTCTGCTATGGGAGCAAAAGATTGTTATAAGGGGTTTCTGGAAACCGAAGGGAGAGCGACGATCGATGATCTAAGAAAACAATCGTTCAAGATTAACATTGCGATACCGAAGGACCCAGAAGTTATGAAGGAGTGGATTGAAGCTGAAAGGTAAGCACGCTTTTCCTTTTCTATAAAAGAAATGCATTTTCTGACATAAAAATACTAAGCGGAAGCAAGGCCACCACCGTCTCCTGGGACGACCTCCCATTATGGAACTCCCAACTATCTACCATCTACCTTGCCCTCCCAGCCGTCACGCCCGAAGAAGGCGCCGCATCAGGAAGCCTCTCAATAAAAGACCTGCTAACCGCGCACTCCATCACTGAAGAAGTAATCAGTTCCCGTGGCTGGACGTTCCAAGAATCCTGGCTCTTACCACGAACGCTTAGCTATGGATCGTCTCAACTCCTCTTCAAATGTCACACCCACTTCCAATCCGACGGTGGCCTCCCCCCTTCCAAATCCAGCTACGATTTCCGGAAGGATTACATCGCCGACACCAACGGGCGACTTTTAAACAAATATGGCATCCAACTGACGCCCGAGAGAACCAAAGAAATCTACGCCTTTGCCTGGCGCAAAATCGTGGCGGAAATCTCACGTCGCAATATCACCATCGCAGACGACAAGCTCTCCTCCCTCGCGGGCATCGCGCAAGAAATCACTCTTCAAACCGGGTACACGTACCTCGCAGGCCTCTGGCACCAATCACCCACCTTCCAACCTGAAAAAGACACTCCATGGCTCAACTGGACGCAAGCGCGCCACTGCTCCTCCTGGACCTGGATAAAAACAGGTGGCCCAATTTCCTTCTCACACGCGGAGCACATCTCCTGCAAATTTCTGTGCGCTGAAATCGTGCAGCAAGATATGGAGATGGACCCTGAAAATCCCCAGCAGGAAAAGCTGTCTGTCGGCGGTCCGCTCCGCCTTCACGCCCCCATCTCCGCGCTCCCCTTGGTAGAAAACGCTTCCGCACTTCCAGATCGCCCGGAAAGAAACACCCCACAAGGCATTCGCCAACACCATCTTCCCTGACGGCGGATTAGAGACGAATTCCTATCTGGATTACCCCCACACCCCTACGTATGATGAGAATGGCAGGGTTGACATGACTGTACCGCCTACACCACGCTTCTTGGAACTTGGCTATAGGAAATCGGATGGGGTGCAAAATATAGTAGCAGAATATAAAGGGTTGGCGATCATGCCGTTAGAGAGGTCGGGGACGGAAGTAGTGTATAGGAGGATACTAGTAGTGTGTTATGTTGTTGCGTTGGAGGACGGTATGGAGTGGAAAAGGAAAGGTTTGAGGAATATGAGGATGGTTCCGGGATATGGGGCGGATAATGTGAGAGCTACGGCTTTTGGGGCGAGGTGGAGGGAAGATTTGAGGATTGAGGAGGTTACTATTATTTAGACAAGATGGGATGATAATATTGAACAGTGAAACATAATAGTTCCCAAACACTAGATTCCCTCAGAGTTAGAATTGTTATGATGAATGCAGGATATGTGACTTAGGGACCTTAGGCTCAATGGTTGGGACAAAACATAGTAGAATCCTTAGTCATACATAGTATATGACCTAGGCTGTTTAGCAGTGATCAATAGTAAGTATTATAGAGCACCTAGCTCAATACTACTTAGTAGTGAGTAGTAGTGAGCAACAGAACCCAAAGATCTATATATACAGTCTATATTTCCTTAGTATATAGAGCTTCGTGCTAAACTTTCAATTACAACTTAATTACCTACTATTACCTTTTATTGATCGATTCCCTGTATAACTGTTTTCAACAATGAAGCTACGATAATACTGTCGATCCCGCCGACCGTTAGTATTCCGCGATCCTGACCACTTCCACGTGACTAAGAAGACAAGCATTCGTAACATTAGTTGAACGTTTGGGTGGGGTTTTTGCGTCTGGCAAAGGTATAGCTCACGATCTCACTAACTTGGTTCGCGCGAGGGCTGTAGTCGATAGAGAAACGACTACTATATAGATCCCGCAATCGCAACGAATGTGGGAATATTCCAACCGAGCCTTCCTAATCAATCCGTGTCACTCCTCTGGGGTGAGCATCTTGGGTTTCGGAAGTATTGTATTGTTTGTATTCCGCCAAACCTCCTCACCGTGTCCTTAATCATAACATAGGGATGGAATGGCGACGCTATATGCCTAGTAAACAGAATACTCGCGATAAATAAGGGCCTCCAACCAACAACGTTCATTTACAACCTAATTACGAAGAACTCTTTTCGTGTACTCGAGGAGGCTGGGTTGTAGCCACACCCCTGCGAAAACTCTCCGAGGGGTTTACTACTCAGAGTTCAACTATACTTTTTCTCTTCTAGGCTCATTGTATGTAACTGCTACGGAACTAGCGCTTTTACTTGCAGATTCTGATTCCGCTGTGGAAGTGGAGTGGTTTGATTTACATTTCAAGTATCCGGATTTGGAACTGAATCTCCAACTTTTATATACTAAGGGCAACTTGGGAGAATTTTAAAATAATTTATAAAGGGATTATGTCTTAATGCTTATTAGTGTACATCTTCAATATTGTGGTGGGAAAAGTTGACCTGAAATTACTGTTTTTGATAATATTCGCAAGGCTGACGACGTGAAGTTGCTAGTTTGAGCCTTTTCAGACAACATAGCTATAAGAAGGTAAGCCGAATTGGACGAGTATAGCCCACAGCTGCTGCGCCTAGTCGACGCCATCTTTTGATGGCAGGGATAAATGATTCATATATCTAAGTTGCAGCCTGTTTTGTGTTACCAGACGGTTGACGGATTTAGAGCTCATATATCCCTCTGCTCTCAGTATACTTAAACCTAGTTTTCAGCCTTCTGCCATAGACTATTTGCTTAGTACACCTGGTTGAATTATTGCTGTTCTTTAACTTTATCAAGGCACTTATTAGTTATACCAACCACTATGCCCATCAAGTTGACTTGGTTTTACAATAGTCGGTATAACGAAAACGGGTTCTGAGGTTCTGAAAATGATCGTGGCCGGCTTGGTATATGTACAAAGTGGTTCTGACACGCGCCTCAAAAGGTTGAATTGTGTTATCTATTGACCAAACAAGTACAAGTACAGAGGATATTACACTTGAGTACCCTTCTTCAGGGGTTCCTAACCACCGCACTGAGGTTTGTGTGCGATGCCCCTCTCACAAACGTTCCTGCTTTCATCAACGGCCTCCTTACATCCGTTTCAGTTTGATCGGGGATCCATCGTATCTTGATATTGTAAGTTTGCAACACCTTCAAGCAATTGATAAAGGCCTCCTGCTGCAACAGGTGGGCTTGCTAGGTACGAGATAAAGTCGGTGCTGTGGATACAGAGCTATAGGCCCGCCGAGGATAGGGACGTCGGAACTGCATCGTTCTGAATGGTAATGGTATGTAGGTTCATTCGCTCAAGGCTCGTCGGGCTTTCGTTGTGATGTCCAGTGTAGGACTTGTTCGCATATACTTGGGACCAACGCACATGCTAAACCTGCAATCCAACTTCCCACATCCATCGCAGATCATAATATTGTTTCGCACATGTCACATTCTCCCGTCATCTTCAAGTTCGAGTTGAATTCTGATCTTAAGGGAAGAGAGGTATTGGGTCCACAAGACCAGCCGGCACCGACACCGCGGATGTTCGCCCAGCTTCAGATTCGGGTCTCGAGTACAAGAAAAGCGAGAAGTTGGGAACGCTTGATCGTTTGAAGTTGATAAGTATTGGAGACGCCCTTTTATCGATGCGCGGTGATTATTTCGTGGTGGGCAAGTCCTTCTTCAACTTTGCAATCCGCGCACTCCGACGACAAGGTGGAGACGATTTGGAAATCGTTTTTGGAGGTTGTATCTTGACTTGTTGCGGATCCCTTCTTGAGTGGTTGTTCCCCATCCTTTCCTTGTTGTTCTTCCGCTTGTTGTTCTTCTTCTTCTTGTTGTTCTTGTTTGTTTGGTATTGGAGAGCTTTTTCGACTAGAACAGGCAGACAATGTGCCATGAAAGCCTTGAAGTTGTAGATGGAATGATTGCAAACGCCGGCGCGAAATATTTCTTCGAGCTCCCTATTGAAGTGAAATAAACTATCGCCTTTAAGACCGAAGGTGAATTTCGCATCATGGTACTCACGATCGAGACGAGCACCTTTTGTATTGATACGACTCTCGAGCTCTTGTTCGATTTCGGTAATTTCACTGCAGTTAGGAGCAATCTCATCGATGAGATGGAAAAAGGTCAAATCGTCCATTATAGGGATATTCTGATGATTGTATCGTACATTTAAATCATCCGCTACGTCGCGAGGAAGACTTTGAGGCAAGTCAAAGAACTGGGTCCCCGCGGGATCGATGGGAGTGGGTGAGAAGGGCCGTGGGGTAAGGAGACTTTCATCTTCGGTGGTTATGTTGTTGCTGTTGCAGTTCATGGTGAAGTTTCTTAGAGTGATTGACGGTTGAATTTGAACTGATGGAGAAAGAAACGTGTGGCTATCATTAACACACTGGCAGTACTAAACCTCTCCACTCCACTCCAGACTTGGATACAGTAGTGCCATAGTTGCAACCGGACCAATGCGCACCATCGAGCCAATGCCATGCTGCAGAAAAGTAACGGTTGGATCCAAGACCTGTGTAGCAGCGGGGATAAAAGAATAGACTGTTCGCGACCCTGCACAAGACCTTTTGAGTCTGGGTGCGATGAAAATCGAGATCAATGACAGGCCACGACAGGCTTCCACGTCTATACTCTCTTACTCGTACACACCATCTTGTATTTTTATTTGTGCACCAACTGTATCATATATGTACACTGAGAGCGGAGCTGAAAGCTTAGTAGCTTCTCCATTTTGGATATTTTACCGTCATATATTCATTATCTTGTACATCAAACTTCGTTTGTTGTGGAAAGTATCATTACTGTATAACCCCAATTCAAATGGAAAACGAGAGAAGCGTCGATAACATTGATTTACGTTCATTCGATCTCTCGACCACTCGTGCAATCCTTCTTGCGGATTCGGAACTAGCAGATCACTGTATAGGCTTGGGAGTGAACAAAGCTCATGTTGCTCCCATCACATTCGCTGATGCCCCTCTACCATTGAACAACCGCTTGGCCGAAGGCAACGTTAAGGCCGACGATGATTCCGCAATGGAACAGATTACTTTACATAATAGCAGCAAATCTACACATTCCAATCCCCATCGATACTCCCGTGCTTTTGTGCTAAGTCAAACTCGGGAGAAAGAGACCTTCTCCCTGGGAGCTGCCCCAGACAACGACATCATCTTCACACATCCCCTCCGCGACATTGAGGACGACTATTCTGATCTTTGCTACATCAATCATCAACACATCAAGATATATCCCGATCCTGATGGTAATGGTTTGGAGCTTCACAATACCTCAGCCTCGGTCTTTATGTATTACCGCCTCTCTTGTCCTGATGCGGATCACCAAATCTCACGAGGCGAGGAACGGAGACTCGCGTGTGGTAGTTGGAGGCTCACACTTGGAAAAGGGCTAAGTTTTCAAATTCGTGTATTACCAAATCCTACTGGAGCTATGCTACTACTGGGAACCCCGATGTGTCAACCAAAAAAGGCCCATAGAGCTTCTCTTTCTCGCACAACCACATGTAGCGACAAAAAACAGGGGACGATATCTACGCAAAGAGTAAGCAAGCGTCGGAATAAAAACAACAGAGTTGGCGATCTAACAATAACAATGCCCCGACGAATTTCACTCGGTGATGAGCTGCAGGGAGGAACACTTCCTCAGCAGGCTGATAAAGCTGGGCAGACTATTCCCACAATCCAAGCACTGCCGCAAGAACAATTCAGGGTGGCCCAGGCACCGAAACTGCAACCAAACCCTCAACCTCCACCAAATACCATAATTATGCAGACGAACTTTTCGGAAATCTTCATGGGCAAAAGAGACGGGAAAGTCGTCGTCATCAAAAAATGCAGAGGCTCCAAAATCAGGTTCAGCAGTGAGACTTGGCGGAATGAATTGAACATCTTACAGGATCTTCAATATGTAGGAGATTCTACATCTTGTGTGCTGGAACGATTTGCTGATTTTTGAGCTCTTTAGTTGTCTATTGTGAGACTTGTATGGCACGATGCAAGGGATCTAAGTCTTGAATTTCAATATGCTGGACAAGACCTTAGCCATTTCATTAACGATCGCAAAATATCGCAGTTATCGAACGCCACACAGCAAAGAATAATGCTAGATATTGGTAATGGGTTGGACTATATCCACAATCAGAACATCATTCATCGCGATATCAAAGCTGAGAATATCCTCTTCGACAACATAAAAATGCAGGCTGTACTATGCGACTTCGGTCTTGCTACCAAGTCATCCATACCACTACAGTGTGCTGGAGGTACACCACCCTATATACCACCCGAATACCTGTATGATATGAAGCGAGGGAAGCCGGGTGATATATGGGCGTTCGGGATTACTTTACTTTTTGTTTTTGGAATTATACCTCTACCACGTGACGATTGGAACATCGCAGAAGCATCAAGACTAGGAGAAGCTAGAGAGAAAATGGTAACGTGGCTTGACAAAGTTAGGAAAAGTATCCCAAAGAAAGGACATCCTTTACTCCGTCAAATGCTGGCTAAGGACTCTGCAAAGCGTATTACAGCTCCATCCTTGGCTTCTAAGCTGCAGGAAGATATGAAGAAATCTTCGACTAGATTCAGACTAGCTGCCTAGGTGGACTGGTTCTGGTCTCGGGGGTGCATATATCATAGAGTTGTTTACTTTACCTTAGGAAGGGTTCTTATACTTTACTTTTCTCTTTTCTCTTTAGCTGATTATTTTCAATACAATGTGAATTCTACCTATTCGCAGTTCCTGCTCGTGACAAATAGAAGCTCTATATAAAAGAAGCAACTAAAGAAGTTGATAAACTTTGTTGAAACGAGCGATCTTAACTGCCTTGATATATATATCGTTAACTACAACTTTTATAGGTTCATCCAGAAGTCTTTCAGCGACGGGGAATGACCGGTCTTGAAAACCTTGTTTCATCCATTCCCCTTCCATCAGAATCAACGATGATCGTACTAACATCAAGGAATTCCTCAAGGATGATCAGTCTGTTTTTCCTAGCAGCAATATATGAAGTTGTACAATGACGGTTGCACAGATCGATGTTAGCACTATATTTATCTGCCGTCGTGTGAGCGAAAGGCGGCCCGCATATACAGCCATCTGCAAAGGTGTGTTTGATGCGTAATTCCCTGTATCCTTCACTTCAACACTTAGTTTCATATCAGCTTCGAACTAGATGAGAATCACTGCAATTTCATATTGGCCTTCGAAACAAGCTATGTGAAGGCTCTTTCTCTGTTCGTCTAGATGCCAATAATTTTGCTCCATAAGTATGTATTAGGGTTGGTTGGTAGGGAATTGTAAGAGTGTTACTGAGCTATCGTAGTCTAGCCGGAGTCTAAACATAGGGCTCTAATTAGGGATAAAATAATTGCTACCGATCTCCCCTCTTCTTCTTCCTCCTTTTATAATTAGGATCCCTAGGGCGGAAACCCTGTTTCTCGGCTGAGTGGCCCCTGCTTCCCCTCTTCTACTGGTAATTATCCCTCCGGGCCCCGAAACCTCCTTATTCCACACTCTCTGATAGTATCTTACTTTTATTGATTATGTTACTAATTTAGGCTTTACTGTCATAATGGTACCAATACTGTTGGTGAGACTCCTCGTTAAATTAATTCACTCCGGCATCGTTGTACAAGAAGAGGTGCACGATGTCCAACGTACCAAATAGAATAGCGGGAACTAATAGAAATTAAAGCTTGCAAAATTCTTAAGTCTAAAGTTTTGAGTGCTAGTCGCAATATGCACTGGCTGCTAAAGTAGCTGTTTCCATATGCCGTGATCTGATGTACATTAGAACCTTACTTGAGTAAAACGTGCACGAATTGGTCTTGAGTCCTCACGGCAATAGCCCGAAGAGTAGCGACCTATTCACGATCCGCTATATTCGCGTCCGCTCCATTGAAAGAGAAATAGTTTGACAATCTCCATATTTCGATAACGAGATACACACTACAACGCCGTACCGTAGTGGTATCCTTGACCATTGACGTCTATTCTGTGTTGTGAGAGGAGCTTCACTAGTTCGTCATCGTCAATAAAAATCGCTATTTGTATGAGAAGTAACTCCCCTCTGTTACTTTTACCTCTGACATGGTGAATCTGGAGAGGGTCCTCCTCCACCCTCATTTGAGCTGATCTGGTAGAGTCTATAGATGTGATACAAAGCATGAATGACAACGACGATGAACTGCACTTTTTCTAGTACGACTCGACTCATATATCGGCGTTTAGTCCTGGCCCTAACCCGCTACCTAGGGAGAGAGTTATGGAGATGGACTTAGAGGGGTTCATCGGGGACATGGGTTGATGGTGCGGTGCCAGACTTTGGTCCTAATGGTCCTAGTGAGGAAGGAAAGGGAGAAGGTGGATAGGGATAAAGGGGATACGGATGGTCAGACCTAACTAGCAGCGCTTCCTAGCATATAGGAAAGGAGGCAAGCCTTGGAGCTGGATCTTTCAGTAATTCTCAGACGAAATCCCGCCACCAGTACGCGCACGCTGCAATATGCTTCGACCAGATACGAATAGGTGGACTGGTAAGTAGCTCAAGCTCTGTTGCCTACTTGTCCCCTAGTCTCTGCCGGGACGAATATCTGAAAGGGACCTTATCCCTCTGTCGGCCAGTCGCATCGCAGGAGCAGGTACGGTCGAAGGAAGCAACGCTCAAGGCGATGACGATTAGGGAATTAGATGCATAGGGGGAATACCATAAAGAAAATAGAGGGGTTGATATTGGAAGCAGAAAGTCTTTATCAGAAAGAATTGGTGTACCTCGGTCTGATCCAGCAATTCTAGGCCGAATCCATCATATTCTAAGATATGCCGATTTAAGGAATGACACGAGGAAACACGTCTAAAGGGAATTCCTCTCCTTAGGGAATTCTCTTTTATAACACAGGAGAAAGAAGGGCCGAATGTGGTTTTGTATGAAAGCTGTACAAATCTTTATTGCAATGAGTTTGCTATGGCGAAACGACTGGCACTAGAGGCTTCAGATATCTAAGTTTCTCAACAGCAAGCCGTGTACTTCAGGAATCCACAATAAGGATCCGGCATATTGTTCAAAATCATCATAAGTTTCCATACCAAACTTAGTCATTTCTGCGTGCAATTGGTCAAGAAACCAGTAACCATCCGCCCCAGAGGGCCGGTTGATTGCTGCACATCCCAGAACCCAAAGTTTAAGCCAACCACACCCAACATCCTGCAAAAGATCTAAGGTAGCCTGCTCAGTTCCAGTGTGCTCGAGTCTGTCGAATAATGCCTTGATTTTACGCGCCGATTCTCCGGATTGGAATGGTGATATCCCGAATGCATATCGAATGGCAGCCAGGTAAATGGTAGCACCGAGGCGAAAGGCTTCAGCCACCCAAACATGAGGTAGTGATTGGTCTATTTCCGGTAGGCATAATAGGCGGTGGAGTTGTGGGTTAACGTAGTGACATATATACATGGTTTCGGTCCACAGCGTACCCTTGGTACGTAATATTTCCCCTAGGAAATGCTGGTTCTCAATGCAAATGTCGCTAATGATTTCGATCAATTGGACGTGGTCTGGCAATATACCGCGACAGATAGTAATGAAATGCTTGGCAAAGGGCCTTAGGACGGTAGAAGGCGATCTGGCACAAGCAGTTGGGAGAAGTCTGGCTGGGATTGGGAAGATTGGAACTGCGTCGAGCGCGAAGGAGCCAGATATATCGATGCTAACTGTGTAAGTAGCAAATAGATCTAAGCATTGGTACCACTTACTTGCTTAACATATGTCTTAGTAGCTCATTCATGCCAGTTGCGTCAATGTCTCCTCGGATGCGGATGATCTCTTTCAATCCAAGCATATGCATTCGCCATTTCTCAAAGTCCCCAATCATTTGCTGCCGGTGATGTTAGCTGCAATAGAAAATGCTCTCAGGTAAATAGACCAATACGGACATAGTAGCGGGCAAGAAGAACAAGAGACGCGACAACTCCATCAGTACTTGCAGTCTCAACATTTGCAATTTTGGCGTTAATGAGACGGAGCGAAGAAGCACGATGAGTGATGACTTGGGGAGAGAGCTTCTCAGTTTGTGCTGTGCGGAGAAAATCGAAGTAAGCCTGCGCGCCTGCGAGGAATTGATGAAAGGCCGCTGCATCCATTATGCTAACCTCTACCCATATCACACGAAATGCAAGCACTTTGAAGGGAGACACAGGGCCAGATTTTGCCCCATAGACTGCAAAACAAATCAATACGGGTATTGCTTAGAGTTTGAGTAGGTAGACAGTAACAGACCGGTACACAACAACTCTCGGGCTCGGTCATCGAGTCTGATAGGGTAGCGCATAAATGGGTCAAGTAAACCGGCACCAAGTCTATCAAATGAAAGCGTTTCAGAAGCTAAAGCCCTGGCATCTGCCGAGCCGCACCTCAGTTCTTCCATGAAAGATGTTGTATCCAACCGAGTTGCATCTTCTTCGTTCCCCCTTACATGAGGAGTTGATGAGGACAATGAATTTGTGACTGACGCGTCCACCAAGAAGGTATCGAGAACGTTGAGCGAATACTGCAAGATCGGTTGCCGCCTGATGAGATCTGGCTTCCGCCTGCGCCGACCAACATGTTGCATTACCTGCTGCTTAATTTGCCTTCGGATTGCCAGATCTTTAACAGGCATTCCCGTCTGCGGAATGAACATGAGGCGGCTAGTGGCCTCGGATTCTGGCAAAGTTCTGCCCACGAAGTATATATTGTTAGGTTTAAAATTTTGGCAGTAACATGAATTATTGACAGTAGAAGAATATAGATGACTAACCTTTGCATTGGATATATTTCATATAAGTCCGAGGTGTAGAAAATAGAACCAGATACCTAGGTACTTGTTATTTGGAACGTTGTCTAGAGTATAACAAATATAGCTGAATAATCACATTGCAGAAATTCTAATATTGTTATGACTTGGTCACGTGGCTACTAAAGCGACCCTAGACTTAGAAAGTAATTATCCGGGAGAGAAAAAAAACACACAAAAAGCGAGAACAAAATTTTTGAAATCGAGCAACGAAAACCACACATAGCAGTCCTCCTTTTGGCCAGTTGAGAAGCCTGAGCTTGTGCGCATCGCCCAGTGTAACATAGGCATCATGGCGACACCGTGGCCTCAAGTGACAGCATGGCCCACCGATCTCCGCGAGCACGCTACATACCTCAGC